>JAYRCB010000063.1:1097690-1116687 GCA_036026315.1 Trachelus stipa
GAGAGAGAGAGAGAGAGAGAGAGAGAGAGAGAGAGAGAGAGAGAGAGAGAGAGAGAGAGAGAGTGAGAGAGAGAGAGGGAGAGCGACTAATGGATGAAAAGAAAAAACGAAAAAATAATAATAATAATGCACAAGAATAACACAATGAAAAGCACAAGAGAGACTGCATGCTGAACAAATGGCACAAACGGATAGATATTTAAAAATAAGCACCTTAAAACAAATACGTAAATCCGTGAATTTTTACTCTATGGATATAGAGAGGTCGTATTTCCATCCACCTTTTGACGCGAGAGAGAGAAGAAAAAAAATTTATAAAAATGAAAAAAAATAGAGTTTGTTCGCTCGTTATATTCTCGACTGTCCAGCTCGGTCGGTTAACCGTATCCGAGCATCGGACGACCCTCTGTCCTGTCCTCTACTGGAATTGACCCATTGCCGATCACTGGAGTGTGCACGCGGCCCAGTATGCACGGTTGCGCATCGTCAGGCGTTTTATCGTAGTTATAGGACTTCGGTTCTTTGACCACAGAGTAAACGAGAGAACCGATTTTGTAAGCGACGCGAGAGTGTTCGGAGAGACTGGAAGAGCGATCCGAAAATCGCTCTCGTGTTTTTACAGTGTCTTACGGGGTATTCGGAAGATCGGTTAAACAAAGTGAGGTACTCGATATATTATTTAAAAAAAAAACAATGAAGATGCCACGTTGTTAGAAATATATAAAGATCCTACGGGAAGCCGTCACGGGATACAGAGAACGCCAATATCCAGGAGTTTTTTCTCGTAACGTACGTCGTATCGACCTCAGTGACGCGACTGGTCATCCAAATCTCTCACACTTTTCTATTCTCCTCATTATTCATCCAACATTTTTCTAGTCACTCTTGACGTAAGACACTTCGTCATAAATGATCTTATGATACGACGTACCGATACCAATGAAACGTAACATGGGATACCGAGCCGTTGCTGGGAGATCCAACAATTACACAGTCAGGATCGTCCATACCAAAGATGATAATACGGATGTATCTGCCCGACAGTGAGTTTGTGTGAGAGAGTAGTAACGTGCAGTAAGAATGTAACGATTGTATGAATGCGATTAAAAGAAAGAAAAAAAAAAAGATTCACAAAACACTTGCACTTGCAACATTAACACACGGGGATCACGCGTGGTCTGTGTAAAGGCCTAAAACTACTTAAGAATGAGAACTAAGCTACACAAATTCATTTATTTCATGCGATCGCGAGCATGCGAAGGGCTCTTGACCGATAACAGGATCAATGAAAGATAACGATAACGAATATTATAAACGCAAGTATATACGAGTGAGCGAAAAATTTCTAGAGTCTTGGTAATTACGCGATCGTGAAAAAATGAAAAAAAAAACACGTAAACACAAATCGCACGACGTGCACAGTCAGTCACAGCGTTTGACTACTGCCCTGTAGATATAAATAGGTATATATGCCATTAATATATATACATATATATGTACTGTTCAACATAGGTGCAGGGTGCGAATAACAAGAGCCGAACCTGGCGAGAATCTTTTTCTTTGCCGATACGATTATATGGCAAATACGACCCTACGTATTATCATGCATGGCTCATGCAGGGCGATCTTGTATGGTATGATCGGTAGCTGCATGTTGAGAGAGAGAGAGAGAGGGGGGGGGGGACAGAAGAGAATAAAAAATAGAGAAAAAGTATACGAGGAAAAAAGTGGGAGAGAGGGAGAGTGAGAGGGTGCAAGCGAAGGAGACGAAGAAAGAGAAGAAAGATATGAAATATATATATACACATATATATAATAGAGGGAGAGATGAGAGAGATAGAGAGAGAGAAAAATGGAAAAGACGCGAAATGCAAGGCCACGCGAGAAACGAGACGCGCCAAACTGATTGCGAATGGCAATAGCGGCGCCCTCGGAATGCAGTCGAGGTTAACTCGAAAATCGTTGGTAACGTATTAGCCTACTTCTTCATTAATAAACGCACAATTTTCTCAATCTTCATAACTCCGGACTCTTTCTTGAAAACCCTCTTCGAATGTACTCGTCTCGATCTCACTTTCAGAATTGTACAGAATCTTTGCATCTATCCTGTCGCGTACGGCCCCCACACACGTTCAAGGTAAGTCTCGAGATCCTAGTGGCGGTCGTCGCCGCCAATTTGCGACACGGGACTTTTCCTCGATGCGATTATTTCCGGTCGATTAATTATAGGACATTTTTTGGAAATTTTTTTTTGAAAGTTCATAAAGATATTCGCCACTCTTTTATTTGATTGCTACCGTCACGAAATATTATATATATATTTATATTAACTCATTCGCACCCTGCATACCCATTCGCAGAATTACCGAAAAAAATATTTTTTTCCAATTCTTTTCTAAAATTCTAAAATAATTTCAAATTGACCAACTTAACATGAGAAATCTTAATTGAGCTCTTTTTGACCAATGCTTATATATACATATATCAGAACGTGAACTGTTCGTATATACTGTGTGATCAATTTGTAACGTATTAATATTTGCATACGTAACAATTGACAGTTACTGATTTTCCAATAGACGTAAGATTTATACACGAGTATAATTACTTGTCACGATTTTCTATATGTGTGCGCGTTACACGCATCGCCAATACCTATTTCACAGTTTTCATTGTAACGATCGAACATTGCCTTCTGGCGAATTTACCAAGTTACAAGCGACCGATCTCCTTCGTTCGTTTTATTCCCAGCGACGTTCATTCCCATTGGCTCCACATTGTACACACTCACACACGATACACTCATACCGTCAAAACATTCTGTATGTAAGAATATGAATGTATGAGCGTGCGGGAGAGAGAGTGTGAGAGAGAGAGAGAGAGAGAGAGAGAGAGAGAGAGAGAGAGAGAAGGCAGAACCGACAGAAGCAAAAAAATCGAAAGTGAAAAAAAATTTGCACATTGAGATTCAAGCACATGCACAAGTGACGGCGCCTAATCGGTCAGCCAGTCAGTCAGTCAGTCAGCGAATAAGTCAGTAAGTCAGTAATTCGATCGCACAGTCAAAACTATGTATCAAATTATACATACCCCGTATCAGTGATATGCATAGGTGGTATACGGGTATGTGGGCCATTAAAAGCGCCTACACTTTTTCCAGTGAGAATAGAATTAAAGTAAGAAAGAAAGAAAAAAAAGAGAAAAAAACCAACAACAAAAAAACTAGTCGTTGTATCGGAATGCAATTTTCTCCGAATAAAAATATGAAGTTACGTAGCTTTCGAACGAGCTTTCATTCGTCGATGATGCGCATTCGATCAATCGATTAATTAGAACAAGATACAGCGAGACTTCCCCGGTGTCTTCATACGATAATCGTACCAAGCACTTATGACGATTGGCATTATAGCTGGTAGCATTATAGAAAAAAAAGTATATTAAGGATTACTTCGTACCAACCGAAGTTAACTCATCGATATGATTTGTGACGTAGAGCCAACTTCGTTCGGTAGTATAATTTTTGAAAGAGACGGTATATCATTTTTTTTCATCGAAACAAAACGCAGCTCGCTGCTCCTTATGGAAATCCCAATGGCGAACAGAGATGTCGAATCGCACGATTCTTCGGTAACATATTAACGTATAACGTATTACGTGTTACGTATGCGCTGAGAGAGGCTCGGCGACCGTTCGCGTTTAATTCGATTCGATTAACCGTAAATAAGGCGACGTCCGTCCGGGTCGTATTAGCATATTTCGTGAATAACGAAATTTACGAAACAGAACAGGACGCCGAGCGTCGGCATACGTATTTGTTAGGGTTAAAGCCTTGGGATTTATCTATTCATGAATGGATTGCCATTGGTATGATGTGAAAATAGCTGCGTCGTATATGAGAAAAGTATATTAACGTGCGTGAAAATTATATAAGAACGACTAATAGGATACATACATGGAAATGCGTACGAAGCGTCACTTCTTACTGTCGATTAACGTAATGATCATTCGACGAGTCTGTCCTATTGACAGTCTGAAACTTGACAGGGAGAAGGCGAGAACGCTCGTAGGAATTGAAAATATGTCGCATTAGCGAAATCCCTAAGTCGCTGCGATCCTTAATTCTTGGATAGGATTTAACGAACGATAAGCGATCGCGTGGATATTCATTAAAGCGATACAGTCGACTCGGTAAGAGTTCATAATTGACTTTTACGAGTTACCTGGTATATATATATATATATATACTTATTATATATATATTAAATAATAACACCGTCAGTTCGCCCATCGATTCCAGTGATAATAAGGAAGAATCGCCTTTAATTATAAGCCGTGATCGATTGTCGTAACGTGGCGATAAGTCGCCGATGATTTTTTTGAAAATTCGCGCGACAAGAGTCGACGGGATCGGCGCCGTCCACGTCCAAGTCCGCTCCGATCTGGTCGAGTCACGATATAGGGTATATATATAAATAACGATAAATATATACCTTAAATGAATACTAGTAATAATTAATCTAAACGATAAACCTATTACGAGACGCATTTAATAAGAGGAACGTCATAATTATTCCATTGTCTATTTATTTAACGTTCTTTTTTTCACTTCTCTTTGTTCCCTCTATCTTCGTCTTTTTTTCACTCTCTTACTTGTCTATGTCACTCGCTTCTTTTATCATACACCGACAAAGTCTTCACTCGACGTCGAATCATACGGCGGGCATGTTTGTTATTATTTTTTTCTCATGTCAAATCTATACATACTTGTATCCGTAATTATAATGTAACTATGAAATCCATACCGACTAGTAATACACTTAAGATTAATTACGATACGATGTACTTACCAGTAAACTAAGAATACGAGCATATTGCTCGTCAACATCGGGTTTAATCCTCCTGTATGTACCTTGTATCGTACCCACTCTAATGATACTTTTTAAATTATGCCTACGTACAAGTAACGGCATAATACCACTCTACCTTACCATACAACTAAGTTAAATAGACGCATCCGTCATAAATAGTTACCAAAAGAGGCTAGGAGAGAAAAAACAAATACCACGACCACGAGCATCGGCAAACATTGTGAAACCTGAAAAAAGTGAAAAGCGAAAAGAAACAATGCAATTATTTATAAACACTCGTAACTCAACCTCATCGAGCATAAAAAATCGTCTTTCCTAACAAAAATATTATCCTACATGAATTTCCTACCTTAACGACCGAGTCTCCCCGGAGCTGCCCTCTGAGTTCGACTCGTCAACCTCCGCCGGCGTGGGTGGGTTGACACATATCATCCAAGTTTCACCATCGGTAACCGTAAACTTTCCGTTATTAAATGAGTATCGTCGTCCACGTTTTTACCAGACACAAACTAGGTGCTTTCAGTCATATTGACACTGAGAAATTTTCAACCCTACCCAGCTGTCCTTGGTTTATTTCTTTTTTTTATTCTTCAGGGTTCCATCCTATCCCTTCATAACCTTACTTATATCATATATATTGAAACGAGTGTCCCATCCGCCGAAGGTGTAACCGTAACCGTAACCGAAGAACCGCAGCCGAGTGTTGAAACTCGATGCGAGGTTTGTGACCATCGAGAAGGAACCTTGTGCTTTCCACCCTCTTTAGGTGAGCCCAAGGGAATCCCTTTCCCGCGGGAATGCAGTTTTTCTGACTATTACACATATATACATTCTACGTGTTCTCGTTCTATAGTTATACCAATCGATTGCAGTTTCTCTCAGGCGTTCATCGAATTCATGATAAATATCGTGAAAGCACTGGGGGCAACGTTGAAAATACTCGCATTGAATGGTGGTAAGTAGCAGTTGGCAATGTCTGGTACGCATGCGCGTACATAGTACGTGAGTAACAGAAGTAGTTGGGTGCTCGAGTGAGTATGATAAAAATGTGGATCACTTAATGGCTTTTTTTTCTTACCAATCGAGTGCATGGAATTATTATGGAAGCCTGGAGAAAACCAAGCGTTCCTCTTTACGTATATATACAGCAGAAATGGATTCTTATGGCGTCGATGGTACGGGATCGTTTTCACGGGACAGGCGTGGACTCTCTCTTGGTAATTTTTTTTTTCTTCTTTCATCATATTCCTGTCTCGTTTTCGTCCTTTCAAGAACTGGCTACCTTGAAGTCAGGACGTAAGGTGCATGACCTGTCCTCGTATACCAATACCAGGTCCCTTAGGGTCAATCCGGAAAAAAGTGATACCGACCCGTTTAAAACGGCCAGAATGTTTCGTTCGAAACCTTACTGCACCAGGTCCACTCCTGAGCTAATCTATTTACGCGAGTAATTCCCGGCAGGTTAGAATTTCGAAGGAATATATTATATGGTGCACAATACCTCCGTTACGAGTTCCCTACGTCCATGGCGTTTGCCATTGTCTCTTTGGGTGACCTTACCTGCGTGTACCTGGGCACCACCTCTCGCGCAACAGGCTTGCTTGACCCGTTTACCCAATTTCGCTAGAACCTTCCCCCGGTGTCCGACGGTAAGAAGAATCGGATATATTTTTGAAAACCAGTAAGATATCCAGTGGCGATGTAACACTCGATTCCAACTATGGACCATGAAGCTCGGAATGTCTAGGGATACGCCCACGCGTAGCAGATGCGTTCTCGAAGTATATATATATATATATATATATAAACATATATCGAAGGAAGAGACGCGATGCTGGAGAATTTCCTTAGAAACACAAGAGTTGGCTCCCGTGTTGGAATCCAAAGAGGTGTTCGAGTTTCACGAGGCTCGATTCCGGGTCCGTTGGGATGCTGGCTCTTAAGATCCAGAATCAAGATACCACCAGAAATCGGGGTCATTTTGAGAGTCAGGGAAGAGCGAGGTCGCGCGTTCGCCCGTTCTGGACTTTAGGAATGAAAACGGCAGAGGGACAGAGAGGCAGGATGTAATCAAAGGACAGACCGAGGGTTTTTAACACTGAGATAGAGCGAGAGGTAAGAAATTAAAGGGAGAGAGAGAGAGAGAGGAGAGTATAGAGATTCTAGAAACGAGGGAGAAAAAGAGGGAGAAAACAAGGAGGGTTTGGAGGATCGCTCGGCCGAGCGTAAATTTCCTAGTTACACCTCTGTGTGTCTCATATCCGTGTTGACATTGAGGATGAGATCGGGTCGGTTCAAGAGAAGGATGACGGGACGAAGAGAGGAGGAGAGGAAGAAGTAGAAGGGGAAGGGAGAAGGGTGGGTCGGCACGGAGCAAGGGGTGACGTGGCACCGGGGGGCGAAGGGGCAGTTTTTGCCCCTTCCGTTCTCTCGAGTCGCAGGCTGCGCGGCGAACGAGTTGCAGCGCGTGACGCGCCTTCCGATGCGACGCGACACACGCACCGGGTTCACGTAGGCACGTAGGCACGCACACCGGGGCCGGAGTCGCCGATTGGAAACCGAGGAGAAATAAGAGTAAGAAAAAAGGTATAAAAAGAGAAATTGAAACGGGGGAAAAGATCGACCAAATAAACGCGTTTCGCGGCGCGGGAGATCGCGACCACGCCCTGTCTTCCCCAGCAGCCGTCCTCTGGCTCGAGGGATACTCGTATACCTATATCGTTGGCATATACATGTATAGCTTACACGATGCGAAGGAGCGCGCGCGAGAGTAGCCTCTGACTATATGGCTATATGGCTATATGGCTATATGGCTACATGGCTGTATGGCCCTGGCTCTGGCCGTGGCTGTCCCCTCGGCCGTATGGACCATGAGGTCCCCTTCGCGAGGGGCCCTCGGATGAGCCACCTTGGGTCCAACGTATCGACCGGCGCTCGAGAGAATCATCTCCCTTGTACGTACCACGGGAAGGGACTCCTATACTGGACAACGACCTACGCTTCTTTTTCGTCCGAGGCGTACGCACCATTTATTAGAATGAAAACGTCATTACCGGCCCGTCCGTGCCTAATGCGTTGGTCGTGTCTCCACTTAACACGGTCGGGGGACGGTGCACGGACGCGTACGGCCCTGCCTCGCGATATCGATAAACGATGCCTCGTAAAGATACGGGACGCTTGGACGTTTATACTTGAATCTTACGCGAGGCTGCATAAGTGCGCTAGATTTCTTTTCTTTTACGTTTATATAGAGATGTTCAGTAAACATATCATACCCGAGTCCCGCCACGCGATTGGCTACCGAATTCTTTTCTCTTAACGTTCCGTCATTTTTCCACACCCTATATATGTATGCGACGTCTCGCTTCTCTCGTTTCCGAGTAAATTCCGCTAGGCCAACTCGATCCGTGTACCATAATAGGTAGGGAAATGTCTAGTGGTAAGACGCAGCCGAGTGGATACTCAATTCGCTGAACTGGTCTGCTCCCAGCTCTCGCACGGTATAGGGCGCAGCTCTCGAATACCTAAGTTGCCGTTTTTCCTTCACTCACAGAGTCAACAACCCCCGTGTCCTGCGAGCCGTGCCCCGTGCGAGTATCAAAGCGTATCACTGCGCGACGACGCACCAGAACCAAATCGACTGAAACACGCCTTGCTTTGCTCTCCTAGCACCGTGTGTCTCTGCTATCTCAATGCTCTGGCTTGGTCGGGTGTATGCATATGAGTATCGACTTAGAAAGTACCTAACGACGGTAGTGTGTATAATCGGTGAATCATTAGGAAATTTTAGGTAAACACTAGCATGGGCTTCTTCGTATTAGGTATTTCTTATGGTTTTTCCTTGGTTTTCTTAACGGGACTGTTTCGTCGGTAACGCCAAGTACCATTTTCTGGATGCTGTTAGCTTTGGATTATGGGCAGTTTCTATGCGTATAATCGACGGAGGTAATAGTTACTCGGCATGGGATTCAATCTAATCGCATCGACACGATTCGATATTCTTATATACCCGGGACAAGTAGTTATCTACCACTGGTCACGAATCGTATAAACGTGAAGGTCGGAGAATGATGATCCGACAAAGGTCACGATATCTCAGCGATATCCCAAATTGAATCTATGGTCCGTGAATTGATTTGACGTCGATAAGAATCGGAACCTCTCAATCGTAATCTCAATGTTTTTATTTCACCCTCCGTTCACATTTTTTCCCCTAAAATCGTTGCACGGCCAATCGAACTCTTTTTAATCCCATTATCTATGACTCTATATATAGCCTGATATCGCTACATGCACACGAGTGTCCACCTATGGTCGATGCTAGATAGCAGCGACACACATGGGGTACGCACAGACGCACGAGATGCGTGCCTATCGGGCAAAGCACCAAGAAGGCATCGAGAAGGTACCGAGCCAAGAGACATGCGTGGATACGTGCACCTATACGTATCGTATACGCATATGTGGACGCATGCGGTTACCAAGAGACGCTGAGCTATACGCATACGTCCTGACCACATGAGCTGCCGGCTAGTCGACGCGTGTGGGTTATACTACGACCGAGGTGAAAGAATGTCAAATGATGATTGGTCATTGCGGTGGCCAATGGGTCCTCGACTTCACGACTCCTCGACGAAGGTAGGCTTGTCGAACGTCGCGGCGCCGCCTCCTGGTGCAGCTATCAGGTCGCATAACGTCGCGTCGCAATACCGTCATCAGCGGCGTTCAGCCAGCCGAGCGACCAATTTCTTTCTGCCGTGACGACTACGAGCTCCTACCTAATACTCTGAATGCTGATATACCTGGACGATCGGCTCTCTGTACGTGACGCTCATTCAGGATCGTCCGATAAATAATTACCGATAGGCTTTCCGTTTCTTGGCGTTCCCATCGGCCACCGCGGCAGCTATTACATTCACTCCTCTATACCGTACCCAGTATATACTCTCTGGCAATACCGTAAATTCAATCCTGAATACCTACGCAGCGTCCACTGGCCGGGACGTACCAATAGCGACTTTGCTGGGTCTAATAAAATCACAGAGCTTCCTTGGGTCTTTGGACCCTGTGGCACTTGGGACTCTGATGCGAGTGGCGCTAGAAAATTAGGATGCTCGAGATTGTTTCAGACGGGAAGAGCTACCCGAGTACTCTCTCTTTCCTATTTTGGAAAGAACGCTAACTTTCGTTGGAAGCTCCTATATATTTTTTTTTCATACCCACACGCGATACGCGTTACACAAGAAGTTGCGTGAGCGAGCTTGATTCGTTAATTACACAGGTAATTAATTGTCCGTATAATTTTATGAAATTTGGGCGGGGTTGGATTGTTTGTGAAAAATATTTGTTTAATCATTAATATATCTCGACATTGGTCTCACGAGATGTGTCATGATTTAATTAGATTTTTTTTCGAGACTAAAACAATTACCAGGACTTATCTTTTGGCTTTAATGGCAGAGTCAGGGTCGGTTTCGTTCGGTACAGTCATTCGGCTGTGTTCGCCGGTTTATTTACGAGGGCCATAAGAAAAAAAGGCGAAAATAATAAAACAGTACTTCGAATAGCCTTCTGGAGCGAGACCACCTATCACCTCACCGGTGCAACTGGATCACTTGCTGACAATGCGTGGTTGTCGAACAAGACCCGATGTGGTTCGCGTCCTGTATTTTTTATTTCTCCTGGTTAAGCGCATAAGTTCGGCTATCGTGACATTTCCGACAGGCTTGGTGGCGATGGTGAAAAAAAAAATAAGGAAAGAAAACAAAAGACCAACACTGTCTACCCGTTTCGATCGGTAAAGATAACTTCCTGGTAAGGCACTATAGATATCAATGCCCATAGTACTAATCGAATTCTCATCCTGGCAATGTCTTTGGAATCTCATGAAATCACGATAAAAAGGCAGATGTCGAAGTCAGTTGGATCGTATGGAACGTAACTCGTGGAACCGTTCGCTTCGTCGTAACTGTTAGCCCGGACATTTGTCTCCGTTAGAAAAGTATCCCCAAGCATCGGAAGGCCGGTATAGAAACCACTGACGTCTCTTGAATGGATCTGCGCGTGTACGAGGCACCGTGCATACACGTACTTATCAAAAGAGTTCCGTTGACCAACGTCCGGTCTGGTTTTTCCCATGGGAAGGGATACGTAACGATCGTCCATCTCTTCGGCTATCCTCGCGACTCTAAATAATCCTCTTCTTCGGTTGGTAAATTTCGATGTCCATTGTCGCACTCCGCGCTGCTACCGGCTGGCATTCACTTCGAAGAAGGGCCCCGACGCAAACGAGACTCTCTTTGCAAATGGGCCAGAACTCCCCCGATCAGGTTTTAGTTCCCACCGAACGACTAGCGCTGGACGTATTTTTAAAAAATAATACCAGCTACCCTTGCACCCCGAGAGAACTTTGGTCATCCGTGGTCATCCCTCGGACAAGGTCCACCTTGGCCAAGTGTCACCCCAAGCGTCTGGCGATCGTACCGAATGCAGGTTATTCGCAGAGCGGAGAGCTTGTGTGTATTATTGAAAACCGGATTTCTCATACCGATAATATATGCGGATGGACATCCTCGGAGAGCCGAAAGGGGTGAGTATACCGGGCAGGTCGTAAACGGGTGACCGGAGGGTCGTGGAAAGGGTTGACCTCACCAAAATAAATGAGGTGCACGTATACAGGGATGTCCGCCGTCGATGACCCCCGGAATCCGGAAACTCGCTAAACCGGATCTATTGGTCAGTTTCACGTGTCTTAAGAGCTTGCTCCCCTTTTTCTTATACGCCATAGGCAGCTAAACAGGCTTTACTATAATTATTATATATACCTAGTGGGACGCGTACCTTCACGTGTCTGCATACGGGACCTTCCTTCACCTGCGTGGTGCATATACCTCTTGTGCCTCTCTGTATGCTTTTACCATCTACCCCCTTCGGTGAGAACTGGACAGTAACTCCACTCTCAGACTGTAAATGCGATTCTTGTTATTGTCAGGTCCATTTTCAATTTTCAACGGTACGTCTTCACGTGTCTTCACTTCCTGCTGCCTTTCTAACGTCCAACGTATCCCTTTATTTCGACCGTTTTTCTCTACTGGTTCACTGTATTAGCAGTGAATTTTTCTACAAAATTCTACGAACGATTTTCACGTCTACGGAATCGATTTGTCATTATCGAACTGCAGGATATTCAGAAAAAAAATTACATTGATTTATAGACCTTCCCCAACTACCATTGCCGATCGTCATGATTATGGATGACGATGCGCGGCAGCGCATCGTTATAATCCAACAGAGTAAAAGTCTCCGATTATGTACCAGTGTACAGTTGGTGTGTTACATAACCCTGTCTGAAATTTACGGCCAGTTGAAAATCTTCGGATTTATCGTAACTTTCGAATCCGTTCACGTCAGGGCCGACAAATTTTTTTTCCCCGTTCAAACTTAACTGCAACTTTCAAGGAGACCACGTGGAATTCACTTTGATTGCCTCGTGACCGATTCATTCGATATAAGACATTTAATATTTTCGTCAAGCAATATCCTTTCGTTTCCTTAACCCCCGTTAAAAATTTTCAATTTTTTCGTTTTTTTTTTCTCGTACCTTTCCAAGTGTTAAGTCAGGTCATGCTATGGGCTTATCTCACGAGAACCAAATGGAAACTTATAAAGATTGCCTGAGCACGATTCTCGTACTCGGCTCGTCCGCCATTCCAGGACATCGTTGTCCTTTTACACTTTTAATTTATGGAGCGATTTTAATGCCTAAAAATAGCACGAGACCTTCCTGCCGGCTCAAGAAATTCCAGAGTTACCTATATATATATATATATATATATATATATAATCTACATCCACCTAGCCCTCAAGACGCGTATAGTAATCCCTATGAAAATTCTTTAAGTTTTAGACAAAAATCTCCCAACATCCCTTATCGTTAAACCATAAGACAGAGTTTTTTTTATTATCAGCAGGGAAAAGTGATGAGAAAAAATGACGAGCATCAAAGCCACTCGTAAAATCTTCAAGCTCGATGATCACGTCTGATCCAATAAATAACCGATTTCAGGCGAACCGTATAAGAACGGTTAAACGGCTTAAGTAGAGTGTAAGAGCGGTTGAAATATAGCAGGCGGACATAGGTGATAATAGTAACGGAGGCTCGAAGTGCATCGGTAGGTGGAGCTTTAGAGTGGAATGGTTATGCATTATGATTTACACTGGTACCCATTGGCCACAGTGCCAGCCCACTGGCTGTATGCATTTAAAGTGCATATACACATGTGCCATATATACACGAACTCTGATAATATCCACGAGATTGCGGTAAGTTGTCACTGAATTCAGCTACCAGAGAGTTATGCTTAACAGACTATATATACGTACACCAGAAATTTATACAGATACGCGTAGGGGTTGTCTCTGTCTATTAAATCCACTTTACTATCTCACTTACCCTGATGCAATAGTGCATCAAGAATTTACGAGGATGCTGAGGATCTACCGTATAGGATCAAACCTTTGAATTTTCCGATTAGCAGTTTACTGTCGGGACCAAAATAAATTATAATAGAGACACGAAATACATAAAGTACCATTGCGCAATTCGATTTATTCGAATTTAATTTTTTTTAATTTCCTTCCGCCACGTTTGAAAAGCCCGCCTTACCTTTGGTACAGTCCCACGCATAAAGGGCTGTCTCATCTAGCCGGTGGGAACGAAACAATTCAGACGCTCTCTAATTAGACTATACTTCAACGCAATTTACACGTACGCGTGACTCTTACGCAATAGTCGTATAGCCCCAAGGTGTAAATGACACAGCAGGATAAGGAAGCATAGGAAAAGCAACGTGGATTAGCGCGATTGAATTTCGTGGATTAAATATTGAATTTTATCAATAAAAATTTTCTGCTTTGATATGTTTATAGGGATGCATTTTATATATACATATATAAATCTTGACTGCTCTCATTAAAGCTTGGATCAATAAAGTATAAGCATCGCTGCTTGGTACCTGCTGTGGATATCGATGGAAATACGAGCGGTAGCCAGTTTCTTAGAAACACTGTATATATACGTAAGAATCGTCTCGCATGCCTGATCATAATTAATAACGCAAAGGTACCCACAAAGCTGTCAGGCCCGCGGGTATCGCAATTTGCTGATAGTAAACGCCTATATATGCATGCTATTGCAGTTTCTTGCCTTCGTGCGAACATTGACGTTACCGTACATCTTTTTCCAATAGCGCATCGGACTGTCCCCTGTATTGCAACGAGCCTATCTATCGCAGCGTTGCGTACCCTTCTTAAGATAATATATCCCACTGCAGGGTACTAGGGATTTACGAGTAAGCCACCTACTGGTACATACGAGGCCAGAAGGAGACGCGTGAAAGAAAGTAGGGAGAGATGTACGTGGGTAACGTTGCGCATGCGCGAAATAACGTGAACGTCACGAAATAGGATATATTCAATAATTTAATTGTTCGGAGATACGTGAGAGCGTAGATGTATTATTTGATATATAAAAATAATGGTCCATGAGATATTTCGGATGCTGGACGAAGGTATTGGGTTAAATGAAGTGTTAAGAAAAAAATAATATATTTTTATGTAACATGAAATTTTTTAGTATGGATAGGCGTCTGGTACTTGGCTGTCGTTCGGAGTCGAAGTTACTATACCGAATTATATGGTTTAAGGGATATCTCTTTTGAAAAGGTTTTGGCTTTTGACGCTTAGGCAGGTAGATCCTGATGGGGGTGTTCTCGACCTGACAGGTGCATCGCGGCTTAAAAACTTTCTATGGTGCACCATCCCAACTGGGTATCTGAGGACGTGGCTCTCTTGGTATAGACAGGTATATAGATAGAGAGCCTGGTACAGAGATACAGCATCCCTCTACCGTGAAGCAGGTAGGAAGGTTCGTACTTAGTGAACCCAACCTGGAGTAACACGGGGTCACTGATGTGACTCGGGAACACTGGCCTGCACTATGGTGGTATACTATTAAGAGAAGAAAAAAAGGATCAGCACTGAGAAAAGCTTCTACGTTTATCTGCATTTTTGATTCTGTAGGATTCCGCACTGCTGGAACGATTCGTTGGTACTCCGGGACTTGCTCGGGCCGAATGACTAAATGAAAATTTAAAAAGAAGTTTGGCACTCTTGTGTCAATAATTATTTAGTCATCCAGCCTGGCGATAATAGACTGGTTAATATGTTGTTTTTACGCTTCGCTTTTATTTGCCAAAGGCGCTCGATTCTGTAGTACAACGTGGGCGTTTAGTTGGGATAGAATGAAAGGCGGGTAATTCTAGTAAAATTTGAAATTATCCGATTTTATGATATTGGGACCGATTCAAATTTTCAAAATTATTAATCAATTTTCGATCCTACCTGTAACTGAACGTTGCTTAGTATTTGATTTTTTTTCGTATATATATATAGGATTTTAGAGACACGCGAAATTATATATAGATATGGGTATATATGTACGTCGATTACATAGCTCATCCAAAAATTATATGTAGTATGGATGAGAGATGTAGATGTTAAAAAAGTTTCGAGATGAAGAAAAAAAATTATTTAACCTTTAGCAGCGTTCGAACGTCCCACCTTTATAGGCACTCATACTCGTGGAATTTATTAAAATTATTTCTTTTGCTCTCATCTTATCTTAACGCTTCTCTCATAAACTGTGCTATAAATTTTGTCGATCACTTCCCAATGTGTTTGAAAGATCGAGAGACTATGATAAACGAAAACTCCGACAAACCCGTATTAATCTTTATACGGGTACCGTATTACGTATCAGTATAGTTATAACTGTTTCTATTCGCATCGAGCGACGCGCGCTCGCCGTAAGGACCCTAACGATTTTCAAGTACGCGAAAGAAGTTACGCTCTGAGTCCTCGGCGTCTGTGCTGAGCTGCCTCGCGCTGCTACAGGCCCGCATCGGTGAAATTTATCAGGGTCTGAATCGATGAGGATTTTTAATCGAGAATAAGCCGAGAGTGATCGGTTTGCGATCATGTACGAATTAAAAATTTCCAGGTTATTATCACCAAATTGTGAACGAGGCTTTTGGTTACTAACCATTGTAATGGTTAAAAATTTGATTGATAAAGATAATTATTAATAATATAATAATATACAGCAATTGCGATTAAAGAATCGATATATTCATTACAGTGATAAGGAATGATGAGTTTAATATATTGATAATTCTTATCAACTTTTTTAGTATACATATTTATATGTAATAATTGAAATGAAATTAGGTACAGACATAATACGGAAGAAAAATTGTGTCGTACCCTGGTTTTGAGATTGGGGGTAACTGGTGTTGAAAGATCAAAGTGTATATATATATATGCCACAGGTACATACTATATAGGTAACCATCTATCTGTTCAAGTTCCTTCTGAATGAAAGCAGGGAACCGGTTGAGAACCATTATACGTATACGAACGCGTTTAACCGGGCTACGGAGACTTCAACGCCCCGACGCCCGCGCAAGCGATGCTCACCGACACATCTCGTCCATTAAGAAGAGTAATAACTTCACTGTACGCGACTAATTAGTCGAGTACACGATACATCCTACTGAGGATAATCGAGTGTATTGGCGTAAAGCACCCCGATCGAAGATTCGCACGATGGTAGCTGCTGGAGGGGATACTGAGTTAATGGAGATAGAGGAAGATTTGACGCGAGTATACAGCGTTACGCTGAGAGGTTATCGTGTTAGAAGTTGTATATCGAAGTAAAAAAAAATTTTATCAGGAGATAAAAAAATTTCGTAAGAAAAAATAATTGGTTGACGATCTAAAAAGAAAATTTGGGATAACACGGAGTTAAGTGATTACTGGTAGGGTCCATCTGGTATTTAATGTTTATCGCGGTTATCTCAAGGGAATCGAATGATCGGGGAGCAATTGAAAATTTTCCACGGTGCGTACGGTATGTTAGCATCGAATGCTTCCCTGAGCAGGGTCGCATTAGGCGGTATAGCCCGAGGCTGTCTTCTCTCGCTGGGTGCCCATTTTTCACGATTTTTTTCTTCTTTTAATTCCATCTTTTCTTTTTCTTCTTTTAATCTGTTGGCCGCTATAGCTTCACGCACTCCTTCCCTCTAGCGTGCCTGCCGTTGGTACACTCTCCCACTCCGTGTACCACCGAGCTATATCTCCAGCTCTCTCAGCAGCCTCCGGCCTCGGTCCAGCCTCCGCTCCTGCCGCCTCTGCTTTTGCTATCCTCATCGTACGTTCCTTCCTCCACTCTGAGCTCTCGGTCTACGTCCGTCCATCCGCTAGTGCGTTCGTGCGTCCTCCTCCTTCGTTCTCCTCCCGTTTCCCCTCTTCGTCCCACCGTCAATGTTCCTCCTGGCGAACAGGCGCGACTCCATCGTCTGGAAGCGCGCGCGCCTCTTCCTTCAACGTGGGTTCACATGTTCGCTGGCTCCCTCGCTCCTACGTCCCTGCTGCTCGGACTCTCAGGTATCCTTCTCAAGGTGGTGCGAGAAGTAGGGGGAGTGCTTGAGAGAGAGAGAGAGAGAAAGAGACGAGGTAAAGCAAGAGAGTAAAAGAAGGAGGAACTGAGACGTAAAATAGAGAAAAGTTGAGTCAGAAGAAAGATGGAACGAGGGTACGAGGTGGAGGAGGAGCAAACGATAATGCCGGATGGCCGGGTGGCCGGAGCCTCCGGGTGCCTCGTCGATGACTCGATGCTCTGTTTGTATCCGTGCAGGTCGAAGATGCACTCTCGGTCCTTCTCGGATGCTGCACTCTCACGAAATAGCATCCTTCTTCAAAGTAGCTTCAGCTACCTGCGCGCGGACTCTCTTGTCTCCGAGCGTCGTGGCGGCGGCGGCGGCGGCGGCGGCTCTCCCAGAGATCTCAGCAGAGCCGAGGAGAGCCTCAGGGTCTCCCGTGTACACACAGGCAAGGTTCGGTCGGTCGGTCGGTCGGTCGGTCGTTCGCTCGTTCGCTCACTCGCGGGAGTGGGAGTCGGCCGAGGTGCGAGCGAGAGGCGTAGATAGAGAAAGGAAGATGGTGACTGAGATGGCGATGGAGAAAGGGGGAGGCTGGGAGGCTGGGATGCTGGAGCGGCCATGTTGCCTCTCCCGAGAGAAGAGAACTCCGAGGTCCGAGCACCGTTCGTTTGTTGGTTGCAGCAGCGGCTAACTTTGGTAGAGAATAGAGCCTGCCTTACCTTGTACCTCTTGGCAGCGCTCGAGCGCCACGCTGAGGGACTCCGAGTACGACAGACACCGAGAGACTCAGGAGGAATCCTCCGGTGAGGCAGGTGTGACACACAGTGCGTTCGGATAACTACACGAGAGTGCGCGGAGTGATACGATCGGCTCTGCAAAGGGGCGCGCGCGCGCGACCATCGGTTTTTCGACGCAGCCATCGGGACAGGAGCACGCGGCTGTCGTTGTCGCCGGAGTTTCTCTCCTCGCGATCCCGTTGTTCTTGTTGTTGTTGTTGTTGCTGCTGCTGCTGCTGTTGTTGTTGTTCTTCGCCGCCACCGCCCACCACCGCCGCTCTGCTGTTGCTACTGTTCGGGGGCTTTGCGCGTCGGTTCGCGCGCGGCCTCACGCCGCGGTTCGTCAAAGTGTCGAAGCCGCGGGTACCGCAAGTGACACTATCCGCGGAGATGTGAACCGGGACTTAAAGGAGACGCTCAGTAGTTTGTAGTTCGCCCCCCTATTCTAATGCACCCACTTCACATACTCTCCCCTCTAATGCACCCTCGACAAGTGAGTATCTGCTGACATTTTATTATACGTCTCTCGCTCTCTCTCTCTCTCTCGTACACATTTTCATACCCATATATCTCGCTCTCTTTTATCTCCTTGAACATCCGTAACCCAGAATACACCTATCCTTTCTTCCTGTCTATTCTCCTGCACTTCCTTCCTTGTGCCCAACTGTACTTAGTGTCTTCGTTGCTCTCTCTGTCACTTGCACGCTTTCTGTCCCAGTCCCTCGCATCCTCTCCCCTACCTCTCTCGCGAACCCATCCCAATCCCCTCCTCCTCAGTCGCTCTCTCTCTCTCTCTCTCTCTCTCTCTCTCTCTCTCTCTCTCTCTCTCTCTCTCTCTCTCTCTCTCTCTCTC
>JAYRCB010000063.1:1116787-1150342 GCA_036026315.1 Trachelus stipa
TGTGCGCGTGCGTTCTCTACCATATCTCTCGTGCGCATACATCTCACGCCCTCCCTCCGCGTGCGCTCTCTCTCTCTCTCTCTCTCTCTCTCTCTCTCTCTCTCTCATTCTATCACTCTGTCTTCTTACTGAACTATGGACATCTCCACCCATCTTTCCCTCTCGCACCCACCATCCTCGCTTCTCTCTCACTCCCACACACATATTCACCAATTCTCTCTCTCTCTCTCTCTTTAACCGAATCTCTCCGTGCCCGACTAAGAGACTAGCTACATTCTGCGACAGTCGAGTTTCCTCTTAATCTGTCAACCAAATCACGTTAACGAGAATCATCGAATATAAGTACGCACTGACTCTCGCTGCTACCGACGGGCCACGACAATACCTGTTACGTACCAGAGAAGAGAAGTTGTCTCTTTCGTCTGTTGTGACGCCACGCAGAGCACCGTACGTGAAGTAGGAATCCTTACGTCAGGTGGGACGTGTCGCGAGGATCATTCGAAGCACGTGTAAATTCCCGAGACAAGACCTCGTGGCAGTTTCGGTAGCACCGATCCTCGTATACGATCCACACAGCTCGCCCGTCGAAAGCGAACGTCGAGGACACTTCTTCATAACCAAGAGCAGCCGATCTTCAATGGACGACGCGCATCGGACGCATCGGTCGGGGCGTCGATCGGTCGCTCGGTGGAAGTAGGCCGTAGCTTCACTGCATCACTGAGACACTGATATAACGGCGACATCGCGATCTCGAAACTGGCCCGTTCGTGCTTGGGTTAAATGTGTCGAATATCGTTCGCGCGAGAGAGTCCTTAGTACACTGTCGGGTACCGGGAGCGTGCTGGTTTCAAGAAGAAGAGGAAGAAGAAGAAGAAGAAGAAGAAGAAGAAGAAGAGGAGTAGTAGTAGGTTGGTCGGTCGGTCTGCCGCTTGGGATTCTCAGTCTCCCTGGTTGTAACGTCGCACGCGGTACGTACCTATCGGCCGCTTCTACTCTCTGCTGTCTGGAGCAACGGTAGGCGGCGAGGGCGTAGGTACTTGAAATACAAACAGCCGCAGACAGAGGTGGGTCCAATCTGATGCAGGGTTCCTTTGAGAATCAGGTTAGACCGGCCGAACCTGCTTTGCTCTGCTCTTCGGTGTAGCTACTCCTTCCCCTGATGCCCAATCTCCTTCTTCCTCTTCTTCTTCTTCCTCTTCTTCGATCTACACACTTCCCGCTACCCTCCGCCCGCCTACCCGACCCCGTCACTCAGACTCGATCTGCTTCCTCGTTACATCTATTATTACACCTGTCTATCCGTCAGACTACCGGCGGACTCTGTATTCCAGTTTTGCGCCCGTCGAACAGGGCCGGCCCGACTGGTTTCGTAACCTCGTCTCTTCGATTTTTGCTCCGCAGGTCCCCTCTTCTTACGTGCCATATTACTCAGCAGCCTGTGATACACTACCCCATATCTAGAAACTATCTTCGTAGCCATAGCTAGGAACGTACGTGTTATAAGATTTAAAAAGAAAAAGAAAACGTGCTGCTAGACTGCCAGCAGACACATTCGCCTACCTGATAAGAAGGGAGAAAAGAAGACTTGAGAATATAAAATGTCGACCTGCACCGATGAAGCTGACAATGGACCGCTGCATATGCAGGAGGCCCTCTCACCGGTTAGTTACAATTTCACTATTTTACCTCGTTTTCATATTTTTTTTTTTCTATTATAACGTACATTGCTTATATCCATTCTTATTGCACTTTCCCTTTCGTTTGATTCGTCGTTGTTTTTTTTTAAATATTTTTCACCTTTATTTAGATCTCTTAACTTTCTATACGCTGTATATCTCTGTGCTGTCTTTATCGTGCCCTCCTTTTCCTACGCCTCTTCACGCCTATCGTCGTCTCGCTCGCGCTCACTGCGAATTTCACTCTCTTTGCCTCAACTCGACTTAATAACGAGGATAATGGTCGACCGCGCCGCGGCACTTACTTACGTATTACGTTCTAAAACGTCGCGGAGACATTAAACGACGCGACTCGACAAAACTGAGAAAATGAGAGTTATTTTGCCGGGCGTTCGTCACGCGATATCCCTCATTCAGCCACGGCTCGGGTTTGGCCTCTGTTACTCGAGCCACACGAAGATCCCATTAGATCTAATTTTATCAGCGCAATTCACCGTACATCCGATTACCTGGAAACCACCGTTTCGATTAGTCTTGCTGCGTCGAACCATAAGTGCCTACGATCACGAGACCAAAACGTTGAGAGAAGCATTGCTTTGTGGATCAGTCGAAACACTTACCTACCCCAACGTTTAGCTATACCACACCGACGGATCTAACTTGAGCACTGATTGAAGGTCAGTCAAAATTTAAACTTTAGATCGATATTATTTTTATTTTATTCCCCACTGACATCTTACATAGAATCAATAAAATCTGATCGTGAAACGTGCAAAATTTTGTACAAATATTTTTTCAAATTTCATACTTTAAATTTATCCAGCTCGATATAATTTTAGCGTATACAAAACGTTTTTTTTTTTTTTCAAACCCATTTTATAGTCTCCAGCGCATAAATCGTATGAAAAAAAATTAAGAAATGACTTTGTGTTTCGCATAATCGATGCATCGTTGCAGTCTCCCATAATAAATCCCAGAGAGAGAGGGATAGATATAGGTACGAGAAGCGTTCTCATCCATTAAGAAAAAAAAAAATTAAAAAAAAATTGCATCCATCATTCTCGGAGTACCTACCTACCATGCGTTCCATCATGCAGCATCGGCCGCCCGCCATTAATCGACTATGGCGAAGAAGGTACCACTTAAAATGGTACCTTCCGCAAGAATGAGAAGTTTCTCGTATAGTAAGAGACGTCTGCGCGCCATTCGCACAGAAAGATTTGTTCTCCCAATGGACCGCTGCTCGGTACGTCGGTACATAGAGACACGAATGGCTATACGTACGTGCAAGCAACAAATGGACGCGCATCCAACTGCGCGTCCAGTAGTCGGCGGCTCTCACGGCCGCAGGCTAGTCGGCCAATTAACTGTTATTATGAAAGAGTTCTTACGTATAAACAGAACGCGATACGGTAGACGTCGGTATATCGAAGATCGGTACAAAATAAAGGCACTATGTCGGGAATCTGGTGTCTCGATAGACATCCGGTCTTATTAAAGTCGAGGCGTCGTTGTAATCGACGGCGTCTATAGGACTACGTCAATATGCATATATATATACATATAGTTATTTATAAGCCAGGGCATATTAAAACGTTGCTAGGATTGCATCTAGTTGGAATCTTGAAAGTCCTGACAATTAATCATTCGTAATATCACTCCCGAGACCTTTGACCTTTTAATACCCATAGTGCCACGCGGTTCAAGGATTTCCATGTTAAAGCCTTATTCGATTCGATAAGCCTGTGCGAAAGCCGAGGATAATACTGAGATCGATCAAAGCCGTACACATGGCTTAGATTTCTTTTTACCGAAGACACGCGAGGAAACACGTTGAAAGGTTATCGCTATTCGAATTTAGTCAATGAAAGTGACGTGTTTGGTGAAAGACAGGAATGGGATAGTAGGTAAAATACACGTGGTCGGAGAGCCGGTAGGAGGCCGGTACTGTTATCTGTTATTGTGGACGAATATTTTTGAGCGTCAGAAACGACGCGGTTCCTTGTACGTCGAATAGGTACGCGATGTACGGCTATAGGTGTACGGTATCAATCTTTGATCTTTACGTACCAAAAGAATTACTCAGCGCACACGCAACGACGATTAATTGCGGAATAAGATGTGCTCGTGACCGAGTACGCGTAACCAGTCGACTCGAGAAAATATTAATAATTGCCATTGCAGTTGGTAATATTAGCATACGAAAATGTTAACGTTACAACACGCTTCTTCTTACCTCCTGCAAAGTCCTTCGCGTAATAATCCAGAGAGTGTTGGCGTGTCTCACGCATATCCTAATAAAATTCTACCTATTGAGGATGTCGTATGTGGGAAGGTGTTGAAAAAAAAAAGAAATCAAAAAAGGGGTAAAAAAATTTCTCAATGGTAGAACAAATCTGTCATAGGTGCAGGAGGGTCCGGTGTCGCCAGCATCATCCTCTCTGAGCAATCAAAATCAAAATGAAAATGAGCAGGTCCTGCTGGCGACGATGCAGCCGGTCAATGTACTCGATCTCCACGAACCACCACATTCGCTTCATCACAAGTACCATCACCATCATCATCGTCATCATCATCACCACCATCATCATCACCAGCACATGCAGCAGGATCAGGACGAGCAAAGGGGTCCGGACGAGGATGATCGGGTCACGCCGGAAGCCGCCGGGGCCGGTACCAATTTGGGTGAGCACAAGATGATCGACCTGATCTACAACGACGGACAGAAGACAGTGATGTACACCCACGACAAGGAGATCATCTACGAGAACGAGGCGGACAGGGTCCAGGTGGTGGAGTATCCACCGCCGCCACCGTCACCACCGTCACCATCGCCACCGGCCACTACGGCTGCAGCCGTTGCGGCAGCCAGGGGCACCTTGCTACCAGGGAACTGTGGTCCTTCCAGGACATCCGCTGCACTGCATCTGCATCACTATCCCCAGCTGCAGTTGCAACACGAGGACGATCTACCACGAGGAGTCAGTGCAAGCGTGTCGAATTGTGCAGCAGCCACGACCACCACGACCGTCCTGGTCCTTTCTGAACTGGTCGCTGCTGATCCTGTAGCTGGAGCCGCAGCAGCCCAGCAGCTCACCCTGACAGCTGCTTCACTACGTGCAGGGTGAGTCATTCTTTTTCTTTTCCTAGTCCTAGAACTATTTCGTATATTTTTGGAGGACCGATTGTCAGCCTACATAGTCGTTACGGGAGGCGACGTCTTCGCGGTTATCATTGTGGCGCCAGAGGCGATACACCGAGGCCTGATCGGGAACGGAGCCGCGATGCATGCATATGTCAAGTGCGCTACGGTAAAGGTCAGGACATAATAAAAGAGGTGAAGGGAAATGCCAGTGTGGAATAGTGCATGCATGAATGAAGATTCAGTGTCTGGTCGAGATACGCAAGGAGCCAAGAGTGCAACGTAGCTGCACGTAATAACTGCACTGGGTTCAGACTCGACTGCAGAGCCCAATAAAACTGTCGAGCAGCTACTTTACTTCGCGTCGTTATACAGCCATAGACGCCATTCTCCTTGATAAAAATAACGAGTTAACGTGGTCCGAGTATAGCCAGTGGAGACGCTCCGTTTATTATTGGAAACGTCGACGTTTCTCCGCGACGCGTCGGGACCGCAGAGAAGCGATAACGCTTGGCTTCCTTGGGTCTCCCAGTCGTAACTCGACGGATCGAACCGACTATAGGAGAAGTGGCGCGCGCGCGTGTGTCGATCCGAGCGATTAACAATTATTACACATCTACCCAACGGCGAGTAAGTCACGTTGCTCGCTAGAATTTATTATTACGATGCGTTTATACGTATATACGCTGCCCGTATACCTATATAAATATTACAAACCAATAACCATTAACTACTCAGCTACGCCACCTTGCTCTTTTGCAATAAATAAAAATCAACGGCAATTAATCCGCCGTAAAAGATATGCAAGTCGTGGGACCTTGGAGTCTCGAAAACAACTGCATCTTATTTCGCTTGTTGTTATTATAAATTCGGTATCCGTCTTATGGAGTATGAGACTTTTTCGCGCGTTCCACGCTCACTCGGCGTGATACGATGCGATTGTTATGTACATTTTTATTATTATTAAACACTAATTTACGTGTTACAAGATTCAAAATATATATATATATACTTATCCATCGGATGCAAAGACACGATGCACTCTAAGTTGCACCTGGAGCACAGTCGATGCGATATATTAATTTATATTATTCATGGTTTTTCAAAAGTCAACGAGGTACGTCTGTCTTTGTCTCACCCATATGACTACCCATAAGTCTGTCTCCCTCTCACTCGTGGCAAGTATACGAAATATGAAAAAATCCAGATAATCCGACTTTTCTTCCAAATCCAAGTAGCGTCCATCGCATACGTTCAAATGGTCTTTGAAATTTTTTTTATAAATTTCAATTTCAATTATCGATAAAAATGTGACAGCTGTCAAATCCAACCGATTCGTCCAAACCCGATAGACTCGATGTATCGATAAATTCCAAAATTCACGAAAGCATTCGAAATTTCGAAGATACGGTTCTGCGTAATCTCCAAAAATTTGCAATCCTTTCACTCGACGGCAAAGACGACCTCCAGTGACGCGCTCCCGCAAGAAGAAGGCGGTCGACGGCGAATGAAGAGAGATTGAAAAGAGGAAGATAAAGGAGAAGAAAGAATTAGAAAAAAAAATCAAAGAAAAAAAAGGAATAAAGGAAAGCAAAGTAACGTCTATAAGAACTACGGGGCATGGCTTAACCAAAGCAAATCGAGCCCGGATAATCCACTCCGGTCGTAGGTATTACGCTCACTTAAATTAAGAGAGGCTACCAGATATCATCGGGCACCGCGTGCGTTTGCGGAATAAGTAGCTCATTTACATACATATGGTCCGATTCCATTAGGCATAATGTCGCAAGAATAATGATCATTGTTTAATAGATCAGAACGGGGGATTACGGAGGTACCCTGAGTGTATGCATGCATACGCACACACAATACAGGATGAAGCGAGGGCGGAGGAACGCAATGTAAAAAAAAGATAGTCATAGAAAGAAATAATAAAAAGGGTCACGTCGTGAGATCCGGCAACGACGGGAGAATCAAAAAAGAAAATCATCTAAGGCCGTCATACACAATAACAACCGGAGAACCGTTCCAGAGTCTCGTTTGACGTCATTTCGCACGCTTTGCCGCTTTTCGTCGATTATTTATTTGACGGGTACCCGCTCACATTCCGACATCCATAATCGAGCTAACGAGTGCGATACAGCCTTGTTCCATCCTCCCATTTCGAGTCTCGCGTGCACAGTCAACAAGTATGCCCGGCATAAAGTGCATAAAGTATATACGCAGCGGCGGGGTGCATCGCGTTCTTGCTTTTTATAAATTTCAGATCGGAGTTCGCAATAGCGTTTGTGTGCTTGCTAAATTGCGGCAATAACGCGAGTGCGGCAAAAAGCGTTGGGTTCGCGGAATCCGGAATACGGGAGAGGACCGTATACGCGGCTGTACCGTATGTATTATACCTGCTTATATATATATATATATATAACTATATATAAAGCGAGAGAGAAAGAGTACGAGAGTAAAGGAACGTTGAAAAAAAGGTTGAGAAAGAGAGGAGAGACGACTTCTCGGCGTCACTTTTTACCGAACAGGTATACGTTTGATCCACCGTGTTTTCAGTTGGATCGAAGATCTTCAAAACTCTTCTTCTTCCTCGACATGCTTATATACCTATACCGTATAGTAAGGCTTCGAAAAGTTACGTCGTACGTACTCCGTAATACATATACATACACCTAAGATCCTTATACCGTCTTAAGTATAATATCAAGCAATTACCTTCTCGGGGATAACACGCACTCCTATAACGGGTAGCCCAAAAAATTTTAAACGTCCGACGAAAAGGCGTATTGAAAATTCCAATAGTGCCCCCTGATCAACGCGGAACCACGAAACGACTTCGTACGGCTTCGTTGAAGATTCACTCTACACTGGCATAGTAAAATATATCTATAGTGCGTGCACGCGCTTGATGCCTATATGCCGATAGTATACCAAAAAATCATATATATATATATATATACAAGCACTGTATCCCAACGCTGTAGCGCATCCACGCACGCAAGCGATGGAAGGCGAGCGTAGGTGAAGTAAGATATAAGGTAAGACGATACCCGCGTACACCTACACGCCCGGATAAGAGCGGGTAAGACAAGATGGCCGCCGTGGTCCAGACCTACAGGGAAAATGCTGGATCGGTGTTACTCCGTCTCCGTTTAATTCCCACAGCGGTCCATCTCGACTCCACGGTCCCCATAGCCATCGTGCCCGGTTCCCCGTCGTCCGGACAGGCACGTTAGGCGTTTTATGCGATCGGCTACCCAGAAAAGTGGCCGCTCGGCGAGCCCGGCAAAATCGAGAAAGATATCCGGCACGTCGTTCGAATCGCGAAGTAGGTAGTCTCGAGCACCGAGAAAACCTATAGGATTCGTCGGGAGTATCGAGAGGGACTCGAGAGATCACGTGCTCTCTATATCAAGCGTACTATACATGTATATACTGCTCCCGTCATATATAGATATATACATGAAGAGAGGCACTGAAATGGATTCTTGGATGAAAAATAACACCGGAAGCCTTGCGACACTATTCGCACCTCCCTTTGACTCTGGTTATTACGTATTCCCGGTCCCTCTCGTTAATCTTTAACACGCGTGAGAGGAATCCGGCGCTGCTGCATGTACGATCGGGATATTTTGATCGACACACATATATATATATATATATCCCTCGCGTACATAATTATACGTCGCGTTCGCGTTATCTCGCCCGTAATCGCGTCGCGGATTTAAATAAGACCGTAAACGTTACTGCTCCTGTCAGATATACGTAATAACACCTTTTAATATGTAATGCTCAATGTTGCAATAACCGCCCTCAGACATTCATACATATACCCTGGTTAAATTTATGCAAGAGAGACCCGGGAAAGTGTCTTCTGTGCGGCCACGCGAGTCTCTCCGTTTCACATTGGACACGAACCCTCCCGTACCGACGGCCGATAACGAAGTTTCCCAACGTGAATATTTAATCGCTCGCATGTAAATTCCCGATGGCGACTTTGACGGGGGACTGTCACATTTTTTTTTCCCGTACGATCGTAGTCGTAATGGGTTTTTGAAGGGGGGGGAGGGGAGAGCGATAAAAAATTTCAACAACAAAACAATCTTAATCCACTATCAACGGAGAAACCTCGTGGAATCTTCGGTCCGGGCTATAAACGCTACACGTCGCTCGCATGAAAACAGTCGTCCCTGTTCCTCTGGTTCGCCCCGACTACTCGCGTAAAAGCCCTAAAATAGAAATGACGCAGCCGGTAATTGGCTGGGGACCTTTCGCTCCTCAATCACGTGGCAAATTAATGATACGGCTATCAGCTAAATTCTTGGACGATCTCGCGAACACGATCCCTACTGCTTTAACGATAAATTAATCCAAACGATTTTTTTTAAATCCCCCTGCCGCCTCGATCGGTAAGTTTTAACGATCTTCACTACGCACACCGTAAAAGTGTATCTGTTTTCTTTATTTACATATATCTATTCGCCGTACGAGACGTAGCGTTACGGACACCCGATCCATCCTGGAAATCAGAACGTGTAGAGGAACGGATCAATCTGATCGGGGTCCTACTTTGTACCTCGGGAACGTGTCATCTTGATCTGGCAGTGTATACGTAGTACAACCCTAGGATATTTTATTCCCTTTTCATATGGTACGAGGAACGTGCGTGTGCATATCGAGATATATGATTTTACACGTCGAGCATCTCGGCTCTTTTACCGCGACAAGACCTACCTCAAGCAAACAGTAACAGCAGCTATACCAACTACCCGGTGACGTGGCTATAGACATTCTCCGGTAATACCCACGCATCATACCCACCGAATTCTAGTATCTCTCTCACTCCACGCCTCTCTAGATTCCAGACGGTCCCAAGAGAGAGGGAGACATAGCACTGCGCGTTAACAGGAAAGATGACCAAGAAAAAAGAATCCCTACGTCATCCATACGTATGCGTGTAAGAACTTAGTTGAATTTCACGTACAGCGCCCATCGACTATCCGCCGATGCTACTTGCCGAGTAACGACAAAAGGGAAAACCGTACGAGGCCTAACGGGAACTCTTTGAACGGCGCCCACGGCGGCTAAAACGGGGTTGATAATAAGAGAGGCCAAAGCACGGTGCTTGCTACTTACCGGAGAGCCGAAGAGGCAAGTGCAGACCCGGTCTCTCCCGATCTCCTGGTCTCTCCCGGTCTTGGAGTCTCGGCAAGCGGGCAGACAGGTTGTCCAGATTCCACGGAAGGTCGTTTGCTTTGCTTACCGCGGGTCGCGGGAGACTCGAACGCCTGCAGTTCAGACCTCACCCATAGACCAGGATTTCAGTGTTGGTATCCTACGTATGTAGCATATGTGACGGTCCCACGATCTTGTGTGGGTCTATCGTTCATTCGCTACGATATACACACAAGCTATATCTATATATACATACTATACAGACACATTCATTGCTCCGGTGCACGCAATGCATTTTGTTAAACGCTCATATAGTTTTGTAGGTATCCTTATTGTATATATATATATATACACACCTATGCAAGCGTAATCATACCGTATGCAACTCGGTAAGGGACGCGTGACGTTAAGATATGTAAAAGGGGAGGGTAACGAGGGAGGGAGGGAAGGCCGAAGAGAGAGAGAGAGAGAGAGAGAGAAAGTCCTCGGAAAGACACCGGATACCCACTTCTACATACTGGTTCTCTCGTTGACTCTTACGAGCAGAGAAAGCTCCAGCGAGACGCGCACACGCGTGTACCCAACCTCGCCCTGATCATTGAACGAATTCTGTATCTCTGGCTATCTCCGGACGCTTGGTAGGTAGGTTGATAGGTAGGAAGGTAGGTAGGTAGGTAGGTAGGTAGGTATAGTCCGTCCGCGGCGAGAGAGCCGATCTCGATCGAAACAGCTGTCAGAGATTGGTAGCGTTTTCGTGATCGGCGATCCATGACGCCATTTTAACATTTAATATAATTAAATGTTGTGACTAGTTCCCGAACGATTATAACTCGCCTGTTGTAACATTGGATATACGTCCGATAGGTTACACGGCCGATATACTTATCAGGCCGATCGCCGACGCGATCGGTCGATTGTCTTATGGCGCTTGCACTTTTCGAATTGGCCGGAACGGATATTGCAGAGTCGTGCTAATTGCCGTGGCGTATGCGAGAGCTTAGGGAAAAACAACTCGTACGTCTACAAATCCGGGCGGCTTTAGCGCGTGTCTGTATATCGGCGTGTTATTGGAACGCGGTATAGACATAGCCGATATTAGTCCATCGTGTCTTATTGGACATAGCTACGGGTCTGACGGAAGATAAATAGTTACGTGTATTAAGAACGAACAAAGGACAATCCTACGATCTTGCGCTCAGTCGCTCTTTAAATATATACATATATATAATTGTATATGAGTAAGATCAGTCGAAAAGATTTCGGAATTGTAAACAGCTCGTTAATTTATATTCCATTTTCTCTCATTCCTTTTTCATGTACAACGCGAGACGAGAAGGCGCAACTACTTTTTTCTCTCTCTCTCTTTCTCCCGGTCCATTTCAACTACGCCAATCATAATGAAAATCCAGGCTGGATCGATCGAGAAAATAAAGCAGATTCCAACTGATCCGTAGCTATTGAATGCGGCTACTGCTCAGGGGCGTACAGTGTATACGTGTACCCGAGGTGTTTGTGCATGTGGTCTAGGAGAAAAGGAAGTGTACCTAACCTAACCTAACCTATCTGTACGGTCCAGGGCAGTGCTGAAAGCGGGGTACCAGCGCTCTGGTGCAAGTGTGAGAGACCGAGGGAATGAGGGAGAGTAGAGCGGAGACAGGGCGTGGTCCAGCCTTGCTCTTACTTATAATTATATTTATTCGTGTACTCATATATACCTATATTTATTGATATATGTCCATACCGAGGCCTCAGCCGCTCGATATAAATATATATGATATCTCCTTATCCCCTAGGACATCGTGATTCGGTAGCCCTCGATCTTCTTTTTTTATACTCTCTCCGTCCCTCTCTGAAAAAGAAAAGGAAGAAAAATAAAGAAAACGATCGCCACGATCGACCTCGTGAGATTCCTCCTGTAGCCGCTCTAGATTTCGCCACGAGAAATCATCGGATTCTCGTATAAGCAAGCACATAGGTAGCCCCGCCTTCTCCTGCCGTCTCTCCCGCGCTGACTTGTCACCACGTGCAACACCCTGTACCGTACAGCTAGGTGTTGCCCACAGTGCATCCGGCCATATTTGCAGTGGTGAAAACAGCATCCGAGCCATCTCGTTGGTAAGTTGCATTATTTCGACGAAGGCCTCACCGTTCGATATATTTTATGTAATTGAACGTGCGCGTAATCGCACGAGATTTTACGTTGTCGTTAGTCGCGACTGCGCATGCGCCGACCGAGCGCGCGCAAGACGGGAATAATTTTGCGTAATCCCAGTTCACGACAAATCGCGTTACAGTCGACGTACCACGGTCCGTACGTGGTAGCTGGCTGTTTTACGCTTTTTCGAGCTTTGACGTAGGGGGCTAACGGAACCAACGTGACAACAACAAAAAAAAGACGTACGAAAATGCCACGCAATAAACGAATCCCTTGAAGGGTCCTCGCCTCTGGACATCGAAGCTACAAGATACAAACTCTTCGGCTTCTCCCATACCCTCCACACTCCCTAGTGACGCTGTCCCTTGGTTACCGCTATAATCGGATGCGCAGACACACCTCGAGCTGTCTGCGCACGCGGTGCAGCTTGCGCACCTTTAAAGGGGGGTTGCAATATTGACCATGGGTTATGCGCGTACCCCTCACCCAGGTGGCACTCATACACAAATTATGGTAATGACCGATCGATTCTAACCTCCATGCCTTAAGGGTTACCTGACTACCTATCTGTCTCCGTCCGATTGGTCATCTTCATCCTTTTCTTATTTCTCCTCTCTGTCCTCATCTTCTCGCTACGGCACTTCCTGTACCGCTGGTATAACTTACCTTTCATATTTTGATCCGTCACGTAAGCTGATATATATATATATACGTCTGGTACATATGGCCCCATGATAACTGCATGCATGCTGATGCTGATATGCATTGCCGATTGAATTTATGCCACTTTCCACACGGGATTATTGTAATCTATTAGATTGCCTTATTGACGCGGTTATATTCATAAATTTTTACATGGAATATATGGCAGATATATACATATATACCGCGAATGGTTTTATCCATCGCTCCACTTAACACTCGATCAATCCGTTCAACTATCCTTAGGTACAAATGCCATTTGACATATTGGATGATATCACGGTTACCAAAGAATCAGAAATTGCTGTGTATAAACGGCAACATCCTAAACTGTCACGAGAGTCTTCGTGAACGACGGGCATAAAATAGCCGTAGAAAGCAAATAGTGAAAGTCCGCCGTCGATGTGTCCGTTGTCGTTCAAAAACTTACGGCATTAAGTATATAGGACAATAAATGCAACAAGGACGACGGGCGCTAAACAGGCTGCTACTGTCACACGGAAAATTCAACGTCTGGCGTGACGATACGTACTAGTGACCCACGTAGTCCGTGCGAGTTAGAAGACAGTCGTGTATACGTTACTCGTACAGCACGTAGACCAGTATTGGTCTACGATTAGCGCGACGTCTTCTCCATTAGGAAACTATTGCCGGTTTGTTTATGAATATATCGAATCATTCGTCCGCTAGATGGCAGCGCCGTTTGATATTTTAACCCGTTGTAACCTGATAGAATTTGAATTAGCCGCCACTGAACCTAGTGGCGCCCTCTACAAATTCGTAAACTAATCCATCGCCGCTTACCAATCGGCGTTCGTTCCTATCGCCAGCGGACAGCGAAGCTGACTTGACGTAAACACAAGATAATAAACAGGTAAATTCACCTGGAAAATATAGGCGCGCACCAAGTATAAAATTGATTTTAATCTTTTATGCTTTTCTTATCTTCTTTTCTCTCTCTCTCTCGGTACCAGGCGACAGGGCTTTTATAATACTTACGACTACAAGAATTCGATTCATCGTGAGCAGATACGTAAGCAATTCGCGATGACGACCACGTGCTGGCAAGTTCAAACAATCCGACAAGCCTGGAAACGTGCTCCCGTATTGACTTTGGCGAGCTGCAGAAAGGAGGAAACGACCCAGCATCACGTCTTTGCGTTAATTAAGTGTTTATAATGAATGAGTGGGAATTGAGCGTCCGTGTGCGCATAGTGTGATCGCGCTGTGCGATTTCGCTGACCTATGGACTTACCTTGGTTTAATCGCATCGTACATAACTGGCTTGTTAAAGAAGAAAGGGATTTGTCAATTCAATGTATTAACGGTACAACTTTTATTCTATTGCATTGAATTTAATGTATTTGCATTTCGAAAAGAAAATTACTTTACACCGTCGGACGACGCGATACGCGTTATGCCTTCGTGCACGAGTATCAGCAGCGATGCGGTCTCGGCTACGTGTTCATAACCCATAGGCAAAGTAATCATGGTTACGTCCAGATGCATCTCCGATATATGCAAAATAGATATGCAGATAAATTTATGTGAAGTTGGTACAGCATGGTGGCACCAGTGACATGCACGTCGTGTTCTCCGACACAAAATGCACGTATGTGAACATTCGAAATGTTTGGCGAGTACGAGTGACGTGCGTGCACGTACGAAGGCATACAGGAGATATCCTGAATAGCGTGAGAGATTGGTAAGCGCGAGTGGTGGCTGGTGGAGGAGAGAGGGAAATGCTGAGAGATTAAGAGAGAAGGAGAGAGAGAGAGAGAGAGAGAGTGTGTGTGTGTAACGAGAGATCTAAAGGGCAAGGACGCCTAACGTCGTATTCAACTTGTATGTAATTGCTTGAAAATGCATCGGACTGCATTCTGCATCATGGCTACTAGATGCACTTACATATATATATATATATATATATATATATATAATTATTACAATGTCAATACGTTCGGTAATGTAATACGAGACGGAAAGTAATTGCTACAGATATACTAGTGATTGGGCGGAGAGGATTCTTAGGAGACGCAGAGGCGTCGCGACGCTCGATCTCATCGATACTTCCATATACTCGTACGAACCGTGAAGCTTTGCTCTTTTACCAGCAGCGTCCGTCGACTCTGTCGAATGTCTGAACTCTTGAATTTCTTTTTTTTTTTCTTTACGTCACGCGCTTCCTTGTCCGTAACAAGTAACAAAGCGAATCGTCCCGGCAGCGCGGAAGCAAAAGTGAAACGCATTAATATCGTCGGTACACGAAGAAATACGCGTTCGGCCCGTTCCTATCTATAGATCTCGGGAGCGGGTCGATATGATGTTGCCTTTTATTTAACGGACAATGATAAATGTCGTCGCGATACTCGCGAGCGTGTATACGCGAGCAGGGACAGTTATACATTTGGTCGTTTTATGTCAGGCAATAAAAGTTTGGAAAGTGCCGATAAATCGGGACTTCGTTAGTCGAGCCGTATCCGTACCTTCGTTCTCTCTTGATATTCAATACGTACGGATATACATATATTCTGACTACCAAACCTACCTACCTACCTACCCACCTACCCGCCATCCTACTCGTTCACGCGAAAAGGCTTATCGCCAGAGTCGCGCTTCTCGTTTGTCACTTACGAAAGTGCGAGTCCAAAATTACGATAGTCATATCACAGCGAGCTTCGAACGACTTCGTTAAGGCAGAGTTAATCGGGATGCAATTTTTGGCTAAGATCGGATGACGTTATCAACCCGGTCGATGCGACAGTCTCTACGTCGGTTGAGACAGTCTCGTGTAGGGTTGGGATTTTATTATCTGAATGAGGAGCGGGGAGGGGTAGGTAGGGGGTAGGTCTTTTTCAAGAGCAAAATAGCCTGGGAGACTATGAAGAATTTTGGAAGAGCGTGGACAGGCGTGGATGAGCGTTGCTCAGGGAGAAGACTGAAGTGCCGGTGGGTTCGGTGAAGAAGGTGGATATGTGAACTCAGAGTAGGGGTAGGTACCTATATGACAGTTCTTGGGTTAAAAGCACTGACAGGTATACATATATATATATATACGGTTTGCCATCCAAGCTGGGATATCTATGCACATACCCGCACAAAGCACTGTGACTACTAGACAGGGGAGGGTATGGGGGTACGTAGGTACGTACGTGCACTGGTGCGGGTATCACACGTATGGCGGCAGTGATGAAAGAGTGGGAAAAGAGGCGGGTCTCTTGCGGCGGCTCATATGTGGCCACGCATGCACACACTTTAATAGGAGCAGCTACGCTCACACTGGACGATCCTCGTACTCACACTGGTCCCGTATACAGAGCGTAATGGGGAGACGGTCCCCCGACACGCACTCACGCACTCACATATCAACGATACGTACGCACGCACTCGCACACCGTGACGTGACACACGGCTAAAGCTCACACTTACCTGACAAGATGTAAGTTCAGAAACTGGAAGGTGCCACTTCTGCACAGTCCAATACAAGACACCGAACCGGAAAGTTCGTTCAAAATTAGCCCGAGCTACCAGTTGAGTTCGCGGAGGAGCGAGGTGGCGAGGGAGAGAGAGAGAGAGAGAGAGAGAGAGAGAGGAGAGAAAAATAAGAAAAAAAAGGAAGAAAGGGAGAGAACTAAAGAAAAAGTACCAAGTGCCGAGAGAAGAGACGCGGCCGGACGATAAGGAATATAAGTCGGAGCCAAGGGAAGGAAGAGGGAAAAGAAAAAAAAAGAAAAAGAAAATTTGGAAAAGGAAGAGGCCGAACGAGGACCACAGACGTCCGGACGGATTTGCGGTGTTTACGGGTGGAAAATAACGACTTTGCGATTGGAAGGCGAATTCCGTAGATACCGAAGAAAGTGTCGAGTCTGCGTGAAGGTTGTGTGAAGTTTCTGTCGGGTCGAGAGAGGGAAGAAAAAAAAAATGTGTGTTGACCAACGTCGGAGGGGTTGAGTGATATTTTGTTTTTTGTTTGTTGGTGTTCTTGTTTTCGTAATAATTTACACGGGATTCCGGAACACGAGGTTTACCTGCTGTTTGTGGTGTATACTCGATTCGTTGGAACTTCGTGAAGCCCGCTGTGTGCTATCTGGAGAGAATTCGCGAAGGCTCAAACGGACACATGTGAACACGACGTGGCAAGGCCTAGGTAATCTTGTTTTGTATACGATAGATTTACGATGGTGTTTTCTAGCTAACCGATGATTAAGGGACGTATGCGTATTGGATTAATTATCATATTAATTGATATATATGCTCTATCCATGGCATACTCTGACCATGGAGTTTAATCGACGTTTATTCGAAAATTAATTGACTTCCCGTCGTGATCGTACGGCAATAACGAAGGTTTACCTATCGGTAAGGCAAATCTTCGGAATCAGCCGATTAACCGTAAACGCTTACGAGCGTTTTGCATATTTCGAGGAAACCAATCAAGACGATTATTCTTCGGCTATTTCTTTTCGATCGTTTAACGACGTTCTGGTATTTTTCAAAAAATCTTTTATATCGCTGTGATACGGCGTGTTGCCGCGATAAGGTTAATTTTGAAAAATCTTTGTCTTCCTCGTGACTCGTTACGGCTATTCTCAGTAACGTCGAGGTACTCGTGATAAACGAGAAATTTAATATAATCGATAAAACGGAAACCTCCATAATTCTAACGAAGCCATGAATGGGAATTCCTTGAATCCTTAGAGTCCATTTTAAATGTTTTTTTTTTCTTTGCGTCCCGGTATAACTATAAAAGTCCACCACGTGTTTCTTCGGTAGGACCTTTACACACTTTGCTCCTGCCGTCTGTAAGGCTATTGGTGTAAACCGTCATGGGTTACTCTATGGTGAAGGCTTCTCAAATCTCAAATCTTTTTCCGTTTCTTGGTAAACTCAGCCTCGTTTACGGTGGACCAATCCTGATCACGATCAGGTAGTAACTTGGACGATCGAACGACCGTTGTCAGTGGCATGTTAATTAAGTGGGATAAGTGAATACGTGGAATTAAAAAAAAATGTTAGAATGTCATTTAAAACTCTTATACGAAGTTCGCATACTTCAAAAACAGCTGAGCAACTTTTAACGTTAGTATATATACATATATATTCCTTGCGATCTATCAACATACAGACCTGTAGTAGTCAATCTCATAGTCTGCGTGGCGAGTCTAGCCGATGGGGTTCGAATTTCCCATGAGCAGCCCTAATTATATCCATGGGACATTCGTTCCATTATGGTTTACGCATTGGGCATTTGCTAGTTACCCCTTTTATGCTAAGTGAGAGCCAAGGATGACCCTTAGGATGGGTGACCGCCGATGGTCTACAGACCGGACATTTCCCGTGGTCATATCCTGACCGTGTAAGACCCATATGAACCCCATAGGGTCCACTGTCCATACAGGGTGACCCTTAAAATCCATTCTACCTAAATGTCCAAGGTGTACACACAGTGCGTACCGAATGGTCTCTGAGGATTAAATAGATGAAAAATATAAGTAAAAAAATGAAGAATAATAAAATATAAAAAAATTCTTACGAGAACGTGAAATCGATATCTGAAGAAAATTTTTCAATTTAAAACTCGCGCCATTTTCGTAGCTCATCGTTACGTCAATATATACCGTGCGAAAAGTCCCTGCATACTTTGAATCCCAGCTTGAATGCACATGTAGAATGTGCATATAGACGCGCGAGTAATAATGTTGGTAGAATCTTTTGTTATAAATCTCACTAGCAATCCGATCGACTTAATAGTACGATCGTTAACTTAATTCGCGGAATGTCCGTGTGGCGAACTTTGTCGCCATTGACGTTCCTCTCTTGTTAGAGCGACAATGGCAATAATGGCTGGTCTATTCTTGGGCAATGGTATAACGCGGGAAAGAGGGGTTAGAGCGAAACAGAAGTAAATGCACACCCGTTGTGCATTGTTAGACACACTCGCTACTTTAGTCCTTACAAGCGCTTAGACTCGAGGTGTAGTACGGCACTGAAGTACTAAAAAAAATAAAAAATAAAATTCTGCCGGGAATATTTGAATCCTACTGGAATCTACAGTACCGCGTAAAAATATTCTGTAGGGGGTCGCCGAGCGAAAATAATAATTTTTCTACCTTCGATATAAAATAAGAATCCAATGTTTATGAACGCAAATTACCAAAGCAATCAAGTGCTTAATTAATTTCTTGAGTATTTTATCCCAGCATAATATCCGTGATTATCAAGGTATTTTACATGGATAAAATTTTAATGCTCACAAGCTCGTTCCATGTACTCGGGTAAAAATTGTTAGATAGGTGTCCAGTACTGTACAAGAAATCCTGACTGGTCCTTCCTATATATCAGCGAGGATGAAAGATTAAACCTGCAGAACCGTTATAATCGAGAGAGGATAAGAGAGAAAGATAGAGAGGATAAGTGGGAATGCACAGAAATTGATATTTAGCTGTTTATGAAAAATATATACAGGAAGTTAACGAGCAATGATTTGTCGAGAGACGACTTAATGAAAAAAAAGAAAAATTGCTCTTACGTTATTCTTCGTACTAGAGTTATAAGGTTTACGAGGACGTCGCGTTATTTCGCCAGGTAAACGACGGCGTAGCCGGGAGTCATTGGAGACCGAGTCCGTAAGACATTGAATTATGCGTAGAATCGAACTAATGGAAGGTCGCTATACGTACCGATTAGCCGAGAGGTGATTCAAGCCGAGTTCATAATGGCTCAGTGAATTCAAACTGGTTTCTTCGTATAGCGCCGAAGTTCCGCGTGAAGCCTTATCACGCGTCTGAGATATACATGCCCAGGACGTCTATAAGTTGACACGTGAATTCTCTCTCTGAACATATCACCGACCAGAATCCATTACCTACTGGTATTAACGTTTCAATCTGTAACGACAGCAGAAGGATATACCAGACTATACTACATATGCGCAAACTACGGTACCTTATTGGGAGGTGAACCATGTATAATAATTTTCGTGTGCCGCGTTCTCATCGAAAGTTAACGAGCTTATCGACCTTTCTCGTCCGTCGCTGACGCTAATTTATAATCCATCGGTCCCCCGCGTAAGAGGTGCAATTAAAATTGTACAACACACGATTACCCAATACCGTAGTCTTTTGACGCTTCTAGACGTTACTCGTGGCGAACGTTTGATCGAGGTCCTAAAAAAACATGTCAAAAAGTTCCCAATGACATACAGCTAAAAAGTTAATTCAGTCCTACTTACCTCGCGTTAGCATAATTCAAAATCACCGGATCTATGCGGTCCTTTGATCATACAAAAATATATCTCGTATCACTCTCGTGCCGGGCTGTTCGTATAGCCAATAAAAATTATACGCATGTACGTAGGACCTATAACAGAATACAGAGCAATAACGAGGATCTGAGCTTAGGAATTTGATTTCACAGTAATACAGACGCGTAATGCCACAGGCTTACCAATAGATGTATTTACCAAAACCTGTCCACAAACTCGTACTACATCTGCCTATAGATGATAGATAGATAAACAGATCGGCGTATTGTACGCTCGTAGGTATATACATAACCACTATATATATATACATACATACATACAGTGAGCTCCTATAATGGGTATGCAAGTGGCGAAGCAGGTTCCATTCATTCACGTTCAGAGCACTAGTGGCCTACCATTTACAATTTCCCATTTACCATTTACCATCCTCCTGTTGCCGCGCACGTGCTGCCTGTCGCTCGTTGCTCTCCGGTTGTTGCTGGGTGTTTCGTATTCTCGTAGTACGTCAGACACAGAGAGAGAATGAGAGAGAGATGTTCTTCCATACACTACACGATGTTCCACCATCTAATCCAGTACCGTCTGCGAGTGACGAATTTATGTAATGCGAAATTACATGGTGATTCGATTCCTTGGAGAAATATTTAGCTAGCACGGCACGCGTTTCAAGATGGCCGATCTTGTTGGATCCTGTGTAGATTTGACGAGCGTGTTACAAAAGACCGGGTTGTCACCTCCGTAGAAACTAGTAATTCGACGGGAGATTGGTATGCAGATACACGCATTTAACAGTGAAATAATAATTGCACAATGCACGCAGCACCTTGTTAATTATTAATCGGCAAGTAGCCGTGACGCGTTCCGTGTCTTATCGCGAGCGTAACGGCCGGTCTGTTGATTTTACGGCACGTGCTTCTCCCGCTCGACGACGGAGGCGCTCGCGTCGTTTCTAATGATAAAAACGTCACGACGAGAACCGAGCACGCTTCTTATTCTGTTTAGCCTCACAAACGATCTATTCTGTCTTGCTATACAGTCAGATATATCCCGAGTCGTTTCGCTCGACGCTCTAAACGAGCAATGTCACGCATCGAATCATCTCCGGGCGTGCGTAACCAAGCTAGAGTGTATCCACACTTTTTTTCAGACTTCTTACATGTCTTCTTATCCCCGTAGCCCCGTAATGAGCCAGTTCATTGAATTATTTGATAGCGCCGCTTATTTCGTGTACACATTTGGAACGATAATTGAGAGGAAACGTCCGAGGCGTAAGTGTCGTCTTAAATTATCATATATTCGACTGGATATTTATTAAATTAAAGATATTTCGTTATATCGTAAATATATAGATAGCCAATAACTGTAAACCTAATTATACCAATGTTTATCATAGCGAGATGCTGCCTAAAATTCACGTTATTAACGGATCGATTAATCGATAAATTGGTACGAGTGGCTGTTTGCTAATTAAGGTGTGCAGGTAATTATTCGTACGAGCTCAGGAGGAAAGTAACTTGTGTGAATTTTTACGCAGTGCATAAGAGGTTATGTTAACAAGAGCCACTCGTGGGGTGGCTCGTGGGTACAATGAGACAATGACGTTTTGTTTATTGTACCAAGGTTTTCATGGCATAGAGGTGCAGGGAGGTGTGAAAAAGGATAATAATATAGAGTTACTCATAGTATATACGCATAGTAGCAAGGTGACGGGAATATTTCATATTGCTATTAGGTACCAACCAGCCAGCATCCCTTATCCCTTCCTCGGTCCAGCACCTCGCCCGTTTTGACTCCGCGCCACGGGGGGTTCCCCGGCTCCCGTAGGATCGACGCGCCATTATTCTGGCGCACGCCTGTACGGGAGGTCCAGGAAGTCATTGGCAAGGGTAGCAACACAGAGGAGTCACTTGAAAGTAACACGAGGTATTGCTACGGTTAGTTATTATTGGCAGTACAATGACGTAACACGCGTTTGAAAATTTTTAATTTACTCACGAGCTTACTGGCTCGTACCGATTAACTAAATTATCCCTTTGACTTAAGCAAAAGCAATTTGCTCTATCGACTTTCGCTAAGTGTCACGTGAACATGGGAACGTACACCAGTGCCATCTATGAACGTCATAATCAATAGCCATTACGTTCGCTTGTACGTAACGGTTCGACGTTATCATATTTTCATGCGATATAGGTTATGTTAATTGTCTTCGTCCTGTTGGTAACTTTAAAGCCTTGTAGGAAGTCCTAGTCTCGCTTATCCTATCGCTGTCATGCCAGGTAGGCGTGTTGCTATCTGTAGATAGAGTACGTTCAGCATTACATCGAAAACTTGCGTAGTGCATTGTGGGTCCGTCATGGACTGGCAATTCGATGCACATGCAAGACGATGCAGCAGCGAGGATTGTACAGGGAGAAAGACTTTTCTTTAAATTCTTACCTGCTATGGATATTCGCTCGCTTATGTAATATTTTCAATATTTACTTAACGCAATCGATATCTGGCGAAAATACGTGAACGATTTAACGGCGATCCTTGGGAGTCTAATGATATTTCCGGATATTCAAAATCCGGTCTGGACTGCCGTTTCACTTTGAAAAAGACCGGTTCGCACTGGACAAACACGTATAGTACATACTGTCGATTGATCCCTGGCGAATTCTTGACTGTTGGTATAGGTCGGCTATCCCCAACGTACTTCAAGATGCAGCTTGTATGCGTGTTATTATGGAGATGCAAACTAAAAGCAGGTTCGCCGAAATTAATTTTTCCTCAAGGATCCTGAAATCGTATACATCGAATTGGAATACACTATAGCCTCCCAGTGTATCAGGGTGGCTCTATGCAAATTGAGACTTTAGATCCCGTCGATATTCGAGACTCGCACGACTCCGAGTACTTCCCGAAGGATTTACACACGAGATCGATTCCGTTCCAGGTGTACCAACCACGCATACCAATACAAGTATACAGAGACCGTGAGAGAGTAACCTGTCGAACGGAGAATTATCTGTCGAAAAATAAAACAAATATGAGCCCAGTGCTTCGATTAAAAAAAAAAAAGGTTCAGAAAGGAGGGGTTGACGGAGGCTTCGATCCATCAAAGTCACTCGGTCACCCCACTGGCCGTTGGCCCGATTATATTTTTACAAGCGTGTCCAATGTCCTCGAAGAATATATTACTGCCTAGCTTCTCCGCTGCCATATGTCTATCCAGCATATAGGTCGATACAGTGATACATCCGTAGATCGAAGACTTGCTCTCTAGATAAAAAAAAATTTACCAGAGATCGGACCATTTCCTAGATGAAGTATCTCACGTGGACCATATTATACAGCGTTCTATCCTTGTCTCTGATGTCTTTCTCACGAACCACGCTACCGGAAGTTTATCCTCGTTAGATGGTTCCCAATGACTCTGTCAAATTCTTACGATTCAATCCGCATTGGAAATTGCTACCGCACGCGTATAGGTCGAACCAGTCCTGGAGCTAACAAAGTCGCAGATGCAGTGCTGGCTCTATTGAAATGCGTACCTGGGGAGATGTGGGGAGGAACCAGCTTCAGGGTGGTTCCTATGGTCGCGTGGACAACACTCCCACAGAATATTAAGTGTCTTCTCTCCATATGCACTCCGACTGACTAAGAGGAGGAGGCATTGAGGTAGGTTGCAACTGCTACCAGCACGTCCGATAGGATCGATTATCGTAGTGGTCTTGCGGTGGGTACACGATGGATCCACGGAGCGTGACAGGAAACTAGACACGAAGTAGAGTTCACGCGAGTGAATCTGTTACCCAGGTTCTTGTACTATTTTTCTTTGGCACTTTGACGCCCGAGATACATTAGCATAGGATAGAAGTGCTCTTATCCCCTTTAGTGGCTACCTGAAACTCGGAGCTTCGGTACCCATGGATATACGCATTTTATACGTGGGGCACTAAGAAGGTACCTGGTGGGGCACACGGGGACAGTCAGAAGGTATGACAGATAGATCGTACGTCTATGGTCCCGCATACGATCGGTGGATTTTAATGAAAAAATTCACCAAGAAATTTACCCAAGGGAATGCCGTTACTCCGATGGCAATAACGGAACGTGCATTTCAACTTATATCGTGTTCGTATTTTTATCCCTAACCTGACAGCCCATTCGGATTCCTCTTATTCGCGAGACCCCCCTACACGGCTGAAACGCTTCAGCATACTGACCGAATTGTTGTCTCGATGGGTACGAATAGGATGAAATTAAAGAACCATAGGAGAACCGGATGCGCAGGTGAAGTCTCGGAACAAGAGGGGGGCTTACCCTGTGCATTTGCATATGTATCTACTGTTCCTTTCCTGTCCCAAAGTATTTTCGATGCGAATTCTCTTACTTGAATGCTACTACTCGGTTACATGGACTGACATATAATCCACTGGTTGTATGTATATATATAGTTATGAAGTATATATATATAGTTCGCATTATCCTGAAATTCGCATGTGGATTGTCTCTTCGAATTTATCTGAAGCACGGGGATTTTTATCCTCCCCCTCTCTCCCCTCCGTCGGGACTCTGGGGATGTCCCGAAGCGCAATTTTGCATGAAAAATTTATAACCACTCCCCTGGCGAAAAGTCGGATGCCAATCCTGTGCTCGGGAGTGACGTACAGAACCGGATGGGACCAAAGGAACGATCCTGAAGAGAGAGACCTGGACAGTATTTGCAGTGCGTTTAGCACCCGTGATTGCGATCGTCTTTAACAAATGACTCGGTCTGGCGTGAAGAAAAAAAAAATATGCATAGAGATACGGAGCAATTTCTGTACCGAGATCCACATAATAATGCATATAGGATCGGACCTATGCAAACATACGGAGAGAAAAATATTTGCACAGGACAACTCCTCGCTCATTATCGGGGTGAACTCTCAGGCAACGGTTGTCCAGGTGCAGGTAGACCCGGAGAGAGGGAGATTGATTCGACATGCATAAATTAGAGGATAAGCCTTTATTCCACGAACGGTCTGGATCGGGATTGGAATTGGGATGCGTCAGTAGACGAGAGAACAGTATAAATTGATGACTCTGGGCAAAAGGTAGGGTCTATAATAATTAATCTTCTGGTGTAGTTACGTGCAACTGCATCGTTCCCATCTGCTCCGGCCTCCTTGTGTACAGCATCCCTTGGCAGCATTGCCGACCTACTGTTTGTACAAGGATTCGACGTCGGTACCCAATCCTGATCTCATGAATGTCATTAGGATCATCGAGATCTTTTTTTTCCTTAGTCACAATTTCCTTGCGACTATTGGGACACGTTAGTTCTAGCGCGTTAGCTTATCGTCAAATGTCAAAGGTCAATTGGTCTGCTGGACCTGTTTTGCATATGCGGACTTCGTTACGTCGTCGCTGCCACGTGTCGCGTTCGAATGTTAATTTGAGTAGAGTCGGCGCGACTTTGGGCAACCCTGAAACATTTCCACTGTCGTCATGGACCAAGGTCGGACCTTGGGATCTCATCAATCGATTCGCTCGTAATGGTCTAGATCGTTTTAACGATATACCTTGATTTTTTAATGTTACAGACGGCGAAGTCGCACCGAGGAGAATTCAGGTGGGGTCGACGAGGAGGGACAGCAGGGCTACGGGGCCGTGGCGGGCACGCGAGAAACAGAAGACGAAGAGGAGCTGGGGGCCGAAGAGGCACAGTCGCTGCAGAACGCGGCGGTACAGGGCGAAGCTGCGGACCCTGAGGTTCATAAGAGGGTTGCTGCCGTGCAGGTGCAGGTGCAGGGCATGGAGGGTGACTGGAGGGCGTACTGCGAGCATCCCTTGTCGGTTGCTACGGCGGCAATGTTGAATCTACAGCAACAGCATCAGGTTCCCGCCGTGTCTGGACACAGCGATGATCCGGCAGCCTCCTACGTCTATGAATATTATAAATTACCAGAAAAGACGGCGGACGTCAAGCTGCCGCCTACTCACGAACTCTGGTCTACGTAAGTCTCTAGAAATGACTAAAGGAAACGTGAGCGTTTCCTGTTACTCCTTTACCTAGATATATATTTTTTTTACCCCGAGAATACAGATCGGAGATGAAAACTATCATATGGGAATAAATTTTACTTGTATTTATGTTTCGCGAGATCACTTCCGGTCCATTTGCTCGGTTTACAAACTCCCGTGGGTCTTGAGCTCGCTTCGCTGGGAAGATTGAAAACTCACCCTAATTTCATCTGGGCTTCTTATTTTGCCCTCCATCCACGAACCCCAAGCACTCCCCTGTATAACCTCTCGGGTAGAGGTACACACTTACCCAGGTTACCCCTAACATCGGTGCAGTCCCACTTTTTGATTTATATCAGCCGCTTAGCATATTTTGTAATTTACTGTTGAGAATCATCAACGTACGAATTTGAAAGATCGCCTTGGCTACGCGGTAGTTTCTGTTACATCGGCATGGGAGAGACGCCGCGCTATCTTCCCCAGCATCTCTTACAGATACGATCTCGACAATTTGTACCACGACGGATCGTTAAAACTCCCGCCCATAGGTGGATACACGTATACCCCAGGCGTGCACTCATCCGAGAACATGATTTTAATCCAATTTTCATTGTTCCTCATCTGCCGACCTATCTATTCCGATACGGACTACCTAACCTAAAAGTTTACATATGCCACGTGGGATAACGAAAAATAAATACTGGCAAAACGGTAAAACGCGTCGACAATTCTCACTAGTCAATTCCCTGTTAATCTAACCTATCCATTATTCTACGCACGACGGATATCCACTACACGGCGCGTTCACGTTTCGCGATAGAACTTTACCGTTGGCGCGCATGCGCACTTGAAAGTTATGATCCTCTTACACGTTCGGCATTTCCTCCTATGGAGACGTTATTTTCTTTCTACCATTGATAAACGTTAAAGATCGTCCTGGCATCGAAGTTAATCGTCGGTACAGAGTGCAGCTATATAACGGTCGCGAGACGGTGGCGTAATAAAATAGCAAACGGATCGACATAACCTTAAGACAAAATGGACGACCCTACGATGCTGGCAGCATGAAAGAAGGAAGCGTCATGAAGATACGTCCTAAAGGCAGTGTCGTTCGTGGCTCCTTGACACCAGAAGGAAGTTAATACACACGTTTTTAACGAGCACGATAGTGACGCAAAAGCGTGGCATATACATCGCGCGAATAAACGTCGTTTCGTATGAGTCAGAGTGAAACGACGAAGTTATAATGGCGCTGACTGCAAGTGTACGAGAAGATAAAGAAAAGACAAAAAAAAGAAAAAAAAATGAGAAGCGACATTAAAAGGCGAGCTAGCAACCAGAGCTGCAACATTCTTATTATTTCGTTTCACGGTTATCGTTACGCGGAGATCTACTTAGGTAGATGACCGTGCGCGCTATCTACTCCTGTAACCTTTCACCCCGCGACGGACCGTGTCACATCGTAAAACGAAACGGCCTGAAACCTGAAAGGCTGGCCCGAAGCCTAGGAACCTCATTCGCTGATGTCTCATGTTATGCTCGACACGTAGTACGTGGAGCACGTTCTCGTTTATTTAAATTTACGATTATAATATTATTACGAGTCAGTGACAACGGCAGGGTTCAGTTCTCGTTTCTCCAGGAACGAGAGAACCAGCCGCAAGGAGGGTCACAGAAGTCGTCGGGGCCACGCTCGTTACGCACGCTCGACACATACCGCGTTCGTGGTACATACGTGCGTTTTGGTACACCCGCTGATAGAAGCACGTGCTACACAGGTGCTTAGGTACATATCTCGGTAAGAAGTCAAAAAAAAAATAGATACGGAGAAGAGGAAAAAAAAAGTACGGAGCGTAGAATAGGAATCAGGGACGCTAAGGATTCGGATATAAGTGGTACGAGAGCGAGATATGTGGATGTGAAAGAGAGGGAGAGAGAGAGAGAAAAAAAAGAAGTCAGAAGAATAATCAAAGAAACGGTCCGAGCCATGGTGGCCGCAGCGCCACTTAGTAAGACCTGTATTTCGAGTTTCGTTATGGCGCGTGCTATATAACCCCCCTAACTTACAAAACACGATCCGCCTGATTTCCGGTTTGAGAAATGCCGATTCCGGTTCCGAGCTAGAGACGGGCTACGTACCGCAATACCCGACTGCAGGTTTCAGGACTCGCCTGTGTGCTATACGTTTCACGCAGAGTACGTGTGCCTGACCCTTCTCTTGACCCCGATGTGCCCCCGCGCTCCACGCGGCCACATACTTCCTACTTGTCGCCAATATATTACTCGAGGATTTGTACAGTTGCTACAGGTTGTTCCAGTCCGGGGCCCATACTTCACTGATAAGTTCAACGACGACTCGAGCTTGAATAGACAAACATGTATCTTTAGGTTATTCACCGTAACAGATATAGCGGAGACTTATGAGGTCTGGTTAAAAAAATTTCAAATTTCCCGCCAATACCCACAGCGGACCAAACACTGTAAATCCGGGATCACAGTTCCTAAATCGCTACCGTATTGGTATCGGCATGATTTTAATTAAATTTTCCAGGCGCGCTTGCCTCTATATAAATACTCGTAAAAGGGAAGAATAATTCGATTCAGCTGGGTATAGCTAGATCGTGAATAGGCCTTAGTGCAAAATCATACCGTCTCGCGGATTAGCATTGCATTACCCATTTGGCCGTACAGCGTTTATACGTATGGATCCATTTCATTTAAGCCGAATTCATAGGGTGGCCCATAGCTTCGGGTTATGACAGCGTCTATTACTATTCCAACGTATACTTACTCGGATCCATTCTTCGTTCTCGCTGTCGAGTGTATTCGCGTTTCCCTTACCTGCAGCTACGTGCCTACGCATACCTACGCAAAAGTACGCATAGACACGGAGGAGACGAAAGAGATCAGGTATCAAGTGAAAAAAAGGCCCATTGTATGGGAGCATCTGACCGTAGGTAGGTACCACACTACAGTGCTTACAGCCAGTGCGAAGACCCGCTAGCTAGAGAGAAGAATGAAAAAGATCACATATACCGAAAGCGTTGGCAGTTTATAAGGGTCCCTGCTTTGTGGATACGTATTATCATGCTAAATATAACATGTTAACTACTTCACATAATACCGAGAGACGCTGCGCGTCGATTTCTCGCTGTATGGATGCAGGGAGACGCGAGGATCTCATTGCCCGGGCTACGAGACCAGGAACAAGTTTATTGGCGACATGCACTTTTACGACTTGAATATCAATGGGGAGTGCACGTATCATATTCCTTTGCTGTTGAGAAATTATTAAAAAAAAAAAGTAACGGGTGACAATTTATTGTATTATTTCTGAACCCTTGAGAAGAACCGCAAATTATTTATCAGACGTTGTTACGTTCCTTGGTATTATTTTGATTAATTTAGTTTGACAATTTTTTGTAATTGATGCAACGGACCCTTGAGTTTTATTTCGTTATCTGAAAATTATCGTTACGTCACGAGGTATCTTATTCGATGAATAATAAGGGAATTAATGTGTCGTGCCTTTGGGGAATGTCGTAGAAGTTAAGAAGGGTCGTGAAGCTCGTCGACAGGGTGAATTTGATACGCATCCTTAGGAGTCTCATAGGCGCTGAGGTATTCGGGCAGGCAGGCAGGGTATGAAGTCGATCGAAAGCGATCAGCTGGTAAGAGTGTGAATGGCGAATAAAGGAAATTTACGTGGAATGTTGAAGGGGTGTAATGGGCCAGAAGCTGCTGGTGCAGGAGGCGCCTGGCCCAGGGCCGGGTCCTGGTTCGGCGAATAGGATGGAAGGAGGCGAGGGCAACGGCGGAGGAGGAGGGGAACTCCACCACTTCCTTCATCAGTACAACCAACAATCTCACAGTCCTGGCCAGAGCCTTCAGGGTGGTCTTCCGCTTCCGTTAAGTCCGCAATCGTTACGCCACGACGGAACGTCGAGCGGTGGGATAGCCGGGGTCAAGAGGGAACCCGAAGACCTCAGCTCGTCCCGCGGGGGTCAGCAGTCCAACAAACGGCACAAACAGGCCCAACCTGAGAGTCCAACGCCGCCAGGGATGTACCACCATCACCAGCATCAGTTACAGGTAAGGTCGACGGCCACCAGGAGGAAGAGACCCTGGGGTACAGCGGGCGGTCGTTCGCTGCCTACTTTTATCAGGATTTATCATGGTCCCTCGACCTTGACCTTGGACGCTAGAATTCTCGCCTACGTGGTACCGCGGTGCTGACCGACGGAAAATTCATATGCGCCAACGATTAATCTTATCCTTCCCAGGTACAGCAGCAATACGGCAGTCCGTACGATCCTTACTCATCCTGCAGTCCACGATTGCAGTCTGCAGCTTACACCTCGACCTCGGGCAACCCTACAGGAAATGCAGCCAATCCGACGGCACTTCATCAGGAGGCTACTGCGGTGTATGTCACTGGCGATGCGCTTCCACCTTTAGCATCATCCAGCTCATCCTCGCTGTCCACGACAACCGCTTCGTACACGAGGTACGAGGTTGTACCGAGCTCTTATGCTACGACACACGCGATTCGCTCGTCGTCGAGCAGCAGCAAAGTGTTGACCGTTGATCTTCCCAGCCCTGATTCCGGTATCGGTGCCGATGCTGTCACCCCGAGACAAGATCATCATCCACCCACGGCTCTGCATCAGGTCAGTAGGAAAATGTTCCCCCGACTCAATTGCCTCAAAATTTTGCACAGTACCGGACCTTAGACGTACTTTCATGCGGAATTTAATAAGACGAACTGGTACTGGTGTTTAGCATCAAGACGGTGAATTAATATCGTGGCTGATCTTGCTGGGTAAAAAGTATCATTTTATTTCGCTTCTATTCCTGGACGCGTTGCTATGTAAAATGCTGACCTTCTTCTATCTTCAATCTCCTCACCGAACGCTAATAGCCATTAAGTTTCCATAAAAAGTCAGTGACGCTTCGATTCGTGCTAACTGATAGTTACCGATATTCACCGTGAAGTGCGTTGCGAGCCACTGGCTATATGAAGACATAAAATTCAACAGACCTTCAGCCAACCACTTATTAACCAGCAACATTAGGGCGCGTGTGAAGTATATGCGGTCAAATTTTACGAGACCGCAGACCTTCTTCTATCCGTTCACTTCCTCTTCATCTTCGTCTCGGTCCATTCCACTTCCTATTATTCTTCTCTCGGCGTCGGCCAGGAATGCAAGCGCAAGGACGTCAGCGCGGATCGCAACGATCTCACGAAATAAAAGACAGCATCCAAATGGACCATACATAAGACTAATTGCTGTATTATCGTACACTGTCAATTAGCCGGTACTCCCAAGGGAACTGTCAATTACCTCTCTTAAGATATTCATATGCATTAACGAGTCTCTTAACAAACTGTATCATAAAGCTATCACTACTTCAATCCAAACCTCTAATTACAGAAATTCTAGGAATAACATATCCTTAATCTTACGCTTACTCTTCACCAGTCGTCCTTTGACTACACGGAATTGTGTCCTGGTGGACCAACCGCAGGCGCCGCAGTCGTACTGGAGAGTGGCGCCGTGATACATCATCAGCCGTTGCAACTGCAATTGCAACAGAGCCACACGCAGGCGCAAGTGCAACGAGGTACACTAGTTGCTGCTGGTGCAACTAACCCAAATCCAAACCCTCCGAGATCCAGACCCTGGCATGATTTTGGTAGACAAAATGATGCGGACAAGATTCAAATACCAAAACTGTGAGTATATATATCTATATACATATTTATCCCTAACGTTTCTGAATATACTGTCTGGGCAAATTTTCTGTTAAAAAAATGTTCTAATACCTTCGCTGACGGCAATTAGGTATGTAAACTACGCAATTGAAACGGTGCGATTGGCATGCACTGTGGAAGTCATAAGCTATAATGCTAGGCAGCAATCAGAGCAGGGCGTTCACCCGCCATAGGCAGTTATCGCAGCCGAGTTCCAACGGTCCCGTTAAAAATTAAAATACGAAAGCGCACGACGTAACAGATATAAGCAATATTGTTAAAAGTTTTCTGTGCGACCGATTGCGATAGGCTAACTAGGCAGGAAAGGTGTGTGTGTGTGTACATATATATAAATATATCACAAGTGTATACAGTAGATAGGTACTTCCTCCGGATAGCCATACAGGAGACATTGTTGCTATATACAAGTGTCTTTGGTATTCCTAATTTTTTTTTGATAGCATTGACTTTCCGCATACCCAAACAGGAAGCATTAATATTAATGTCTCTCTTATTATTTCTACTCGTTAAAGCTACTCGGCGTACGGATTCAAGTATCATCTGGAATCGCCCATCAGTACGTCGCAGCGACGCGAGGATGACAGAATAACGTATATCAATAAAGGACAATTTTATGGTATCACGTTGGACTATGTCCCGGATCCCGATAAGCCTCTGCTCAAGACGGGGCAGACAGTTAAGGTAAATATAAAACATTTGCTTTTATAAAAAATTATCAGATATATAATTTATTCGTATTCTTTCTTAATTACGAGTACTAGTCGGCGATCGATATAATTGATTTTTGTTAAATGCCTCTCACTTTGTATACAAAAATTAAATACAGATTGAAATCCAGTAAAATACGAATGAGTCTCGCTTATTCACTCAGTGGGATATTAATTGACTTAATCTCACTCCGTTAGCCATTTCCATTCTCATGCAAAGACAATTTTTGCGGTGACGAGTATACGACTTCCTCGTTAATTACAAATACAGGCTGTGCCAACAGCATCAACTGCGATCTCTAATCAACGGTATATATACGTGTCTTTATACAGATTAGATAAAGCACTTGGGTCTATTAATATACATATAAATACTCCCCACTCTGTACAGTCTGCCTATGTATCTCTATATATAGACCTTCGCCCATTCACCCGAATCACTAAAAATTTAATCTATCTCGTGCAAGTGCATATACATATATATGTGTATATGTAAATGCATTCTCGGTCTCCTTATACTGCAGTTCACTTGCATTCTATCTCGCACGCCAGATACGCCAGATCATTGGTACACTCGGGATGAAAAGGTCCTGAAAATTTAATATAATAATTTATTATATATTGTATATACGTGTATATATGTATATCATAGTATATATATTTTCAAGCTGTACCATCATCCTCGTGTCGACTATACAATTCTTGATGACTTTCCTCTTGCACTTTATCCCATGTATCGTGTTCTATTGTTCAGAGCGTTGTAATGCTGATGTTCCGAGAGGAGAAGAGTCCTGAGGATGAGATAAAGGCTTGGCAATTCTGGCATGGTAGACAGCACTCCGTTAAGCAACGTATCCTTGACGCTGGTGAGTCTCCATTCTTATATCCTGATAATTTCATGCCGTTAATATTATTATGAAACGATAAGGATAAATTGCCAGTGCAATTATACCGTTAATATTTT
>JAYRCB010000063.1:1150442-1176333 GCA_036026315.1 Trachelus stipa
CTGATAATTTCATGCCGTTAATATTATTATGAAACGATAAGGATAAATTGCCAGTGCAATTATACCGTTAATATTTTGTGGCTTGACTGTAAAAAAGGTGTTGTCGTAATTCTGTGTAAAAATTGTTACGTCACTTTTTTTCGCAAGCCTTCGGACCTAGTGATAAGAAGAAGATTATCAAAGGGGTAAGAGAACCATGGGTGTCCATTGAACGTTATAAATTAATTGTGATATCGTTATAGATATTTAATTATTATAAATATTTTAAAGGGGTAAATTTTTACTTGAAACTTTGATTGATTGCAGATACTAAAAATAGTGTAGGTCTCGTTGGCTGCATCGAGGAAGTGGCTCACAATGCAATAGCCGTCTACTGGAATCCATTAGAATCTTCGGCCAAGGTAAATTTGATATAATTAAAATAAAAATGGGTCTTATCAGTAAACGATACTAAATGTGTATCTATTGATAGATCAACGTGGCGGTACAGTGTCTGAGCACGGATTTCTCAAGTCAAAAGGGTGTAAAGGGTTTGCCCTTACATATTCAAGTAGACACGTACGAGGAGCCACCGCCACATCCTCACTCTTATACTCCTCCATCTCATAGAGGTTATTGCCAGATAAAGGTCTTTTGTGATAAGGTAATTGTTATTATCACTATAAGTAACAATGATCTGCGATCGCACCGCTTAATACGTGTTGATACGTATATTTGAATTTTAACGTAGGGTGCGGAGAGGAAGACGCGCGACGAGGAGAGAAGAGCGGCTAAACGAAAAATGACGGCAACAGGAAGAAAGAAGCTGGACGAACTTTATCACTCGGTCACGGAACGCAGTGAATTTTATTCAATGGCCGATCTTCACAAACCTCCTGTGCTCTTTTCGCCGCCCGCCGAACACGCCATTGATAAGGTACAGATCGTATTTTCACGAATGCCTCGCCACTAATACAGCCTACATTATCTTCCGACGCGCCCCTAACACACGGAACCATTCTTGTCAATAGCGAGCAGTACCGATAAGGATCCTGTTTCGCCACAATGATAACGAAACTAACACGTATGTTTTATCGTCCCCTATGTAAATTCATCCCCTGCTCTCAACGCCAAAACTCTCCACTAACCGCAACTCCGGCCTCGCGATAACAATGAGAGATTATAAAAAAAAATATTGTCTTTAATCGAACAGATTATTCGGCACGAGCATAAATATATGCATATATACAATCCGCATAGAGATTTTTAATCAGTGCCCGAAACTTAAGTAGTAATAAAAAAAAAAGAATTGCAAACATAGAGATTCGCATATATAGACTCTCTCGAATGTACAACCAGTGTTTCTTTTCACGACAGTTCTCAACGATGGAGTTGTCGGGATTCTACGGAGGTGGTGGCGGCGGGGGCGGGGGCGACACGGACACTTCATCCCTCAGTAACGGTGAGGGTGGAGGATTGAAGGCAGGGGGTAGCAGCCCTTATCCCGCATGCGGCAGACCAAGCCTGCCAGCTCTCAAGTTCCACAACCATTTTCCGCCCGACAATCTGAGTTCACTCCACGACAAGAAGGACTCGTTGCTGATGCAGGTGCAGGAGCTCCAGGGCTCGGTACTCCAGAATGTGCAGCAGGGCAACTTGGGCTCGGGCACGGTAGTCTCGGGTGTCGGTAACAGGCTTCATATGCAGCAGCAGCATTTGCGCGGCACCGACGCCGAGGAGCGCGTGATGCTCTACGTTCGCCAGGAATCCGAGGACGTCTACACGCCGCTTCATGTGACGCCACCGTCGGTCCAGGGACTTCTCAACGCTGTAAGAAACCATATGCACACATGCGAGTTATCAGACCCATTGATATATGCACAATAAATAATCACGATTAGCCAGTAAATGCATATTCAGGATTCATATGTTTGCATACACACAAAGATACACAGAGGATATCGATACTCTACCGATACATAATTACCTATTAGGAATACACGTAAGCATCATAAGCAGTCGTGGCGCATATATATGTAGCGATTAACCGATTAATCAATTCATCCTCATTCATTTGCCGCCCACCTTTGACCTCCACGATGCCCCCTTACTCCGTCCGCCCTCTTGACCTTCTGCCATGTCTCCCCGCGTATTCACGTATCTTTGGTATGTATGTTTTACGTATTACGTACACGGAGATGGATATGCCTATACACGGGAATATATGTGTATATATATATATATATATATTCAGGTATCGTTATGACGTATCAAACACCCACCAGCAATGCATGTATACGCATACCGTACCACCATTAATATCCGTGCACTGTCTCATTCGCTAATTAATATTAATGCGCATGCGTCCAGAATTTTCCCTGTTTCCCATTGAAAAATGTAAGCCAATATCCATGCACCGATGGTCCCTCTGAAAAAAAAAGCATTAAATGTTATGCCGATTATCATGTGTGAGAGCTAATATTATCCTGTCGAGTGAATCGGCTGTGAAAAATTGTAAGATGTCGAACTTCGATTGGACATCGGACGAACATTAGAGTCGGATTAATATGGACTTTTGATTGGCGATGAATCCGATACGTGGAGAAAGTGAAAAAAGTGGAAAAAAAGAGAACTACTTTAGAGTAAATTTTCTAATATCTACTGTTCTTTTTCTTGCCTTCGTCGTATTTTTCTTATTCGTTTTGTTTCTTTTGGTGGTACTCATTAAATTCTCTTTCGATGACGCCTTCTTAGACGCGTCTGTCGTGTCGTCGCGTTCTTTACGACAATAGCGAGCAACATACTCTAACGAAAGATCGAAAGAAACCTACTGTCAAAATTCTAATGTTCTACTTTTTTTCTATTTTACAGATTGAGTCAAAGTACAAAATTGCATCCTCGAGTATTAATAACCTCTATCGCAAAAACACAAAGGGGTAAGTTTAGTAGAGTGTCATCTTTACTTGCATGCGCGCCTGCGTAGTGCATGCTATAATGGTGACATTGGCTGACTTTACTGGTGGCAAATAGACACGATACACTTTACACGTCCTTTCAAACGTGATACGCAAGGCTGCACTTTACAACGGAGAAAGAATGTTTCAAAAGTTCAAAATGCACGTTCAAACCAGTTAGCCCTCTTGCATGCGTATCTTACATGTGAATTTCTGAATTCCACCCTGAAAGGCCTGGCTCGCACTCATTTACCCCTTGGTGAATAATCATTGCACAATCCACGCTTCTCATGCATTCGTCATTATATTCTACGCATCGGACTAAACTCGTAACACTAATAAACTAATTGTATCTTCACTGCTAGAAATTCGTGCACGCGCATGCGCATGACACACGTCTGTCTAATCCAATGCCTATTTCCTATTGCCTGTACACGCACTCCAATCTCATTCGTATATCTACAGTCTGTTTCACTTGTACGTATCATATGTTATATCGACACGCATCACTGTCACGTATGCCTGACTCTTTATTATTCTATCTCGATCTTCATCCATAGAACGTTTCTAGGTTAGGATCCAGAACATGTCGATTGATCCTTCAACCCTTCAATCTCAGCAAGCAAAACATCTGTCTGAGCTTGTCTCGTACCTTTTAATTATTATTTATTTATCATATACTCCCTATTATACAGTATCGCGTATAGCTTCGATTTCATATTTTGAAATTATTGTATCAATTTTAATCTTTATTAATATCACAAACTTTCACTGGTGTTTCAGAATTACAGCGAAAATTGATGACGACATGATACGCTACTACGTCGACGAGGATCTCTTCCTTTTGGAGGTGAGCCACTCGCACGTTAATTCCGATCGCAATCCCAATCCAGGATCACCGGGTGATCCTGGGGATCCTGGTGATCCGCCATCCGCTGGCTACGACGTCACTCTCATCGAACTTTCGTCTTCACCGACGCCATTACCGCCCTCGCCGCTTACCGTAACTGCGGCGCATGCGCACGCTCACAGCCATTCGCACGTCCACTCGCACGTACACGAGACTGGAAACACGTGAACGCGAGACACTTTTGTTTTTAATTCGTGACGATTTGTCACGGCTGTATATATTGTAAAGGGTGCGGCGTCTGCCCACTACCCTGTGGAGTGTGAAAGATAATCGTCGCTCCAGGATAACGTGCCGATTCTGACGCCCGTAGATCCCGGGTTATGTGTCGTTTTAACCGTTGGAATTTAATTGGCCGTTTGCGCGATGAAAGTCATTGCCATGAAGATCCGTCAGATCATTTGGAATGATGCGCGTGAGTGATCTCTTATGAAAGAGTCGTACCAATATACTGTTTTCTCGTGGAAACCTGTAGAAGCATGGAACTTGATAATGGGTGTTATGCATGATGACAGCCGATGAATAATTGGATGTGACTGGAATCGATTATTCGTTGTCTCGCGGTGGGTTGTGGTTCGTGAATTTTCATTTAATCAGGATTATCGTATCCTGTGATTGTAGTTACTTGACGGCGAATGATATGCCGGTGTTTGTTGATACGATTGGGTTGGTTGTATATCACTTATACAGAATTGAAAGCTTTTATCATTACGGTTAAGAACCGACTGAGTCTCACATACGGTATCCGTTGTCCCAGAAATGGACGAGTCGCATGCGGATTTGACTTAAGCATTTGTTTTTTTTGTTCGTTGGAATTTAATTTACCAAGTTTCATCCAGATGCGTTCGTTTATGTGATTACGGATCTCTAGCGGTCATCGATTGGCAATTTTCACTCCGTTGATTCATTAGCGGCCTGTAGGCAGGTGAGCAGATTCGTATATTCATATATTTTTTGTATAAATAGAATTTAGGCCTCATCCGATTGCCAATTTTTATTGGTACTGCTCTTTATTAATGGGTATTCATACCATATGGATATCCATTACCAAGCGTCTAGATTACGTATTCGGAACGATCGACTCGGCTGTCGGAAATCAGCTAAAGCGAATTATCATTACTCGGACACGATCACGTAATTAAATCAATCAAAATTGATTTAAGATCTACATTATTTTAAGTCTACGTATGACGTATGTATATGAAATTTACAATTTTAAGCCTTTAGACTCCACGACAATATTATTAATGTATAGTTTGCGTTTCTATCAGAATGAGGAAGTTCAGCGTGAGAAGGAAACTTTTTTTAAATTTACGTGTTTTGCAAGGAAAAGAAAAAGAAGCAAAACGCATAAAATAATAAAATTCTCAACTACCTGGTATTTTTGCCATATCGTTTTAATCGCGCATACGTGAATGAAAAAAAAACCTAAACGATTAATTATCATAAAGCGGAATTGCGTATCGGAGTTATGTAATCCACTCCTCGGATTAATTCGCTAATTTTCTCCTTGTTATTATATTTCCAATTGACGTTGAGTTGTTCCTTGATCAATTTGAGTTACAGTTTATTTGCGACGCTCTGTAAATACATAAATAGCTATCAATGACTAAAACAAGTACAAGGACGCACGATAACTTCCTCCGTTTTCCAAAGTTCCCACGTTCGTATATACCTGGTGTCAAAAAATTAATCAATCACAATCGATACTTCAAAATCAAAAATATACGTCTGCCTGTCTTTATCAATGAATTCCTCTAATATACTTGCAATTGCAATTTCGCAGCACGTGTATCGTACAGAAACGAAAGACTAAAATTCATACGAATGCGTCCAGCGAGCAAGGAAAATGGAGGAACTGAATTTTTCTAAGTCTTAAGACTAAGTTAACAAAAATTATGTAAAACGTCACTTCACCGTGCTTACCTTTTTTTAATACGTACTCCATTACCTACACCGTAACTGTAAGAAAATCAGATGGAAAGAAAGATTTAAACGCACGATATCGATGCTCAGATTATTAATCAATGTCGAGAATAGCGAACGAATGCGAGAAGTGGCATTTAATATACGGAAATGAATAATTTGTTATCGTTCCCAGTGCACGTCTATGACTCTTAAGATTTTCGACAGAGATAACGTACGAAAGAGACGTTAAGGAAAAAAAAATATATTTTCTTTTCTTCCCGAAGTCAATTCCTTTATTCCTCGAGGGAGAGTGGCAAAGAGAGAGACGATGACGTCACTGGTATCGAGCCTTGCCTTGTTATTGCGATATATACGTTACTTTTAATAACGATTACTTGTTGTTAGAATACTAGTGCTAGGTTAGGCTAGGACTAGATATCACATTTAAAAAAAAACACTATTTTAATCATACGTACGTCGTACCGATATCAAAGCAACGATCAAAATACGCTTGTAAAATGCATATTATTATTGATACTATATTTTGTTACATTTATTACAGACAGCATAGATATTATAATATTGTCTATTGACTAGAGCATAGTAATTACCTATATTGTTATTTTTATACATATACACAACAGAGGTCCATTAGGCCCATGATTATTCGTGTTGGTCCATGACATTATGATTACCGCTCGATCGTATTCGAAATCGAATTAAAGCGATGTTGAGCTCGGCCATGTTTCTTTTTTATTTCGGTCCTAGTATCAAAGCTTCGTAAGTCCCTGCGAGATGAGACGGTCCCGCGGGAGGTCCAGATCTCTTAAATCTCATATTAAAAAAAAATTACATTCCGCACTCTCGTGGCTGCGATTTGCGCACGCGTTACCGTACCGAAGTCCCATTAACTTTTCGCCATGATAATTCGCGAAACTTTATCTGAGTCATCGAAAAATGATTTCCTGGAAGGATCATTGCGCATTGCGTGACGAGCATGTATGATTTTATACGCGGGGTTTGATTTGATATGCACGGGTGCGCCTCGGTAACGCGTTTACCTTGTTGCGACGGACTTAAACAAAGCGTCGGGACGCCGACGCATTAACGCACAGTAGAAACCACTGTAGAACGCTATCGATCTTCAATATTGAACAACCCGTAGACTTAGCGATTAAAGATATATATATATATATACCTATATAGTCCTATAGGTTGATATCATGTATAGTCGAGCGAATGATCGATACCGATCGAGAGGAGTTTATTACAATGAAAAAAAAAAAATTACGAAATAACGAATGATTGTCGCGACGTCTTGCCATCGTGAGATTGTGCCAGAGGTGATATTATATTATTATGATTTTTATTGCAACAATAAATATTATATTAGTACGTTTTATAAAATACCGTAAGAATTATTATTAATATTACGTATCAGTTTAAGCTGAATACATTATTAGATATTATTATTATTATTATTATTAACATTATTGTCATTATCGATCATCAATTGTCGATCGTATAACACGACCATTGATCATTACGAATCTGTTATCGACACTCGTTACGTTATAAACTTGCAGGCCTATCCGATCCTACGCGCGTATCCTTGTATTGTTATATCCACTCTCTCTCTCTCTCTCTCTCTCTCTCTTTTTCTTTATCATTTCCTAACTTTTCCTCTCAGTCTTCATTTCTTAATTGATTTCATTTTATCTCACGTCGTTCACGCATGTACATTGCCGTATCTTTCATGATTTTTTTCTGGCGATCCAAAAAAAATATATTTATAGAAATTAATTTCGCGGACGCTTCTGGACCGGTCAACCGATCCCACGGAGGCAGGATGCGCTCACGAATGATTTTAAGGACATTGATAATGGTTAATAGGGAAGGGGATCATATTCGAGGCTCGATACTCGAATTAAATACCATATGGATACGTCGTATGACTTACGTAAGATCATAGGCATCTTTGATCCAAAAATATGAAAAAATCACGGATTTCCATTTTCGCGTATTGCAAGCGATAAATTACGCTGCGTTAGTCTCCTTGACGTTCAGTCGTTTATTCGTCTGTAATTGATCGACAAGATGTGGGAGATCCAAGGACACGTCAATCGTATTAATTACGGATATTAATTATCGTTATGTAGCTGTTACGAATATATCGGCTGGATTTATTTACTCGGCTGATCGAGCTCTGGATCTCTTCTCTACTGTTGATCTTACCATTGCCTACTGTACCTACGTATCTACGTGTATGTATATATATACATATATGCGTATATAGGATCGATGCTAGAGATTTCAACGCGTCGAAAAACTTATTGATTGGACTTCGATTAAATCAGTGCACCGTATGACAAGTATTATGGATTAACGTGAGATTCTTTAAAGAGGGTGGGGGGGGGGCATCAATGATTTTTCTTAAGACTATTTACATTTTCCGATCAATTTGGCTGTATCGATGATGAAGATCAATTTTTTTTTATTCTTCTTTATTATTTTAATCGACGGAAATATTGGGGAGTGGGAGGAGAGGGGAATCCCCGTAATGATTTTACGTCGCGATGACAATATCGATATGATAATGCTAAGGAGAGAGCAAGTAATAATTATAACATATTGTAATGTTGATTGGTTTGTTTCTATGCAAATAAGTACCTGAAATAATTGCTTTATCATAAGTAAGCAAGGATAGGTAGGCACAATGTTAATTAGGAGTTAAGTGATATGTAATATACAAAAAAAATGTTTTTTTGCACAATAATATTATGTATATCCATAGACGTTTTTTTTTAATGTTATATATATTTGCGTGTATCCCTATTAGCAATTTTTTAAATAATCTGGTAAGTACAGGTATCGATTGTTAATTGTTCTAGGGGAATTTTTTTCAATACAGGTTCACAGTGTGGATACTACTAACCACGATGTATCTGTAGGTACGTTTCTGTATATATATATATACCACAGATTTAAATACCCTTTGGTATGCCGTTAGCGGTACGCTACATGAAAACAAATTTATCCACATTATGCGTCTTCAGCATGAAAGCAATACAAACGACCTTAAACCTTAATACTATGCTAAAAATGTATTCTGCCATGACACCGACCAAACCCTTCGTATCTTTATGATGGTTATTACTCTGTCCGGGTAGCGGTCAACTAAAGGAGTATTTCGATGAGTCGCCCCGCGACCGCAGGTAAAACCTGTTACCAAGCTATCCGAAAAATCGTTCCAAAACAAAGATACGTAACTATGAAATAAAAAGATGCATTGAAAAAGAAAGAGTTAAGAACTTTACTACCCATAAAAAAAGGTTGGCAACATCAGTTTCTCACGCGACTGTTCGATAAAATGTCTAATTTTCATTATGATACAAACCTGGGAGGAATTAAATTTTTTTAATTTCGCTACGTCGTTCAAACATGAAACTATATTTAAGGAATGAATATTTATGAGATATTTCGATAATTTAATTAGACTTTATCGTGTTTTGGCTAGCGATTTATTTCGGCCTAGGTTGTTCCGTCAATCAATTTAATGCTCGCGTGTCGATTTTTGATAAGCTGCTATCTGGATTACGATCAATCACTTATTTATTTTACGTAAGAATAAGAAATTTATTTTGAAAAAAAACAATGGTTTTAAGTAATCGAAATATTTCGTCATCGTTTATCATCGTTCTTACCGAACATTCTTGTAACGTAGGAAATGAATACCGAAATTCAAATGCACTCCGCGTACCACTAAGAACAGTCGAGATATGCCAGTGCGTATGTGAGGATATAAGTGGGTGGGTTTTTTTGATCGTGTGGGTATGTCGACCTTGAGGGGCCACTGGCCCTAGCATATTACTTATCTGACGTTTGTATTTCGAGGGTCAGAGCACTTCCCACATTGAGATGGTCTTACGACAAGAGGGAGAAACCACTTCGCAATTGTCATTGCTGACAATAGTTTCTTTAGTGACCATAAACTATCTTGTACTACCGGTGTGACGCTCTATGAATTTATGATAGCGTTGTTTAAGTGGTTGACTGAATGAGTGGCTGATGAAATTAGAAAAAAAAAATTTTAATGATATGCTCGACCGATCAATCCATACTAACGGTAACATACTCGTGCGAAATGCAAATTTGCGAAATTGAGTCGCAAAAAGTCACGTGACTTGTGGACTGATGACGAAACTATCAACCGATGCTATACACTCTTTTACGTACTCGAGGACGCCTGGAGAACATCTGGATTCTTCTGACACTTGTTTTGGGTGAAATACTTGAAATATTTTTCTATAGGATGGGGAATATATGATAATTTAATTGATAATCAATTTGGTGCTTGGAAGGTATTTACAAAATTTCTTACTCTATTAACGTGATTAACACTTATTGCGGTATCGCAGAACGAGTTTGATGATAACTGTGGTGTCTGATAGAACCATGTCTGATAGATATGCCAACTGATAGTAATTCTTATTTATGTTTTATTAAGGAGGTTATATTTGTCATAGTTTTTAAAAGAACGAAAATCCAGATATTCAGTGCAATTTATATACACATGGAACTACACGAGACCCTTTGATCTGTTACTATAGTGACGTCATGAAAATTATTATATCTGATATAAATAAATCTAATATCATCATTGAGCACTGTTCCAATACTGTCAAAACAATGAAAAAGATTAGTGAGTAACGTAGCTGCATAAATTACAGAGAAATTACACAGCGTGTCGATATTATCGAGTGGGTGAGTTCGATTTATTGGAGCGACTGGTTCAGGTTTATGATTCATTAAAATCATTGTAGGTGTCAGTGCTCCCAAAAATATGTCATCTTTCGATTTGATTTTGTTCCGTTGTCATATTTCATGCAATCTGCCACTTTGCAGCAACTAATTAAAATCCGTTGGACATCTTCGTTGAATTATTATTAATTTTACGAGTGTAGCTTGTTGCGAGTCAACGAAAAATGTTACGCTCATTAATTCTAAATATTTTTTTTACTTCTTAAGTATCGATTTGACGCGAGTGATGATGAAAGAGATAAAAATATTATTACGAATAGCCCCTTACCTCACTAAATGATCCAACATGGTTAGTTCTGGGCGTTGTACTTGATGGAATTTGGTAATCGGTGATCTGTCATAATTCAGTTCACGTTTTGAAAGTCAAAAGTTGACAAGTCATCTATTAATTTATTTGAGATATTGTAATCGATATTTCACGGTTGGTAACAATGAAAAAAATATTACATTAGTCAGGTCGATCACGACGATGTGAGGTGACGAATCCTTTTTTCGGGACCACATTGTATTATTGCACTATACATTAATTGTCAGTGTGAACGGATCTTTATTCTAAGAACAATAACGTGGATATGACCAGATTCTTAATATAAATGAATATATATCATTTACTATATAATTTCCGTAGTCAAGATAAAATGGACCAAAATGGCCAATTGAAAATATCTCCAAGGTACATAAATCTGTGAACGTTTATACTTATATTAGAGATGGACGTGGATAGTCAACTATTAATTAACAGTGAGTAACAGGTAGACAGAGTCAGAGGGGCAAAGGTAAAATTGTATCCAGGTATCTTGTCCAAGTGGAATGCAAAAAGTGGATATTCTCGTTGATTGAAACCCCATAAAAGAGTGGCATACTGTCGGACCTGCCATTTCTCAAGTAACAAACCACCCTTCGGCTGGAGATATGACTGGAGAGTCGGAACCGGTTGGAATATTTCGGTAGGTAGAAGAAGAGAATGATACACAAGATGATTACTGTTGCGGCTGTGTGTAATTTGAAATTCGCATAGGTGCACGAAGTGGATGAATGGGTATTGGAATCGCGGGTTCATCGGCCATGACGGCGAACGACGGTCCCAAGCGGATGAACCCTTATCCCGCAGGGCCCAAACCTACCAAGAAAAGATTTGAGAAATCGCGAATGAGTATTTTCGGCGCGGATGAGTCCGGTTTGACGGGTTGTTGCTCTCTTTATCGATTATCTCCGCTTGCAGCACCATTGCTGGCGACACGATATTAGCCGTGCGAGTGAATCCGTTGAAGCGAAAGAAGACGCGAACTGAAATCCTTCCCCTACCCTGGACATCCCTAACTAACCAGTAGTACAGTCCATCCCGACAGCGTTTACCTTGACGAGTCGTTGACTCCTGGATCACGCATCCCATACCGAGTAGAGACTCGTGTAATTCCTATGAGGACTGTATCCATCTCACTTGTATCCCTGGCGCCTAAGGTTCTCCATGAGCTATAGATGATCTTCCATGGGACCCATGGTGGGATCTCACGATGCGCAACTGTTACCCCGTTTCGCTGGCTAATAGCACTCGGACAAGTTCAGGGCCAAGTTCTCTGCAACCTCCTTCAGGCCAACCAAGGCCAACCGATTACTTCGTGCTCTCTATGCTAATGCGAGCGAGTGACATTAAGAGCGATCTGCCAAATCGAAGATCGGACACGCCTAACCCGTGCCAAACCCAGAAAGCTGATTCTGGTATCCGTTAGGAAGGCTAACGACGCTACCGGACTTGCTCGGGGTTAATCGCATTCTCCTCTTACAGGCATTTGCATATCGCACGGTTATAGAGAATCCTCCGGAGATACATCTAGAGGCTGAGAAGATCATGTCCCGGGTTGATACGGATGGATGGATCAGTTGTAAGGAAAGATCAATTCTTCGATGTGTCTCGAGTAGAAGATGTAGATCGCTGGTGGAGCTAAAGAAAGAAGAAGAACGTGTCCCGGGTGAACCTGACGGGGGCAGCCGGAGCGCCGAGAGGAGGGCGAGCCCGTTATAAGCTCGGGTCTCGGCTATTCAGCAGCTTAGCAGCATAGTGGCGTCGTAAGAGAGACACCCGGGACCTAGTTCCGATCAAGCTGGTTTATTTATCTGTGGCCTTGGGTCGCACCTGTAATCGTGCACCAGGATATCCTCGTGGGTCGGATATGCTTCGAAGAGGCGCACCGATGAGCTGGGTCCTCGCTGCTCTTCTTGTCTTATTCAGTTCATCATTGATTTCTAATGCCGACAGTAATCGATCAGGGGACGATCGTGTACTCGAGGACACCGTGACTGTTGAAGGTGAGTTCATGATGGTTCTGTATTCGGTCAACGGAAGTCGTCAGGACGTGTCGCGTGTATTGTGTGTATAAGCTCGGTCAGCGAACTCGTGCGCAAACGTTAATGTCCGCCTACAAGCGCGCAGCAGCATCTTATTATTTAGCGTACGCTGCGTACTGGTATACCCGGTGAGTCGAGATTTCTGAGTAGTAAACAAAGCAACGTGTGCTTATAGTTTAGAACGTAAAATCAGTATTCTTTTGTGGTTATATAACACTGGAATAGAATTCAAAATAATTACCGTCGAAAGGCTGGACGATTATTATGAATGATAGTTCCAAAAATTTCTTATTTTGTTAATAGAAAATCGGTTCCAATCGGTCAACGTACGGATTTCGGTCCGGTATTGTTAATTAGAATGTGAGTCAGTTCGACGTCGGGTCCTACTTTCTCGCCTTGAACTACAGTAGAAAGCATCATGTGTCATTCGAGACTCAAATATTAATGGCAGTTCTGATGATCTTGAATACAGCAGCCACTGGTCTGGAACTTCCTACTGCGACGAGGGAAGCTCGCAATATCTTTTGGGCCAAGGCTGGAGGAGGTGGTCCTTGCTTGACTTCCAAGGGTGAAGTCGGAAAATGCGCCACCTTCAAGGAGTGTTATCCTTACTTCAAAATTCCTGATCTTGGGGCTCTTGATGGATGGGTTCTTGGGGTCTATGACACCTGCAGCTATATTCGTGACGATGGCCGTATGGGCTTTGGAGTATGTTGCTCCAATACCATTCCTCTCGTTACTCCTGCATCCCCAGAAGGCGAAGATCCTGTAGTCGAAGAACCTCAGGTAATTAGAACTATAAACTAAGCTTTCATAAATTTCATCAATAATTATGGTGCAGCTTGCCTCAGAAGGTATAAGAATAACCGCAAGACAATATCGACTGGCAAAGGTAATAAATTCAGCATAGAAAGTGGACTATAAATAATGTTCACCTATTGATTCAATTGCGTAAACACTATCTTTATTGCTGCTTTTATATATTGGTTGAAAAAGCATTGTGAAAATATTGCTATACAGATTCCAACGGTACCTGTAAATATTATTTATGATGTATTTCAGGAGGGAGATAATGCGGATAAGGACGTTGGTCCAGATTCAGCAAAACCAAGACCAAAACCACCATCTTGGCCACCTCCGCTTCCTACTCATCCTCCAGATCATACTATACCACCTTTGCCCACGCATGGCCCATTTCCAGGTTTCCCAACGGTAACCACTCCAAAACCGATTTACTCCACTTCGAAGAAGCCTCCTGGTGCCACAACGTGGCCGACGAAAAAGCCTGGATGGTGGCCTGGTGCTACTAGTCCAGCTACGACGAGCAAGCCTCTTGCCACTTCAGCTCCTGGAATTACTTATGCAGAGTGCGGTGCGAAAAATGGTAACCAGGACCAGGAACGTATCGTTGGTGGACACTGCGCTGATCCTGGTGAATGGCCATGGATCGCGGCACTCTTCAATGCTGGACGACAATTCTGCGGTGGATCTCTTATCGATAACATACACATCCTTTCGGCAGCTCATTGTGTTGCTCAGTAAGTCCTGGCTTTATAGATGATCTTAATATCTTCTGTAAAAATCCTTATGCGTTATTAATCTTTCTTGCAGTATGAATTCTTGGGACGTTGCCCGATTGACGGTGCATCTTGGTGATTACAATATCAAAACAAAGAACGAGGTCCGCCATGTTGAAAGACGTGTGAAACGCGTCGTCCGACACAGAGGTTTTGATTCCCGCACCCTGTACAACGACGTGGCTATACTTACTTTGGACCAACCGGTAGATTTTACTGAGCAAATTCGTCCTGTTTGCCTACCTACTGGTTCTCAACTATATTCAGGAAAAACTGCTACGGTTATTGGTTGGGGTTCACTTAGAGAAAGTGAGTAGCCATTACTCAATTAACTATATATATTGTTATTAAGATCGTCTAGCGACTTCATAAAAAATAATTATATCTTTTATCATAAGGCGGACCGCAACCTGCAGTACTTCAGGAAGTCTCAATACCCGTATGGACCAATACTGAGTGCAAATCTAAATATGGCAGTGCAGCTCCTGGTGGTATCGTAGACAGTTTCTTATGTGCAGGAAGAGCATCCAAGGATTCCTGTTCCGTTAGTATATAGAAAATATACAAATAGAAATGATTGATTATCTTCATAACGGTATATTTTTCCACAGGGTGACAGTGGCGGTCCTTTAATGGTAAATGACGGAAGATGGACTCAAGTTGGTATAGTGAGCTGGGGTATTGGATGTGGCAAAGGGCAATACCCAGGTGTTTACACGCGAGTCACGCACTTCCTACCTTGGATTAACAAGAATCTCAAGTAACTTGATAGGGCGGCAACACTCTATGGGAGGAGTGACAGTAGGTTGCTCTTAATGGCAACAAAATTACCTATTTCCTGCCTTTCTTCATTCAACGCTCGTATGTCTTGGAAAGTCATCAGATCGCGCGATCGATTGACAGTAATCGTTGGTCTTTCGAGATAAAAACGAGCCTTAGGCAATATCCCTAACCGCATGCTATCATTGAATAATGATAAGAACAAGACTTCTTAAAGTCCTAAACTATATGTAATAAGGGAATGTGCTATAAATCACGAAGACTCTTGATGTATTAATCGACACGAGATGAAATCTCGTCACGGCTATATCTTTTGTTCCTTGATACCTTGAACGAGGTTGTCAGGCAGAGGAATAAAAAAAATATGCTCGGAAGTAAGTAATACGAGCAGCGCTTTGGTTCTACCTGGTATCAAGTATTAAGACATAACGCATTATTAGCGGTAGTCGAATCCGTCCTAAATACTCCGTGGTAGATGTAGTGAGACGCGTTATTACAATTCGTAACAAACTATTTCATATTTACTATACATACGCACGTATATAAAAAAAATAATAAAATTATACAATCGTATGAGTTACTTTACTATGGCTGTCCCCAGTCGCCGTCGCTACTACGAGCTCATCACATTGACTCACGGTTAAGCCAGGACTATGTATCACAGTTGCTCACGTTTAGATGCTGCATTATGTTTCGTGCTGAAAACATAAGTACCGTATAATTAAGTAATTCCAGAAAGCTCCATTACAAGTAATTTGATAATTAAAAAAGTCAGTATACCTTGAAAGTAACATGTATCAAAATTGTCGTCTGGTTGTGGGATAAAAGGTGGTATTGCTTTATGTGGTTCGTCCCAGGGAAAACCATTAAAAAGTGCCATATGGCGCACTTGATTTGCTGAAGGTCGTGCAGATGGGTCTAAGGTCAAGAGAGCATCAATGGCCTCGTTAGCTGATTTTGAAAGGGCTTCATCACCTTCTGGCCAGGGAACGTCCCTTGCTAATATATTCGCGAACACCGCCTGCGGTGTCTCGTCATTAAATGGTGGAACTCCAGTGCAAAATTCAAAAAGGCAGACGCCAAGAGCCCACCAATCAACCGCCGGCCCATGACCCTGGCGAAGCAGCAACTCCGGAGCAAGATAATCTGGAGTGCCCAGGATTCTATCATCTGATCGAAGCATACCTCCTTGGGCTCCTCTTCGCACTGATTTTGGAGTTCTGTAAGGATTATAGCTATGGTTTTCAGAGGTGGCAGGAGTCTTTATAGGAGAAATGCCTTGAGGTGAATTACGCCCTCCAGTGATACTATGCGGATGCAGATCAGGTGCTGAGTGGGAAGTACAAGGGGGTGGTAATTCAAATCTGGTTGCTTTAATTAAGAGTGGTTTCTCATGGTGTTGTTGCTGTTTCTGATTTTCCTCTTTTCGATTTCGTCGCTTCATAGACGATACAGGTGTGCTAAACGCGACTCCGACACCGGAACCACCTTCTTGAGCTGTAACATTATTTTCAGTAACCTCCGTTTTGGTCGTGACTGGATTATCCGTTGATGGTACCGGACTTCTGCAAGAAAATATCGCTGGTCCACGATTTTTCCTTTTTGGCGTCAGGTCACCGTCCAATTCCATAAGATGTATCTCGCGCGTTAATCCAGTCGAGGCTGCTATGGCTGCGCGTTTTCTCTTGGTTCCTCTTGAGTAAGAATTAGCGCAACTGCTCAAAGGACTCGTATGAGGAAGTGGATGTTGAGAATTTTCTGCCTCTAATGTGGATTCATCCTCCTCCTCACCTTTCTCACCATTCACCGTCTGACTAGTCACAATCAATTTTTCTGTACTCTTATTGGACTGACAGAGAGACGAAGTTTCGCATGTATGAAAACTACTGGAACTGCTATAATCTTCTTCAGGGTTACTTTTTTTTGAATAACATTCATCTTCGGAGAAGGCACACATTCGTAGATCCTCCGCCGATTGGAATGGTGTCACACCTGATACTCTGGAATAATCAGCCGATGTTGCAACAGACGACACAATTGAACTTGAGGAACTGCTTATCCTTTTGGAATTTTCTCTTAGTGCTGAGAGTAAATTTGCAGCAGGGTTGCTTACATCACTGCAATCCAGAAGGTTCAATTCCGATGAAGACTTTTGTCCAGACCCAAAAGATAGATGCGATGTCAGAGATAGAAGCTGACCTGGAGTTCTTGCACATAGGCTCGGTGTACAGTTGACTAGATCAGATATTTCCAAATCTCGGTGTAACGTAGATATCCTGCTAAGGCCAAAATCTGTGAGCTTTACATGTCCCTCTTTCGAAAGAAGCATATTGTCTGGTTTTAGATCTCTGTGTACTATGCCATGGGAATGAAGATACTGTAATGCTAAAGAAACTTCAGCTGTGTAAAAAGCTGCCATAGGCTCTTCCATGTAACCATACATTCCAACTAGACTTTTCAGATCACCACCGACCATGTATTCCATTACTAAGTAAACACTGCTGACTGATTGCAAAGAGTAAAACAATTGTACACAGTAAGCACTTCGAGTAAGAGCCAAGGCATTTCTTTCAATCACTACTTGTGAAGCCATATTTTTATTTATCATTTCATTCTTTTTCATCACTTTAATAGCATAAATCTGCTCAGGATTGGTCTTCTTGTATCCTAGGAAGACCTTGCCAAAAGCTCCTCTGCTTATCGGTTTCACAATCTTAAAGTCCTGAATCTCTGGCACCTAAAAAAATACTAATAATATCAATGATGCTCATTCAATTATGATGATGTTTATATATCAGAATACCATTTAAAATGTTACCTTTGTAGCAGGATTGACGATTTTCGAGATGGTGTTGAAAATAGAATTATCAATCTTTTTACTAAGCGATGTATGCTGCGGAGTACGTTCTACCCCAGTCAATATACGAGATTCTTGTTCCATATCATCCAATTGATTAATACAATTTGCCAAATTGTCCACTGAATTATTTGTTTGACCAGATTCATCTGATTGAAGGCCTGGCATCTCGACCGTCATACCTTCCATTAAAAAATGTTGACTGATGTTGACCAAAGTTGACCGAGTCTGTCAGTCTTCTTTTGAAACCACGATAAATAGATTATGTCTCCCTTGCAATCGGATTTCGTCTTGTAACTTACTTTCATTACATAAGTGCAATAGCTTTTAATGCAACATCCCGATACCTTAACATTGTGTATGAGTAATTTTATAACGGTCATTCAAATTGCCGGCTACGCTTACTGCAGACATTTTTAAAACTTGCCCGTGCATGCGTATAGTATACGGGAAGAAAAATTACATCGGCAACTTCATACAAATGAAAAGCGCGGGTTCTCAATCGTCAGAGAGACAACATTTAAGCGGCTCTATATCCCTATTTTTTATCTGTATTTATTTTTTTAATAGAGGACACATCTATCGTGCAGTACTGTACATTCATTTTGGTATATTTATATCACTGTATTGTCATATGAATGTTAACTTTCTTGAAATTACTTTTATTAAATGTTTATAGGGATTTAATTTTTAGTGCTAAAAGGATGCCTGTCTGGAAATTATCTTGAACTTGAAAAGGTTTATGCAGTAACGTTTGTTGTTCGTGTTTAAAGCTGAAAATTCACGAATTTATACTCAATAATTTTTACTTTTATGTGAATAGATGTACTGAGATTGAAGTTTTTCATATATTTTGTGAATAACAATCTGCAAGACATTTTTAGACTTTTCATCTGTATTATTTAACCTAGTAATGGCTGGAAGAGTAGTAAAAAAGGCTCCTAAGAAAAAAGGAGCCAATGGTTATACCATGCCTGAGCCAATTCCAAAAGGAGAAATATTTACAGATATGGCACAGAAAAAATGGATAATTGGTTCATCTATTGGAGTCGGCGGTTTTGGTGAAATTTATTGTGGTAGGAAATTGATTTTTAACTTCAAAGTTTTTATTCTTGTTTTAAAATTTTTTTTAATAAATTATTGATTATTAAATTGCTTTTAAGAAAATTTTTTTTTAAATTACGTGTTTCAGCTGTTTCCTATGCAGAGCAATTGGCTAAGAATTACAATTATGTTATCAAAGTAGTGAGTACTTTTAAAATTTTTTTCCATAACTTTTAGTGTAAGATTGTTATAATAAATATTATTTCAGGAACCACATGGAAATGGCCCTTTGTTTGTGGAAATGCATTTTTATATGCGAAATGCTAAAGCTGATGATAGTATGTTTTGAACAATTTTTATTTATCTTATTTTAAGTTTTCACTGATGGTGATGAACGGAGAATGAGATATTGAGTGGAACTGTATTCTATACAAATCTTTAGTCGAAGCCTGGAAAAAGAAAAAGAAGCTCTCTGTGTTTGGCATGCCAAAATACATTGGTTCTGGGAGTCATGAATATAACAAAATAAAATACCGGTTTGTGGTAATGGAACGCTATGGGACAGACTTATGGAATTTATTCCTTCAAAGTGGTCGCAGATTTGAAGAACACACAGTGTACAAAGTAGCTTTACAAATTGTAAGAAGCACTTTATTGCTATTCAGTTCAATGTAATAATTTTTTCAACATGTCTCTGCCCAACATATCACTATTTATTTTTAGATAGACGTACTAGAGTATATTCATCATAAAAATTATGTACATGCTGATATAAAAGGAGGAAATTTATTACTAGATCTGAAGTCACAAGATCATGTTTACTTAGTCGACTTTGGTCTAGCGTCACATTATACCACAAAGTCAGAATATAAATTAGATCCAAAAAAAGCACATGATGGTACAATTGAATACACTAGTAGAGATGCGCACATGGGTGGTAAGTATTACTTGCATAGTAATATTAACAAGCTTTAGAGGCTTTCAAAATATATTTATACTGTTTTAGTGCCTACGATGCGTGGTGATTTTGAAATTTTGGCATACAACATGATACAATGGTTGTGTGGTTCCTTGCCTTGGGAAAAGAATTTAAAAGATGTATCGGCAGTACAAAAACAAAAGGAACAAGCCTTTGATAATATTCCAAAATTTTTGAAAGCCTGTTTTGGCACTGACGTGCCAAAGCCTGTGAATGACTATATGAATCTCTTAGCTGGAATGAAATTCAATGAACCTCCACAGTATGATAAATTTCGTACAATACTAACAAATGGTTTAACCAAATTAGGACATAAGCCAGATGGTAAATTGGATTTCCATTCGCCTAATAATACAACACAGCACACTGTCAGTACGACAAAAAAAATAAAAAAGGTAACACCCAAAGATATGCGAAAGAGTCCTAGAGGAAAGCAAATAAACCCAAGCCCAACATCAAGCCCAGGTGAGAGTCCTGGGGTGATGATAAAAAATAAACGTGGAGGATTGCGGGAGATAAAGAAGATTCTAGAAGATATGGAAGAAATCGATGACTCGGATGCCGTTTATCAAATTCAAATAAAAGAGCTGAAAAATAGAAAAAAATTGCCAATCGTTAAGGATTATGTTGAAGCTGTTTCCGAGAAACCAGTCAAAACTAAAAGGCCCAGAAATATTTCCAAGTTGTCGCAGTCTGATTCCGAACCTGAGGTAATGTATCTACTTTATCTTAAGCTGTTAACATTTAATGATTTCGTACTAACCCAATTACGTATTACAGATCATATCAAAAGGAACAAGATCCCGTCCTCAAGTTGTACCAAAATTAAGTCCCGGCAGTCAACCAGGTTCTATCAAGTTGCTTAACGAAGAAGAAAGTGACAGTAACGAAGATATGTTTGGTGACGATGATGATGATGATGATGATTCCGGAAGAACGCCACCGAAGATACGGAAGAAAAATACATCAAATGCTGGCGACAAATTTGCAAAAATTCGAACTAAGTCCCGTGTACATAAGAAGGAATGAAAAAAGGTGGATAAAAATTAAATACATTGTTTTTTTTTCTCGAAATACAACCACGTTTAATTATATTTTGTATGAATATTCATTGGAGAATGTGGGAGCAAAAGAATTTCATCTGTTAAGACTAAGTCTTGCGTCTTAGCTTATTTTTAAATGTTCATTGAAATATTGAGTGCTGACTGTTGAGCAATAATATTAATTTTCCTAGTATTACATATATACGTGATAATATAAAAATGATAATCTGACATTCGTGATTATGAATGATTCGAAATAAACATTTTTTTATACACTACGTGGACTTTATTATTATAAAAAATGAATCCACGTTAAAATAATGTAATTTTATATAAGCATATTTACAGTCAGATACATGCGATATAATGAAGGTGAAACTTACTGTCTACACCGAATTATGCAGTATATTGGAAGAAAAATAGAGCAAAAGGAAATTAATATTTGCTACTTCTTAATTTTCTGTATCTGTGGCGCACTTATTTTAACTTTTCCGGGTATGTTTCTTGCTATTGTTTCATCTTTCACTGCTTTTAATAAATCTTTTTCTCGAGAAGTTGTTGCTTTGTCACGGAGAAATACAGCCAAAGCAGTTTTAGCAGCTTTACCTCTTTTTCCCGTGCCAGGTGTTAATTTCACTTTGTACCTAGGAAATAAATTATATTTATGACCGTCATTACACAAAGATACAATTATCATTTAGTAACTTACTTATAATTTAATAACGTATTATACGGTGCTACTACTGGTACGGCAAATAACAGTTCATCCTCTGGAAATGGTTTTCCGGTGAGTTGATTCAACATGTCAATTTCCGGTGCTGGTCCAACATCTTCCTCTTCCGCATTATCGTCAGCACGAATATTTTGTTGAATTGGGTTTGGTTTCATCTGACCATTTCCTTTCTTTTTATTCTGTTTTGGTCCGGATGGATCCTTGTTTTTATTTTTACGCTTGTCTTCTTTCGCCGTTCCTGCGGACTATAAAATATTTTTAGAGTAATTAGTATTTCAAATGTATTTATTAGAAACAAACAATACGGTGCTATTCGTGATGTAATTAAAGTTGAAAACTAAAAAATTTTACCTTTAAGGCTTCCATCAATAGACGCCTATCTTCTTCATCTTGATCCTTGTATTTTTCTTTAATCTTCTTTAGTCGAGCTTTTTGTCCTCTTTTTGGTAAGTTGGGATGTTTTTGCTTGGTTTCTTTTTCGTTTCTAGCATCTTGCTCCTGGGTCGGATCTTTTTCTTGGTTATTACTTCTTTTATTTTTATTGTCATTAGTTTTCACGATGATAGGTTTATCATCTCCTAAGTAAATTACGTTTTCTTCCTCTTCCTGATTCACAATTTTTTTCAAAGATTGAGTAGTATCTACTTTTACTTTTACTCTGTTCGCAACAGAAATCAATATTCTCTCAATATTCCTTTTCTTGTCACGTGAAAAATATCAACGTTATGAAAATAGAAATATATACCTTGGACCAGAAAGATCAAATTTAATTTGAGTATCTGGAAATTGTGGTTTGTCATTGGTTTCACTGTCGCTACTTTCAATTTGAGTATTTGATTTTACTTCCGCTTCCTTTACTTCACCATCCTCGTTCTCATTGATTCGAGATAATGTGATTTTATCTTCAGCGTCTTCATCTAATTAATATAAAAAAACAAACCATTATTAAATTCCATTCTACAAATAATTATTTGTCAAATTTAAATATTGATTCAATACCATTATCATCCGATTCGCCTTCTAATTCAATTTCTTTATCCGAATCTACTGGTGCTTCTCCAATTTCACTATCTTCATCTAGGATTCTAATTTTTCTTTCATCTTTATGTCGCTCTATAGAACCTTCCTCCAAGCGGAACATGAAAGCCAAACCCATAACCAGTTGGCATGGAGGCAAATAATTCTTTTTTCCACGAATCATGAACGATCCTGTAGTCAAATATTCTCCAGTTGGAGCACTTTTTGACACCTGGTCACTATTTACCCACCATGCACCGGCAACAACTTTTGCTTCCCACGCAACGCTGTTAAAATATTAAAAATTAAACTAACACCAATTAGGGTGAAAATTTGTAGCTTATTAACGCAAGCATACCTGTATGCAACGGCCATAGTACCAGCTTCGGCTAAAGTTTTTGGTGGAACAACATCACCAGTAGGATTTTTTATAACAATTGAACTAGCTCCTGTAAGATCTGCATGAACGTATAGATCACCTGATCTAAGATATCGTTTTACAATTAATTCGTTCTGCTGTTGATCTCTACCACCGATTACTACAGTGAAAAGGGCATGAGATAATAATTACGAAATGTATACAAAACAGTATTCTATATGTCAAATCTTACCTAGATAATTTTCAGACGAAATAAACCAATAAAACTTTTCAAACCAGTAAACTTTTCGTAATTTATTAATACTATGAATCGCCTTGACTTCTTTTAACGTCTGCTTCGTTTTCTTTTCTGCAGATTTCAATGCTTTCCCCTGGGATTCGATGGTCTTTTGTTGTTTCTTTGATGCTGATCTTTTCTGATTGTAATATCTTTGTGCATTTCCAAAAGCAGAATGAGCCAAATCAATATCAATCATCATGGGCTTCAGTTCTGGTTCTTCTTCATCGCTATCTTCATAAGAATTGCTCAAAAGTAAAGATATGTTATTAGTCTCTAATTTTAATTGTTTTATCGCACCAGCTACAGGATCTCCTCTGCTTTGAGCTTCTTTTAAAAGTACTTGAATATCAGGCCAAGACATTTGATTGGCCAATGCACTTTGCATAGCTAATATTGCATTGTCTACTAAGCTTTGATTTCTTGTTATTAATTCTGCTTTCTGCTTATCTACTTCCTGAGTCTTTTCCAAAGATATTAATCTCTGATCGTGATCTTTTCTAACATTTTCTAATTTTTTTACAGCGTCCCTTTCTTGCTGTAGAGCTTTCAAGTCAAGCTTTTGACCTTCCATTGTTGAGAAATATTCATCCACTGCAAGGTCAAAAGTCTCAAATTCTTTATAAGGTTGATCCTTGTATTGTTCGAATAGCATAGGATGAAACTCAATGTTGGCAAATATACATTCCTCCTTTTCATTCTGCAATGGCTTAACTTCCCTTTTTTGAATAATGTATCCCTTACTTACATTCTGCTTAGCATTATTGAATATTTCGTTTGCATTTTCAAGAGCAGAGATCAGCTCAGGCATATCTTTAGAAACGTTGAAATCTTTATTAATTTTGCATCCCAGGGGAAAGCCAGATTTTAGTAAGACATGATCAATAACAGCTGAACCAAATTCTAGATGCGGATTTAAAATTTTTTTAAGACTCTCGCCTGGTTTTGCTTTATTTATAATTTCATGGATTTCTTCAACTGGTGGCATATTTCTTGTATGAGCACGGTCAAATGGATACTTTTCTCTAACAGCAAACCTAAATAGATTTAATACATTTTATAGACACTTTCTGATAAATTTAGGTGAATCCAAACCTACCTAATTTTATCCCCTTCAGTGTGAGGTCTAAGCACATTAAGGATTGTCATTTCATAATCAGTAAGTACAATGTTACCACGATCATAAAGCTCCAAAATTATGTGATATGCTGCTTCTCCACTACCAAATTGTAAATCTATTATGCGATCCACACCAACTTGTTTCAGGCTTTCAAGGCGTTTATTTTTCAGATGCTTACGCATCTATAATAATATGTAAATAATTATGTTATATACTTAGATATAGTGAATAGTAGTATATTACAAAATCTTACCTTCATACTGAAGCCAGATGGCGCTACATTTTTGGGCCATTCAAAAGCTGTTGTGTGAATTCTATTACCTGATTCCAGGAGTAAAACACATTTTTCCTCACTTCGCTGCAGACGTATCAAATATGTGCGATGGTCAATATCATATACTTGATTAACACGCATACCAACGAGCCTATAATAAAATTTGTAAATAATCATAAGGAAACAATTATAGAGATGCAATGAATAACATAACTAAGAAATAGAAAATATCTTGTAAATACTAATATTAACATTGATAACAAAACATACGGTTTTAAAGAAATGGTTTTACGAATTAATAATGGAAAAAAATATTTATTTTTCCAGTACAACTACACATAACGGACATAAATTATATAATTTATTTTCTAGCCAAAAAGATTTTTTAAACCTTGTTTCAAAACATAACCCTACTTGATTTTTTGGTATAAATATCTTAAGTGTTAATATATACCTTTGCAGCTCAGTTATCGAACATACAATATCATAGGTATTAAATCGGGTTTTCATTTTTATAATTACAGTAAATTATGGATCAGAAAATTAATCACAAAAATCACTTTAACAACTTTCCTCCTGATGTCTGACACATGTAATGACGTATGTGTTACGTATGCCGTAGCATTGGCACTCAACGGCCGTAGTAGCAGTGCACTAAAAAAAACTAAAGACTATTGTATGTGTACCAATACCGTAGATTAAGGAGATCCTGTCGATGTTGCTAGTCAACTGTTCAGTTATCGAATCAATTCCATAAATTGATTAAAATAAACCGGACTTTCTACGAAATTATTTATATTAAGTATAGTTTGTTTGTAAGTGTTTATCTTTGTGAAATTAGCTCATTTGTACAAATATATTGAAAAATCATACTCTCATTTGACTTTTATTTATTT
>JAYRCB010000063.1:1176433-1200214 GCA_036026315.1 Trachelus stipa
GTGTTTATCTTTGTGAAATTAGCTCATTTGTACAAATATATTGAAAAATCATACTCTCATTTGACTTTTATTTATTTGTTTATTGAGTCTTTTATACTTTCTTGAATTCAATCTGTTCTTGCATATTTAATTTTCAACATACACAATATGATGCATCTTTTTCACGCAGTTCTATATTTCATAAATGAATATTGGAAAATGTGTGCAATAAAAATTGACAGGTAATGTTTTAAATTTTTTTTTATTCAATATTATGAATAAGATGTATGTAAAATCCACCGAAATTAACGGTAAGATTTTTGGTAGCGTGCCCTGGCTCCTGGACCACCAAATTTCTTTGGCTCGCAACGTCTTGGATCAGCAACAAGGAGGGTACGATCATACTGAATAAGGATGTCCTTGACTTCCTTTTTACTGGCCTCATCGACATCTGATGCAAAGAAATAAAACAAATCATTATATCTTCCGTTACTACTATTGTGTATATAGTAAAATAATGACTTACACTTTTGGTAGAATGCAACAAGAGCCTTGGAGATAGCCTGACGGATGGCATAGATTTGAGCTACATGACCACCACCATTCACTCTGACCCTGATGTCTACACCAGAGAATTTTTCCTAGAAACATAAATATTGAGTCAGTAACAAATATTTAATATAAAAAAATTGAATATATTATAAGTTAAATGACCTCAGAATCTTTGTTTGTACTCATTGTTAATCGTGTTCGGAATATATGCATCATAGTTAGTTATAAAGAATATATAATAAACTATTCTCATACTATCACCAAAAAAATGGAAAACACTGATGATTAAAACTATGAAGATAAATGTGATTGCATTAAATAGTATGAAATTACCTTGCCGAGAAGAAGAATAGGCTCCTGCAATTTGTATTGAAGCACACGGGGCTCCACCAATTCCAATGGACGTCCATTTACGCGAAGAATTCCACGGCCCCTTTTGCAATACGCGACCGCAGTTGCGCTTTTCTGTAAAAAAAAAATTGTTTCCGCAATGAATATCTTTTTACTAACTTGAAAATACACTTCATTAAGTATAGTATTTCAAGTATAAATACATCTATGACATTTGTCAGAGCGTATTATTTCTAATAGTTTCCTAAAAGTAACAGTAGAGTTACCGAATATAAACAAAGTATTGAACATCAAACAGAATACATAAACTACATCAAACTATTCAGACTACATGAAAGTTGATATCTAAGAGGACACGCGTGTTCATAACCTAATTCTTTTATCAAATTTGCAGCTTACCTTGCGTCCGAAGACCTGTACGGAGTGGATAGGTTCCTTCTGTTTCTGTAATATAAATTACGAATCGTTGCTTAAAACACATTATTTAATTGAAAATAATCTTATTACTATTAATTATCACATTATAAAAATCTCACCTTCTGCATTTTGGAGAGCACGTCGTGGAAAGGAAGTCGGCGTTGCGCGCTGGCTTGTTTTCGCTACAGAGCGGACAACGTCAGTCAATGAAGAGTTTATAAAAGACCACTTCCTCTTTTGAATATTTTGAACGACCTAGTACCCAGAACAAACTCACTTGGATGCGCAAGTGTTACAATTATTATCACGGAGAAGAAATAAATGTTTACGTTTCTAATAATTATTAATAATTAATATAATTTCTACATCACTCTTTCACTAATTCACCAACTAATTTAGTTTAGTAAAGTAAAAAATATTACGGCTTTCATCAAAATTCACAAGAAGGTTATTCACAAATATCCCATCCAAAATGAATATTTATATTTATTTTGGATTTTTTAAACAAATTTCCCATTATATTAAACCTATTCAGAAAAAAAAAGAATTCTTTTACGCAAAAATGCTCCGACGTTTTATACGTAGCGTCGTAAAAAGTCTATAGACACTGCAAATAATTTAATACGATGCCTCGATTGCCAACCTAAGGTTCATGATCCGACCACTCCCTACATCATAACTTTTATGCTTGGACTTCAGGGAGAATGTGACATGGGGATGGCGTCTAATATCGTACGACACTAACACACCTTGCCATCATTCTTAGGTATATTTACGAGTCAGAAGCAGCAAGTTAATTTTTTCACCTCATTCCACTTATTTCATGGCACAATATGAAATTTAAAACACATTATTGTCCGATTGACGAAAATGGATTCACAATAAAAAAAAATAACAAACTTCCATTTCATTAACGCAATAATATTTTAATTATTGCTTAGCCAAACTGCAATATCGGCTACTAACAAAAATCCAATATCGGATATATCGCTGTTGTGTATCCAATTGGTTTGAAATACTGCAAACAGTTTCAATTGAAATGGTTACGTGGCGATAAAAAAGTGCGTGCGATTTATTGATGAAAAACATTTTATAGTACGGACGAGTGACGCACTTTGTTGATCGTTTACATAGTAAGTCTCGTGAAACCTATTAAATCGTGATATGAATTTTTTAAAAATATACATATATATTTCTTGCTTGCCATTTCATTCTCAATATATCGTATATTCTTTGTATAGGTACTTCTTTCATAGATCCAAAAGGATATCCTTGATCTTTCATTGCTCGAAAATCATTACTATGGAAAAGGATAAAATGTAAAAAAAATGGTCAAAGTATTACTGTCACCAATCAAATTACTTTTAAACTGAATAATATTCCCGCGCACAATGCGTCCACTGCTTCAGTGTTCCATAGAATAAATGAGACAAAGCATACGTACATATCATCACAGAGTTATAGAACGAAAGCTAGAATAAAGCACTTGCCAGTCTCGTGTTCCTCTCCTATTCACTATCTCCGGTCGAGCAGCGTCATCCTTCCATTTTCTATACAGGAGAAACTCGGCTATTGCTGAAAGCTATCTGCCATAGTATAATTTCATCACAGCAATAAAACTGGGAATCGTTTCTTCCTGATTTTAGTATCCATCCACCTCATAAACATTAAATGCTCGTAGCCGTTCGTAACCCCCGCGATTTACTTTTATATCGAAGAATCGATAGAAAATTACTGTGCTTAGTATATATACTATATATGTACATATAGTAACATATAAGTATATGTATAGTCAAATAAGCCATAGTCGTTGCAAGATCTCTCTCTCCCCCCTCTCTCTCCCTCTCTTTCTTTCTTTTAGAGATGTCGTGCGTTTATAGGTTAGAACAAGAACACTCACTTCCGAAAACGTGGAAAGTCTTTTAGGATATCACCTGCTTTCAGTGAAGAGAATCGTTCGAAGTTTGACTTTCTCTCTCTTTTTTCTCTCTCTCTCTGTCACTCTCTTTCTCTCTCATATTCAAGATCTTGTGTACACGTAATATAAATAGTACACAGAGCATACTGTTTCTAGAATGTACCACATTAAAGTGCAATCTTTTTTCAGTGTCTATTTCGATCTTCTACATTATATTTTGCTATTCTGTAAGCACGACATGTCCTTAGCGTGGGTTCTAGCTCGTATAAATTCAAATATAGATTCTGAGCATAAGATATAGTAACCTCCCTCATAAACATATTCCCGTACTACTCATCATTACTGCAGTGAAGGTCTGAAGTGAAAAACGAACGTTGTAGACGTTTTCGATGTATTCGAGAGACGTACAAATTTTCACGGGATAGATTTCATTTTACAGAATTCATGCATTAGAGAACGTTAATTGGGATACCTACGTGCTATTGGAACTTAGGTTGAAATTATTTTGATGAAATAGAAGTTTTTATTTTTTCATAGTCAGTCTTTGTTTTCTTTTGTCCGACACATGGTGCTCAAATGATTTCAGGATTTTCTGATGGCAGACGATCAAGTACGAGAATTTATACATGTAAGTATATGTGTTATAAGTATATCCACTTGTATTCGCATATATGATGTCATTGATCTTCTTCCATGGTTATTCTTGTAAAAATTTTACCGTCAGGAATAAAATTGCTGCATGCAGGGGAAGATGCTTCGCCGAGGAAACCTTAAAAGAAGAATTTAAGACGTGGAGTGTGGTGGTGTTCGTCCTTTATCATTGTATAACACCCTTGGGTCGACTTACTGGCGTACAATCATATATCACAAGGATAAGGTTATTTATCAGAGGCAAAGCTAGTGGTGCTCTTAAGATGATGATAATGATGATGAAGAATGGAGCTGGAGAAGATGGTTTAAAGGGTTATAACGTTTGTATTGTTTTATATAAATTTATGCATAGATATTAAGTAAATTAACTCGATCCGTAAAGATACTCTTATATCACAATAGAGTTATACGTAGTGATGGTGAAACAAAGAGTTTTTTATTAATTATTAACAAAGAGTTTATTAGTCTCGTTATGTACGTCAATTAATGTACTTTAATAGTTACCAGTCATTATGAGTGTCTTGTGATTATTATCAATTTATTTCCCTGACGTCATGGGTGGTTTAACGTAGTAAGTAGGTTTATAAAAATATAAGCAGACAAAAAGACACATGTCATGGGATTCAGATAGTTTTTTTTTATGGGTAAAAATATAAAATATTTGGGATGAAGGTCGAGCGCTTATATGTATTGAGTATAAGATGAATTGATGTGTCATATATTTATCTGACGGTGAAATTTTTTGGATGAAAGAAGAGTCGACTAAAAAGTTAAGAAGGTTTTCATGATTGGGAGAATGCTAGACGGTCTGATCCTCACTGAGTCTCCCCCAGGTTTGGCTTCAGTTTTCAAAATCATCTTAGAAACCTTTGCTTGGCCCCTATACTTATATTTAATGTATAATACGGTGAAAGAAAAATATAGGCCTGTAAAGTTACTTGAATATGATACTAATAACAAACTGTACAAATTCAAGTGATAAAATCCGCTCATTTATACCGACAGAGCATTTAAGTCCAGCAACGGAACTCCTTGGATAAAGGAGAAACCTTCGTTATCGGCCATGAGGAAGTACCTTACACCCACCCTATTGACGACTCAAATCTGTAGGGGGTCTATTTCGGCAGAAGTATCCAAGAACGAAAAATAATTCTGAGCAGTGATACGTCCCTTTAGGAAATGGGATGTGAAAAATCGGTAGAGAGAAATCGAATATTCTCAAAGGATTTCTCACGGAATTGATAAATTGGCAAAATGGTAGAGTGTATAAATTGTAGCAGTGGTAGTAGTAGTAGTCGTAAAAATCGCGAGGGTTTCGAAATTCAACTAAGAAAGTCCGTGCACGCGCACGGGAGGAGTAGGTTATGGCGACGTAAGGGTGCAAGAGGGGTTAGAGGAGTGGTGTCGACGCGCATGCGCAGAAGATGTCGAATCGGTTTACGGTGTGTCGAATCAATATGGCGCGTGACGTCACTCGCGTTCAGTCTTCGGTTTCGGAGGACGGTTTTTCACGGAGGCGTACTGAAGAGGGAAATTTGTTGCGCGCTGGTTGATCATAGGGGTTCAGCGGCATGACGCTTGTCGTGAGCGCTTTTTGATAACCAACTGAGGTCTCTGTACGAACCTTAACGTTAACTTGGACTAAGCCAGAAGGGACTAGTCGGTCTCGGGCAAGCATGGGGATAGCACGTGTCACCTTCACCGTGACGCACAACGAGCAAACCCCATACACAGTTGTTGCCTCGTGCGATCGTCCTACTACTACCACTATCCCTGTCATAGATACTAACACCACTTCCAACGCTACCACCGACGACGAAGAATCTTATCATCCCTCTACTGGCCGATCCTCAAAAAGCATCCCTCTGACTTGCACTAAACTGTCCGCGAACTCGCGAATCGACTTTGTCACGATGCACCGGTTTCTTTATGTTCTCGGAGTGATCGTTATCGCTGCATTTAATTGTCCGGTCGCCAAGGGGGAAGTCTTTACGAATTCGTTTCTTGTAAAGATGCGAGAACCAGCTGAGAGACACGTAGCCGATCATGTGGCTGCTAGAAATGGTTTCGTCAATCTTGGACCGGTGAGTTGTTTGTTATTTACATATAATATAAAAAAAAAATTTTTTTTTGTTCCTATTGATTTTTTTATACCTGAAAATCAATTTTGAAATTGACATTTTTTTTTCGTCTTTCTTATCATACATTTTGCACGGGGAAATACATATCTCGTAAAAAAATGTTGCTGCTTTGTTTAGTACTCGAAAGAATTATTTTTCCTACAAGTATTATATTTATGTATGAATTTCCGTCTGTAGTGTAATAAAATATGATTACTCGTTTTGAATACGGAAACTGCGGGTCACGAACGGGATAAAGACTCCATCGATTATATTTTCCTGTTGTCGGATTTTCGTTTTAAGTTCGGCACTGGTAATTATTCGTTTGTCAAATTGAGAAAATACAAGAATACAATAGGCAGGATATTTTCTGCGATAATGGTCGCAGTACTGACGGCGGGCGACGCGACTATCGCATAAGGAATACACAATACAGCATGTCACTTTTCTCGAGAACAAAACATCGTAGCCTTCCTATGTGGTGCTCGGTGTCGTTTGCAGTAGTAAACTCTACCATTGATCAGCCATCCATTTCATCAGGTATAGTCTGTGCAGCGTATATGCTATAGCATGTGCACGGAAATACCCTGGTAGAAAATTTTAATTCAAATTCAAAGTCCTTTAGCATTCTCCCTTTGCTCTGAAATCGCTTGAGGTCAATTTTAATTGTGTAAAAACACCTTCTACCATCCTATTTATTATTAACCAATGGGCCTGACCCGACGCAACCGACACTCGTAACACCAGCGAATTTAACCTGGCAGGAAAGCTAATTTTATTGCTGAGGCAATTTTCTACTGTGATAATTCAAAGACGATTTCAGGACGATTAGGGAACGGAAACGGAGTCTGCGGTCTGTTTGGTAAATACAAAATGTAGCATCCAGCTGGGAGTAAATCGCTGTATAAGTAAATAACGTTACAGTTATGTAAATCAATGAGTACCACAAACTAACGTTTACTTATCGGACGAACCAGCAGTTTATATAATAGATGAAGCTTTCAATGAACCAACAGAATTATGAACGAGACAAAATGAAAATAATGATTTTACTGAATACTTGAATCGACATTTTTTTGTGAATTTGAAAAATTGTACTTTTTTTTCTTTTGATATACTTCTTAGTAAACTAACTGTTACGTTTGGTGTAGTGTTTCGAATTTTCTTTTTTCCCTTTTTTTAGTACGTACTATCACTATAACAAAGGTTTATGACCATTTCAATGGGATTGCTGGTGTAATACTTTTCAGCCGAAACAACCAAGAGAGAACCGTAAAAATTCGACCCTTAAGGCGTAAAGGGAGAAGTGAATATGTTTGCTCGATTTAGTCGACGGCATTTCAACGTTCCCATGTTTGTATTAATTCTGAAAATGAAAATATTAAGGTTTTCCACAATACATCAAACAAAGCTTAATAACCAGGGATGCGCGTTACGTGTTGAAACTCCGAGGAAGCCTGACGTAATTCTTGTTACGCAAAGGATTTGCTCCTCTTGGTAAATGTAATTTTTTATATTTCATTGGAATAAAATTAAAAACATTCCCATCGGTGATTAAGAACACGTGGGTACATTTTTTAAAACAAAAAAAACCACTATAGTTTTTAATTTTCAAGCAATAAGGACTGCATCTGAAGAGAATTTACCAATAATTTCTGACTTTTTATACCTGTAGCTTCGTACAATATTATTATATTGAACATATGGTTTATAGATTAGAAATGGTGCAATATCATTCAGATATAACGGCTTGTAGATATGTACATTAATCTTGAATGTTCAGCCAACGTATCAATCAGTTATTATTAAAAGCCAATCATTTTAACCGGAAGTATACTTTTTACTCATATGACAAAAACACCAATTATAAAGTTTCATTGTATAAAAACATAAGCGAGAAATTTTCAATTTGAAATCGCTTCTCTGTGTTAGGCAGCTTGATACTGATAAGCTTCGAAAAGACTAATATTTTCATTGATAAAAACGTGACGAAAGTGCTGAGAGCAATAAGCTTATCCGATAATGACGTGACTAAGGGAAAACGATTTTCTCGATGTAATGAAAATACTATAAATCATTACATTTTTTTTTCAATTTCACCACCAACTCGTCAGATAACGTCACTACCATGGGCAAACTATCTCCTGGAAGGTTATACGTTTATGACCATTGAAACAGTGAAATTTACTGGGACGTGATTCCAGCAATTGCATTAATAAATTCATTTCGTGGCTGATAAAAGGATAATTCAAATTGTTGAATATATTTAATATAATGACCATTCATTTTTTGGGAAAACTGTCGAATTGGGTCTTTATGCGAATAACGTGTTTTGCATGTTTTAATTTTTTTTGTAATTTTTTATATTTTGCTGTATCTTTTTTAAAAAAAAATTTTATTTACCTATATGACAAAAAAGTTGATTTTTATATGTCTTTCTGTAAATAGAGTTTATAGTAGTTGACGAATGTTCGCCCTTTGTAACTTATACATGTTTAAACGCTTTAATATTGCTAATTATGCGGTATTAATAGTAGTTGATGTTGATCAAGGTTTCCTTGTGTGGTTTAAACCATGTTACAAGAAACGTTAATCACGCGTGTACCGAGGATCAGGCAGCAATTAATTAGGATACAACAAGTAGGCGTTCATGGGTTATATATACCTTGCTGTCTTATGTGGTTGCTGATAAGCACAGAGGGATAAATAGTTATGAAAGAGTGAAACAAAAAAATTAGATCGTCGCAGTAAAAAAAATAAAATACAGGAACAATTGTTAAAAGTTATTATATCACACACAATTCCTATGGGAATTTTTTTATGGAAACTAATAACCCACTAGTACTACCTACTATTAACACAGACCTGTCCCCTGCTGTTCGTGTGATTTGGTTTTGCTTAATTAAACGTTTTCTTTAATTTTCACGATGAAAGGTCATATTTAATTAGTACGTAACGAGTTAAATTATTCATACAGCATAGAAATTGAAAACTTTGAAATTGCTAAAGAAAGAAAAATAAAAGGAATCTACAAAGGCGGAACGAGGAACTACTCGTATAAAACACCATAGAGAAATGCGTCAGTGCCGACTGAGTCGCTAAATCTGAACAGTCGCGATATTCAAAATTTTCTAAAAAAAATTTAATTCCGACCTGTTCCTCGCACTTGTTTAGTTCGAGGGAAAGAATTGTCTCGAACAGACTGAACAAAGTCTCTGCGGAGCTGTTCAAGTTGTCAGAGCGTATAAATACGAATGATCGAAGTAAGGGCCGTCTTGCTTTCCTGAAAGAGAGGATAAAGCAAAGCCCTTATTTCTAAGAGAAATAATTTCAATGTAATCCCGCTTTCTACCATCCCATACCTTTAGAAAATTTCCCTCCAATTGTATTTGACGAAAGGACTGAGACCTGCTTGGAAGAAATTTTGAAGTTGTTGAGTAGAAATATTTTGAGCAAAAAAATGGTAAAAGTCGATAAAGAATTTATAAACTATAAATATAATTTAGAACTCTACCATTGGATTCCGTGCCGAGAATGACACCTTAATCGAATTTAATTTACGTCTATTGGCACCAGCTTCGATTCGATTGACTCTACGTGATTGGATCCTTGTTAATTAGTTGTATATGTATACTGAATAGAAATTAAATGAGAAAAGCTCATCTAACACTGCGCCAGACTATACTCTAATAAGAAGCTTGAGTTTAATGCCCTAAAGGGATTCTTCGCACGTGCGAAAATTTCATAGCAAAAGTTTGATCTCGAGTCAAAGCGTGTATTTAATTGTAACCACGTAATAATTCATCCAGAGAAGTTTAACAGAGTGTAGCTAGTTTAACTTCGATGCTGATTCCTTAATAAATTACGTTTTAATTATTTAATTCCCTATTACTGAATGACTTAAGCAGCAATCGACTATAATGGCCATTTCATTGTTTCATACGTAATAGAAATTAATGTTTCGATGTCTCTGAGTATCCGACTAATAGTTCAATAGGGGGTTTACGAAGCCCAGTAACTCCCTGGATATCTGTCATTAATGACTTACTGATAATCAGGGTAACGACCCGCATGCCTCTGTTCGAGCACCTGCTCGCGGTTTATATAACGTAATGGAAATCTACGGGTCGCTGCTCGGTCCGTTATGTATTTGGGGTAATGAGAAAGTTTACTCAGTGATACATAATACACTGAATACTCATTTAACAAGTGAATTTAAACGTGCCTGACTTACGTATTGACTTGTTGATTCTCCTTAGTACAAAGGCGCATTTGTGAATGATAATTTTTTGTGTCCATCCTCCTAAACTTATCATCCTAAATGTCCCAAAGAATGAAAGAGACGTTTCATCGTCCCCCTAGACACGATGAGACGGTGTAGGTATTTCTTATTGAGGATTGCTGAAAAAAGGTCGGAAATTTGATTTTTTCTCATTTTTTTTCGTAAAAATGATTTTGCAAATAAACTTCCGTGCGTCAATATAGTATATGCGTATATACATGGTTCTTCAAACTATTCCACCGCCTGAAGATTCTTCTATTATAAGCAACGATTTAAATCACCTGGATACGCTAACTTCGTGTAAACGTGTATGGTAGATACTATTTATGCAAAGACACATCAGATGCGGCATCAGGGACAATAAACTTACTTTGGATATTTCGCAGCACTGGTTACGTCGCGTATTTTGCATACATTGGCTAATTGGATTACGTTAGTCGGGCGGGACCAAAAGGATTTAGGGTCTTGTTTGGTATGCAAACGAATGATTGAGCAGGCACTAGGCTTGAGCGGAGGATGAGAGAGTAAATTCTAGTTAGTAGTTGATCAAAGACATCGTGAGATGAATTTTATTATGGGATCAAAGGCATTCTGAATTAAAAAGGATAAAAATACATGGCTCTATGTATTAAGGAACCTTCTCGAGTACTCCGTTTGTCGCCGTTATCTGCTTTACCTATTCAACCTCTTTTTCTTAACTCTTGAGAAGGTGCGTTATAAAAAAAATTACGCTACAATTCACTCAGGGTATTGTCACAAGCGTACTGTGGGATTCATCAGATCCCAGGAGAGTCATGAAAAGTTAAGGGAAGTTTTCATAATGTTATATCTATATAGCTTTAACGATCCGAGTAATTGTAAAATTTTTGCTAGAGTTGCGTGGGACGTTCTAAGAACCCATGTTTTATAGTTATTCTGTATTTAATGTACGTGTAAAAATTTTTTATATTCTTTAAAAAATATTTAAGAATTCGGAAAATTTATACAGTTCTATGGATTTTTTTTCTACAATTATACAATTTTGTCTGTAACAAGAGACATTCTGATGTTTCACGTGAAAAATATTCCGTTTGCGTTCTTTCGTTTTCGAACCCATGAGCGATGGGTAGACACTACGTGGGGTTGACTATTGTATGTACAATGAGTCGTAACCCTATGTTGTGCTATGGGAAAAAATGTTGCTTGGAAGCCTTTTCCAGTTTACGTTTACTTTTACGCCAACAATGATCGTTTGATATCGAATATTGTGGCACTTTCGCAAAATACCATATTCGTGGTGGGTTATGTCTGTCAGATTAAATTGGTTTTTCATGTTAAAGCTTCGTATGAGAATTTCAGAGAATTTTATATATGCTAGTATCCATATCTGCGTATGGTCCACGTATCAAAAGGCTTTCATGGTTGAAAAAAGCTTTCAGGACACGCGTATTTATATAATATTTTAATACATAACCTGTACTGGCAACATTTTTACGATAAGTTCGGAAAACCAAGCGGGACATTTATTTTAATTAACTTTCGTGGGGGAAACGTGTCTTTATTAAAGTAGTTGAATTTCGACTTCGTCACGAACTCTGATTTTTTTTCACGAAATTATTATATCCAAATTGTTGACTGTAATATTATATGTCTACAGATAAATTTCGGCTATTATTTTTTTGGAAATTATGGGTTGCGTCATCGACTGCTATTTCTTCTTTTCGTTATGTCTACCGATATCTCTCAACAGTATCACTTTTCTTTTTGTGCTTCCAATTGTATGAGTATCTCCTGAAACACAGAAAATAAAGGCATGTTCATTTAAATGTTGGTAGGCTGTCATCCATACTGTTGCTTGATAAATACTAGAAGTTAGGAGCAAGTTTATGAAGACTATACGATAGAATATTAATAATAATTGATTTAATATTTCGCTATGTATCATCATGCTATTATCAGTCATCACTGCCTAAACTTATTCCTTATTTATTAATTCATTTATAATTTGATTTCTTTCCTCTTGTGCTATCTAAGTTTCTCGTTCATATCCTATTTATTTTACCCGTGGAAACACATTACTATATTATTTTCCTTCGAATTTATGGTTGAGTGCTGGTTTTTTTTTCGTCTGGAAATCAATTCCCAGATTATGTCAGGCACGTATAAATGAATTATTAATACGATGAGCATAGTGAGAATCGATCGAATTTCTGGAATTTTATATTTTTTCCTTGAGGTCTTGTTTAAGAGAAAATTTTATCTTTCAAAGAGATCACGATGACTGAGTAATTTTTTATTAAGGATAAATTTTCCAAAAAATTAAACGTTACACTGCCTAATACTTCGAGTTACTCACGAAATCTTCTCTTTGGACCAGTTCCAAAGAGTTTATCTGCTTTGAAAAATTCAAAGAATTATCATAATCCATTTAAGGGTGAACTGGAATTAACAAATTACCTGTACAATAGTCTCTGTTAAAGACGAGACTGTGAACCTTTCTGCATGGAAATTCTGCCTACTCGTTATCTTGGCTGCTTGTAGGGAATATAAATCAACCTAAGTTACTCGATTTCGAGAAGCGATTAGTTTTTCGGTTTAATTAGGAATAAATCTTGGGTAATCCGATAAGCCAACAGCTGCCGACAGCGACTCGGCAAAACTGAACTTTTTTGAATAAAAATAAAATATGCCGTCACAAAAAAATACCTTACGATCCCTTCGATTGGTTGAATCAATATTTATGCGGTACATGAAATCCAATGAATATTTTTGAATAGTTCGTTTTGAGGGATAATGAAATATAAATTTTTTGTGTAACTATAAAAATTAATTGTGAAAATAATTGACGTATAACTTTGTTACTTTAAACCGTCAACCAATCACGGATATTATTATTGGTTCAATAATCGATTTGTTTACAATAAAATTCGTTTACAAAATAAAAAATTAGCCGTATTCGGAAGCTGCTGTGAATTTCAAAGGGAATTGGATTAAGAGTTAGATAATTAGTCGCTAGTGAATGGACTAATTGTGTTTGAGATTTCAGTGAGGATATCCTTGACATCTGATTTTTTTAATAGTACGTGAATATACTTATATATACGAAATACTATATACTATATACTATGAATATACTATAACGAAGAGGTTGACGAAATCATCCTATATACGAATATACTATAACGAAATACTGTTGAAAATCTTTACTACAGAAAATGTTCTATCTGGATAAACTCCCTGAGCTTGTCTACCGTACGAGGACCGCAAATAAGGGAAAAAGAACGCGTAGTCTATAAATAGTGATAATGACCGTCTACGTTATATTTCTGGTACATTTACCGTTGAAACGTACCGAATAATTTGAGTGGCAGCATCGGACGGTTACCAAGAAATATTACTCTCCGAGTTTTAGCCCCTCAAGACTTGCCGAAAATTACATTAACGTTTTATCTTGGCACTCTGGTATAAAAGCTTTACGATTGTAAGGCGTATTAAATGATGTAACTATTGGACAATTTTCCAGCGTTCAACTTTTGCGAAATGCGATTACAGAAAATTCCATTTAATTTTCCTTCTCTCTAAAGGTCCTGGGCAGCCAGACGGAATATCACTTCGTGCACAGGGCCCTTCCTCACGCTAGAAGTAAGAGATCCGTACCTCACACGAGGAGATTGAAGGTGGATCCTCTGGTAAGTGAAAAGTTTCGTTTGACACCATTTATTTATTTTTTTTTTCTTTACTTCCATCTCAGCCGAATTTTACATTGCTCGTGAATCCATCAAATTTCTCAATGTCGCAAGTCGAATAAGCATTACGGCCTCTGACGGTGCTGGAGCTGAATAATAAATATAAATAGAAGTTCATGGGTAAATGTGAATATATATTCATAAGGCATTTTGATACACATAAATATATATATATATATTTATATATATTTATATATACCATTAAGGAAAGACGACAGTCGATTGATCAGCGTATAAATAGGGTAGACAATTCCTTTATTGCATTTGGACGTCTATCTTGTTGAATTAACGTCGCACGGTCATTTCACCAAAAAACCATAGAACGAGTATAAAAATTGGCCAAAAGATGTGTATTATCGAGAAAGTATTTTCTTTTATGGGATTGCGAAATTTTTATTTTATACCCATGTCTCGTAATTGGTTACCGAAAGTTTGACCCTCGTAAGAACATTTAAATCGTCGACTTTTAAAATCGTAATAAGTACAATAAATTTTCATAATTTTTCATTGCGTTTACACGTTATAAGTAAATGATGAACGACTTTTCAAGTTCATTAAACCATCATCAATTTCGTTCCCGACGTTCATTAGTCTCCCACTCGAGTTACTTCTTTGGCCCATTATACAGAAAAGAGGCAATAAAGTCAAGTTCATAAAGAGTGGGCAATAATAATTTCTGCGAAAGATTTTAAGTCTAATGAAAAATAATTCTTTTTATACCAACGTGAAAATTATAAGCCATCCGACTGTTGCAGGTTCACACGGCGGTTCAGCAGGCTGGGTTCAAAAGGGTTAAAAGAGGCTACAAGCCACTGAGCGTCGATAATCTAATACCATTGCATCAGATGAGAAACCCTGGAAATCCAGGAAGCAGGGACCCGACGGATCCGTTCTTTCAATACCAATGGTATTTGAAGAACACTGGTCAGAATGGCGGTAAACCGAAACTCGATTTAAACGTCGAAGCAGCCTGGGCGCAGGGAGTCACCGGGAAGAACGTGACCACAGCCATTATGGATGACGGTGAGTATTGGATTTATCGAAATCCGATTGCTGATCGGCAAATCGATCATCTCGTTAATCATTGGCACGAACGCACCCCGCATAGGGATTCATTCGGATTTAGGTTTGTAAAATAAAGATTTATTATACGTGATGATTCTCCGCTCAGACGGATATTCACTGTAGACTGTACACAGTGTACCATTTTTTATTTCTCCATAGAAAATTCCATTCATCCTCTATAGTTTTGCCTGATTTTTTTTTCAGGTGTCGACTACATGCATCCGGATCTCAAGTACAATTACGTGAGTAATTCTGGACGCAGTTGGATACAGTCTTTGAAAAAAATATTTTCTTTCTCATTCACTGTAAATTCTTCTCCCCTTCTTTCTCAATCTCTTATATCTCATTTTACGTTCCTCCTTCTATCCTGTGATACATCCCTGCATGTTGCACCGGCTTGGTTTGTTACCCGTTTGCGTTACGTATTAGCATAATATCCGCTATGAAATTTAAATTGCGTATAACCGTGACTTCTTCGAGCGCGAACGATAACAGGTTAACGCGACTCGACGCATTACGACACGAGCTTGTCACCCGCAGTTCCACTTAATCAATGAGCTAGAAAGAGGAGTCTCTAATAAATACGAACCAACCTTTTGGAAATGGACTTTGCGTATATTCGTACTTCCATAAAGGAAAACTTCCCATCGACCGTCGACACGTCGATTACTTAAAGCAATGTGCTGTCAAAAGGGTCCATGATATATATATATTCATATATATGTGCGTCGTGTATGTGTCGTGTACACTGAAACCTAATGGAAGCCTTCGTATCGCGATTTTTTAAATTTCCAGTCATCTTCTCTGGATCCCTGAAATAATATCGCCGATGAATTTAAAACTCACAGCTAAATGCCATTATCGTTATCTGTAGCGAGAAGAATTATTTTGCGCATCGTTATCAACCAAGCAAACGTCTAATTGGCGAGATCCCGAGGTGGGTGTAAATTTGCATGGGATAAATCAGGACTGAGAATCCTCGCGAATTAAATTAAACGTGCAAACGAAAACCCACTCCGACGTTACTCCTTACTTACACTTTATCGACTTGGGGGTTGTTGAAGCTTTTCGAAGTTGGATGACAGTGAAATTCAACCAAGGGATATAAATGGAGATGAGTCACGAAAATTGTGAAAGACGAACAGATATTGCAAAGACAATTCATAGAGTTTTGAATGAGTCTCTGAGTAAAGAGAGAGATGCTATATCAATTATCCCTCGATCCCTGCGAATAAAGATTAATAAGCGTGAAAAGATATTATATTCATCGGGAAAATGGGTAAATTAAACAATTGAATTTGAAATAATAAATTTAGGTAGCTTTGATAATATACGTGGTATAACGACTCGTGAGATTGCGCAATAATTAATTTAATTAGGTTAACTCGCAAAAGGGAACTGCGAGGTCCTAGGATCCTTTTCATGGAATTATAATATCTTAAGAATTCGGAGATATTTTTATTCGATTAAGATTACTCCGATCGGTTGGTCCGTAGGAATCGTAGGAAATCTGGTTTCTTGAACGTTTCTAAACTCGATCTGGCGTTCGTTAAAACGGCGACTTGGCGAAAGTAAAAAGGTCGAAGTTAACGAGCTAGCGGTACTTTTCCCGTGGGTAAACTGGGGGCTCTGCTGCGGAATAACGTCGTAAAGAGTCTCGAAAATCCCTGAGACTCGTTTTTCTTGTGGCTCGTTGCTACCACGGAATTCTCTACGGTCCCGTCTCGGACGATCCTTCCTCGCAATTATTGGCAAGGTCGGCACGACGAGTGTCTGGATCCTCAACATATTCGATTTAAGGAGACGGAAATTACTTTCGCTCGAACCAACTTTTTCTTCGTGAAATCAATTGGGAGACATCTCTTCTATTTTCAGAACGCCAAGGCATCTTATGACTTCAGTAGCAACGACCCTTACCCGTATCCACGATACACCGACGATTGGTTCAACAGGTGAGTCCTATCAACGGCAACTTCCGGTTTTGGATTATATTTAAATAAATATATATATGTACATCAAGATTTTATTTGTCTTTCATACTTTATACGTTTGGCTAGCATTCTACTAGTCTACTTACATATTCCAGAAACTCTGATAAATTTATAATCACGTAATCCTCTTCTAATCATTCATTAACCCATCGTAATTATTAGCTGAGTTGGTTAGAGGTTATTACTGGAAGGAGATTGCTCCGAGCAGTCAGCTACCGATTAAAGATAAACCTTGGCAGATTGGCTCATTTTGGTCTATTGGTTAACGTAAATGTGAAATAAAATTTTTTTATTAGAATGGATCTATCCATGAATTAAGATATTTTATCACAATAATTTTTATACTATTTTCTTTCTTTATCTGTTTCAAATGAAAATTATTTCACGTGGATTCTCATTGGCTTAGTTCATACCTCGCTGTTGTCTCGCTCATCGATATCGGCTCGTTTCAGGCTTTCAGCCTTCAATAACCTCAGCTCGTTCCAACTGCTCGCGATGAGCAGCTGGTGTTAGCTGGTTCCCGATAAAATATCTCTTTTATCAAATGGTAGACTTTCATGCCTTTTAATATTTAATGCGCTCCCATCGTCCCTACGTAGTAGATACGCGGCCGTAATCGTATCTTTGTCAGCTTCATTCTCTCGCTAGTAAAAGAGACTCACAATGGCCTGACATTTACGTTACTCAATTTAAAAAATCATCTATTTGATGCATCAATCGTTTTCTTGTATGACTCATCCCCTGCGATTGGCAATCGATATCCGTCAATTGGATTTTTAAAATCGTATCGACGATCGATAAGTTAGCATTACGTGATAACGAATTTAAAATTAATTTTTTTTATTAGATTAATTGCAATTAAACCATTTTCACGTAACACGACGTGTCCCATTTTACCCTTATCAGTTGCGCAAAGTATTGCTTATCGTACCTAATGAGCTGTTACGTAATATTATACCGGGACACGCGAAACTACTACTGACACGTGTAAAGCAACGAGGTTGGCCACACGAAATTTTCCACCACGATGAAAATTCGTATGGAACAATTTAACCGGAAGTTCACATGTGACGTAGCTTTTGTCTCAAATTTTGACTATGGACCAAAACACCAACTATTACTGAGCCATGACGTTCCTGTGTATCATTAATCATCTCTTATTTCTTTTTACGTCATTCATCAGTGAGATCGACTATGAGAAAATTGAACCTGCTGTATACTAATATCTGCTGTAATCTTCTGAGGTGAAAATTTCGAAAATGTATATTTTGGAAAAATGTCAGATTTATTTTTAAGACTGTACCAGACGTCGAGACTTATATTTCTTAGGTGAAAGTTTTATTACAGAATATATCACACAATGGATTTTCAATGGAGTAGTCCATCAAGTTTATAATCCAGTCTCGCAATAGCGGTATTATACATAGTATACAATTACATATAGTCTGCTCACTATAGATATCAAATGCCGAGCGAACGGATTAAAGCCACGTGGCAGAGCATTTATATTCGCGCAGTACCATTTCATATATTCCAATGAAATGCCTGAAACGACTGTACGTGAATTGATTAAGGTTTTTTCACGGGGTAATAAGATTGTGTAATGTAATAAATTTTTTTTGTAGCGTCCTGCGTGATGCTATTGCTTTGCCAATACTCTACACGACGTAGCAACTACATACGTATATATGGTATATGCTTGGAGCTATTGTTAAAATAAATTCATTTTTTTGTATCCCGTTATCTATTCGTTACTCGCGTCCCGTGCAGAATTTCATTCCTAATAGAAAACAATTCCGTGACGTCGCTGGGACAAGCTTATGGATTATAAGCCGAATTTAATATTTCAACAGAAATTGAGAAATTTTTCGGACAGCACTCGAGCCTGAAATTCTTTACTTCTTAATTCATATAATTGACAATCTGAACGATGTAAACAAGTGGTATTGCAGAGGTGCCGTATTGCTGTGAAACGTTCAGATTGGATCATTCGTTTTCCTATTATTGACTCTAGATTATTTTTCTTCTCTTTTCTCAGTCACGGGACCAGATGTGCCGGAGAAGTGGCAGCTGCTCGAGACAATGGAGTCTGCGGCGTCGGCGTAGCTTACGACTCGAAAATCGCTGGGATTCGTATGTTGGATCAGCCTTATATGACGGATCTGATTGAAGCCAACAGCATGGGACATGAGCCTGATCTTATAGACATCTACAGCGCCTCCTGGGGACCAACCGATGACGGGAAGACAGTCGACGGTCCCAGAAATGCAACAATGAGAGCTATCGTTCGTGGAGTCAACGAGGTACAGTTCGCCGTTCCACTTGGTCATTTGTCACGCGGTGGAATTTCATTTGCCAGGCAAGAAATACACGTAGCTCATGAAGTGAGTCGTTTCGCGAATGGAATTGCGAAGTTTGACCTGCGTGATCCGAGCTGCCGCGACTTTCGAAAATAATTAAGGATAGATCGGTGTGTGTAATTTTTTTAATTTTACGTGGGGGAACAAGGATCGTATATCGGTTGAATGATTATTTGAGAAAAGCTTCACGTTTTTGTCCATTCGTGTTTACCCGCTGCTGTGTACACGAAGTCGCACGGATCCTTGATAAAGAAGAAAGAGTTGTGCAATAAACGCGAAACGAAAGGAGAAATGGCAGAACAAATTTAGGTGGTTACACATTTATTTTTTTTTTCTCTGCCTCTGGCCAATCTCGCAACATGTGGCTAATGACGTGCTATGTCTTGGACCACTGTGCTTTGGGGCTGTCTCATAAAATAAAGCCAAGACACGATGGCGAAGAAGGAAACTTTTTTCACCCGGAGCTTTTCTCATTCACTTTGACTTCTTTTCCTTGGCAAATACCAAAGTTTACCGATAGCAGACCCGGGTATCAATGTCCCGTGTTCTCAATCAAGTCCATTCTACTTCCATTCGACGCTCACGCGAAGAAATTGGCCTACATAGAAAGGAGGTGGAAAACCAGAGGGTATGTCCGACGAAATTATCCAATCGATGACTCGTCTACCTAACCTAACTTTCATTACCGACGCTTTCTCCAGTAGATAGAAAATTACTTTCCATCATCGTCAGTTCACGGAAATGTCTTTTTTTGAGGCAATCTTAATTTTTTTTTTCTACAAAATTCATAGCTCATAAATTTTTATAATCAAATTGCGGTTGCACAATCCAGTAGAAGATGCTGAGTCTCATCTCATCCTTTGGACGTGGGCGGACTCGTTTCATGTTTAATTAATAAACACTCCTTTACGTATTTTACTGGAATTTTCACAATCACATTACGCCTTCAACTTCGCAGAATGGCTATAAAGACGAATACGAAAGATACAAATAGATAGAAAATTACTCCCACGCATTTTTTACGAGGCTACTTGTCCCTTTAGTTTTCCAAACGAAGGGTTGCATTTCGAAAAAAAATATCTTCACACTCCTGTTAACTCGCACGGGGTTGAATCTTTTCACGTAATCTTATACGGTTGATTTGTAGACCTGCCAAATCATGGAACAACCGTCGAAAGCAAGGGAGGCGATAACACCCAGTCCCGATCACCATCCACGCGTTATACAGGCTCCAATGGAGCATCATGGATCCGTGTACGCTCCAGGAGTGGCATGATTTAAGAGGAAAATAGAGCCGTTACTTTTCTCTCTTTATTTTCGTCCTTTCTTTTCTCCCTTTATGGCTTATTTCGCTTAGCTAACGACGAATCCTCAAAATGTTCCTTTTATTCTTTATATCCAACAGTCTCCGGGCGTTTACTTTTTATAATACTCATTGACGACACAACACACACATTGACGACCTATAGACGTACTTATTGGTTCAGTGTAGTTTTGAAAATTTAATATAATTTTGCCGAGGTAACGTGTCTTCAGGCATGCCATTAGGAATCCACCCACGCAAGTGGAAGCCCCTAATGGGAAAGGACGTTTTGGTAAACTTGCGTCACTCCTTAATAATTCAGAACCCATCACGCCAACGACATCTGCTCGTAGAGTCCATTATTGGAAATTGTTATATTTTTTAAAAAATTCCATAAGACGTCTTGAATATCTTTTCTCTTCTGATCGCAGGGTAGAAACGGCCTGGGCAACATCTACGTATGGGCATCCGGTGACGGCGGAGAAGAAGATGACTGCAATTGCGATGGGTATGCCGCCAGCATGTGGACTGTTAGCATAAATAGTGCTATTAACGATGGCCAGAATGCCCATTACGATGAGAGCTGCTCCAGCACCCTGGCTTCTACTTTCAGCAACGGGGCCAAGGATCCAAATACAGGGGTGGTAAGACTGGAATGTTATTATTATACTAATCTAATTTTAAAAATAGTCGCATAACCTCTTTTCCATTTATTCCTTATTTTAGGCACCCTTAGTTCGTCCTTCAACCGCACCCTTTCTTTAATTTTTGTTCTTAGACTTTTTATTGTCATCCTAGATCCTCTTGATATCACATTCGTACACGGAATTGGTAGGACACGTAGGAGGCTTACGTTCTCAAGGTAAATCGACCTAGAAAATAAATTGGATCTTGATGTAATGTCGATGGCGAATACAACGTAAAATTTAATTAGAAAACGGCACAGCCAGGTAACGCTTTTATTTTTTAATGCAGAATTTCTTAACCTTTCGTTGTTCATCTAGACTCTTGAATTTTTACTGGATCACTGGATAGATATTTTTTGTACAGGAAGATGCTGGTATCACTCCCGGTTCGTTAAAAATAATAGATATCATCCCTTAAGATGCCAATGACTTCACATATCACATGACTAAAGGCCAAAGGGATGTATAAACATAGAATTTTCAGTAAGCATACGCCCTTTTGCTTTTAGTCACCCGATACGTCTCATCTCCTAGGATTACAAGGAAATGTTTTCAAGTGACGACGTCAGCTCGGATAATTCTATCTGAGGTAATTAATGGTCTCTGTTATAAGACTCAGTCACGAGACTCAATATTTCGTCACGTGAAAACTAACCTGGATGAGAGTTTCATGTCGTTTACGCGACACACTAGACGGACGCAATCCTGAGCTGAAGGGTTGATTATTTCGATGGCAGCTTTATCTCAGGTGGTGTCGCCATCTATTAATTTCGACTAAGGAAGGACCTCCTGCGCCGAGCAATCTCAAGTTTGTCGTGACATCGGTACACGTGGCGCCAAGGATAATGAGAATTTCGTGGAAAATGGCGAAAGCTCCTCAAAGCTCTCTCTGACATTTCACGAAAACTACTTTACACCCTGGTACAAGAGATCTTCTTGAAAAAGGGTTCAATCGGAGTCTGGCTGATGACAATCTACGAAGGAACATCTGAAATGACTATCTGGAGATGACACTTGGAATATAAAGGTCAGGGTGGAACTGATCATGACGAAGAGCAAATGAGAACAGTACACCGGAGTCGAGGGGTAGCTTTAGTCTCTTATTAATTCTGAACAGGATGTTTAAGGGGGTGGTACCGGCGACTCCTACGACGACAAGAATACCGTACACGTATATCTGTATATAAGCGAGTGCCTATAGCTATGTCGCGCCAAGGGGTTGAAATGAAATCCACCCCATGCAGCGTCGCTTTATTATTCGCCATCGCGAAATAGTCTTAGTGTAGTCGTTACGAAAATAACGTGAGAATGTTAGGTTCTCGAGGATACAAACTGCGGCTGGTACTTTGTGCGAATTTGCATTCTCACGTTCTGCAAGCTCATTGTGGTTAAATCCCTGTTCTATTATTAGTGATGGTGCACGTAGGCGGCCTTAACTTTTACTTTATTACAGTCAATTAAAATTTAAACTTGAGCAAAAAATACCATCTTTGTCGTAACAAGTGTCGCTATCGCTTTTTTATGTCTATTGTAGCAGCGTTTATCATTGCTATTTACATCCATTACTTTTACTGTTTTTATGCTAATCGTGTTACCTTTGATGGGGTATGCAATATAAGTTCAGACCAATTCAGATTACTTTTGAGCACCATCTGAAACTTTTATGTTGTACGTAGTACCTATTTAAGCTTGCCTGCGTGTCTATGGTATCTTTTTTCGATGAAAGATTGCTATCGAGTTTCTTTACTTTATTTAACGACGCATAAAACGCACATGAAGTTTTATGGCAGTCACGTGTAAATGATATGTGGACAATGTACGATTATTCTTCATGTGCCTTTTTAACATGGTAATGTAAAAAGTTCGAGTTAACCGAGTTTTGTTTTTGGCTTTTATTTTATTTTGTCGCTCACGCATTCGTCAAATTCCTATTACGCTCTTTGTATAATCTAGTGTTTCCATCGTTGGTATACATGTATGTATATTACGTCGTAAAAGACTCGATCGTCCAAAGAACATTTGTGTTCCCGTTTACGTGAAATTTATGGTATACTCGGAGGAGCTTGTCGCTCTCAGAACTTTATATCTCTGCCGAACACAAAGTTCCTATTTGGAGCACAATTCAATTCTTGGAATGGTTGATCATTTTTTTGGTCAATTTTGTAAAAAAAAAACCAAGTGCCTCTTTATTCTCCATTATTTTTGTAAGACTTTCCAGATCACCTCTCGCACAATTTATTAACACATTGCGGTCGGATGACGTGATATCTCGTCATTCTTATTTCGTCGTTGGGGGCCGTTGACGAGATATTTCGTCTTGTGTATTTCGTCGTTCGGGCCACTGACGAGATATATCACACAGTTGCTACGTGATTGTCAGC
>JAYRCB010000063.1:1200314-1296131 GCA_036026315.1 Trachelus stipa
GAGATATTTCGTCTTGTGTATTTCGTCGTTCGGGCCACTGACGAGATATATCACACAGTTGCTACGTGATTGTCAGCTGCAGTTTTTCGTAATTTGTATTTAGAATTAATTATTTGAAGCCCTGAAATATGGATAGCGACAAAACGATTCGCAATATTACAGAAATATTTGCGGACAGTTTATCGGATACATCAAGCGATGACAAGGATATGAATATTCCTCGCCGACTAATATCTTTCCTATAATAGTGTTCTCAGAAAAACAGTAAAGTGGACTAAGAAAGTACTTCTTTATTTGATTAACTGTGGTCTTTTCAATTCATTTCGAGTTTACAAAATGCTGAATCCTCGAAGTAATATAAGATACAAAGATTTTCTTCTCGATGTGGCAAGAAATTGGCTTAGTCCTGAAAAAACAACAGAGTCGATGGATTTAGAAAGAGATGTACCAGGCCCTTCAAATGTAGTTCAAAGAACAGCACGTAAAGCTCACCCGCAAAAGTTGTCAGGCAGTATACAACAACACATCCCAGTACAACTTCCGCCTTCGAAAAACAAGAAATTTCCGACAAGACGTTGCAAAGTGTGTAAAATCAACGGAAAAAGAAGCGAAACTCGCTACGTTTGCAAGCTTTGTAGTGTTCCACTTCACTTAGTGTCATGTTTTACGAAATAGCATACTTTGAAAAATGTTTAATTTGTACAAATGTTTACTTATTGAAAAATATTAAAAAATCATTTATTTTTAAAGTTGTTGAAAATAAATGATTCACGTGACAATAATTTTTAACTACTAACAAATCATCACTAATTTCAAAATATTTGACACAAAAAAATACCCGACCACTGGGTACGGTTAGCAATACAATGCCCGGTCCGCAATGTGTTAACTCTAATGCCTACAATCGATTCCGTTCAACGAGACACACAAAGATACGTTTTTGTCTATTACTCCAAGTATCCATTGAAATATATTATTACTATATACACCTTTACGTAATTTCCTTTGTATGATGGATATTCCAGTATCAAATCTACTCATTTTATAAAGGATAACGATCCGTGTGCATATCCGAAGACGATATAGATATACGTTGAATATTCATGAAATATAAAAAATCCCACGTCGACGTTTTCATTGCAAAATGCCCTTACGTAACGGAAAATAAATTGTTTCCCAGAAAAACAAGATTAACCACATTTTTAATTCTACGCGTAACGCAGATCTGTATAAGATTGTATTTTCCTTCCAGGCTACCACAGATCTTTATGGAAAATGCACTACGACGCATAGCGGAACTTCCGCCGCCGCACCGGAAGCCGCTGGAGTGTTCGCTCTTGCCCTTGAAGCCAAGTGAGTAGTGTCTACCAATTTAAAGATTCCGTCGCGTCAAGAGTGTCGTTCGATATATACATATAGTATGTATGTAATATATATCAAAGCAAAAAAAGATGTATATACATACATACATAGTAAATTCAATCTACGTATTGAAACATACGAAGCATATGGCAGTCTGCTTCTATTTTTATGGTCGAGAGGATGACAATGCGTTACGTGCAAGAATATTGAATTACGAGGGTAATAAAGTGCAGCGAAGCTTTTAACGAGAATGTCGTTGCTCGATTCAAAGCAATTCCTCGTCGTTGGATACTTGTCCATTTTTCTTTACCATGTCTCCTCTTCGAATGACGGCACTTGTTCGCCATTCTTCTAGAAATTCCAGCACGTTATACAGTTTCAATGTTATCTAGTCCAGCTGAATTCACCGTGTTTGCATATTCTTGCTGCACTCATTTAACTTCTTGCTAGTTAACTTCTTGAAGTACATATGTATATATACTTTTGAAAATTACGATTTCAAGTATAAACGTCGGCCACTTGATGTATTCTTTTAGGCAGAGTATCTTATTCCTTTTGAATAAATGCTAAGGGTCCTCGTTGAACCGCCCTTTGAAGCTTTTCAGGAGATATCGATGAAGTATTGACTGTTGGTGCAAAGAAAGAGTGAAAGAGAAAGAGAGATAAAGGAAAGAGGATAGAAAGAAAACCCTTGGGTTTGAAACCCTTCTTGAGATTGATATCTCACACGCCCCCAAAAGCTCTCGGCTCGATAGACCCTCCCTCCCTCCGTCCTTTTCTTAGAAGGTCATCTCTCTGTGGAAAGATTGAAGGGATCGTATAATGTGGAGTCCAAATGTATTTTCTCTTTACTTTTATCCTTGTCTTTTCTTCCGTTTTAGTATTCTCATTGGTACTATCTATTTCCGTCTAATGACTTTAACTTTGAATCTCTTGCCAGAGATGGGATTGCACAAGGGTGCTGTTTCTTTATATAATTCTCGAAAATAATGCTCCCTCGAGTTCTGCGGGTAAATTAGGTCAAAAGTTCATGTCCTTCGGAATTAAATTTTAAGGCGTCGACTGCGTCTGATGTGGAGATTAATCTTTATAGTTGCATTAGCAGGTTACCGATAATTGTGTTGTCACTGGTATAGACAAGGCTTGATAACACGATTACGGATGGAGGTAGAAGACTCACCTAATGGAAGGGAAATGGTTGTCAAATTACTTCGAAGAGGCGTTTATTATTATTTCATGGTAATTTGAATCATCTTTAAGATGACAGATTCAGAGGGGGTGCTGATGAGTTGGAAAAATATAAATGTAATATAACGTTAGATGGAAATTAATAATGATGAATTTTGATGCAAGAACTTACATATTATTTTCTCTCATAATTTTTTAGTCCTCAATTGACTTGGAGGGACATTCAGCACTTGACGGTTCTGACGTCCAAGAGGAATTCCTTGTTCGACGCTAAGGGACGATTTCACTGGACTATGAATGGGGTCGGTCTGGAGTTCAATCATCTGTTCGGTTATGGCGTCCTGGATGCTGGCGCCATGGTGGCCTTGGCTAGGAATTGGAAAACTGTGCCGCCACGATATCACTGCGAAGCTGGTTCTGTTTTGCAGACACAGTAAGTCACAAAATGGATAAAAAAGTGTCGTACTATTGTGTTACTTATTGCTATAGGGAAAGAAAAACAGTAAAATATACATAATATATTTTTGGATCACTCCATGGATATACTGCGTCATGGGAAATTTCAAGTTTAATTATATGTCAATTCGATTCTGACGGTACCTTATGATTTTTTCATTTAAACGAATTTATATAATTCTATAATAAATTCCCCGCGAGGGGGTTCGAGATTAATTGCATTATTATTAGGAGTGAATGTATCTTATCGATCCAAGGTATACCAGAGATTCAGGTCCGTTCTCTTCAACGCGGTTCAATGCATAAGCACCGTTTATCTTAAAAAACAAATTCCCGATTAGCTAATAGCACAGTTAAACCGAGTTTACGCAGCGAACCGCCTCGAAGAAAACGGTGGGCGTCAATCTTGCTAAGACTCAGTATTTTTCATTCGTGTGTCTTATCTTGTCCAATATATACAATTTTTTTCTTCATACCGTTTTACTGTATTCAAACGAATATATACTTTTTTTTTAAATCTATCCAGTCGATTTTATCCGTTCGACCCTTTTTGGTATCTAATAATAAAACGGTCGAGGCATCGTCACTACGGTACACATATCGCCATCTGGGCTTCTTTTTTTGGATATAACAAAAAAGCTCGACACGCCATAGCCTAACCAGTATGAGATAAAATGTCAAAAGATTAAACCAATGTAGGTCAGCCCATTCCATCCAGGTGTAATGCTTTTCCAGGGAAGTGCCTAGCGACCGCTCCATTCTACTGAAGATCAAGACAGACGCCTGTGCCGGCACGGATTACGCCGTGAACTACTTGGAACACGTTCAAGCGGTCATTTCGGTGAATGCGACGCGTCGCGGCGACGTGGAACTTTTCCTTACGTCCCCCATGGGAACGAGGTAAGTGAATCCCTGTGAACAGACGAGAAATAACGTTGATGAAAAAAGTTAAGTTAAAGTAGACATTTTAACTATATAATTTAACCTTACAGATCCATGATCCTAAGCAGAAGAGTGAACGATGACGATCATAGAGATGGCTTTACAAAATGGCCTTTCATGACAACTCACACCTGGGGCGAATATCCCCAAGGAGTATGGTTGCTTGAGGTATGTCAGCTTCACTCTGTAATCTAAGTTATCCAAAAAGTTCATAAGATAAATTCATCATCGAACCATACTCCCAAATCTCAATTAATAATCTCGAGAGTTAATCAATCACCGAGATATAGTAGCATAGTCTTTAAATTTTGAGGTTAGAAAATCTCGTTCAAAACGCTCATCAATATTCAGTATTTGTTACTTGACGTCCTCTATCTTGAGTTTATCTTTTCACTCAAAGCCTCATGAACTTTCCTCCTTCTCAGGTCAGCTTCAATTCCCAAACTCCTCAGCACGGCTGGATCAAGGAATGGACGCTGATGTTGCACGGTACACGGGAAGCGCCTTACACAGGATTGCCAGCAGCCGATCCCCACTCGAAACTCGCCATTGTTAAGAAGGCCCACGAGGAACGTTCCACTGCAATGTAAACGCCGAATAAATAAAAGCCACCAACAGCAACAATTGCAACACCCGACACGCGCACGTTGGGACTGAAATTGGCTGCGTCGATTCTATCCACTTTTCAAGAAATCTTAAGGCCTCTTGCGTTATTATCTATGTATTACCACAATGGAAGCATCCTGTTCTGATTCCTTATCAGATACTCTGACCAAACTAAAAGATTTTGGCTAATCAAAAAGAAGTTTCTTAATTTTAAGTAAAACTTACCATTCTCTTGCCATGGTATTTACAAATCAAGGACGAGTCGACGGTGTAATTTCAGGATTAAAAATACGTCCGCCCTTCTTACCTGAATCCGTTTACGATGCCCTCAACCAATATGGAATCTTTAAAGTTATACCCTATTAATTAAATTTGCTCTGTTATACTCTACCGCGAAACAGTATCCTCGTTAAGAAAGTTATCTCGATAATTCTCTGCTAATTCGATGATCCTAACGTCACGTGCTCTCGTGCAGAAAACAAATAGGTTCGAAGTTAGTGAACACTGATTCGACGTTTCTAGTTTATCAGAATCTTAAGTAAAACCGCCCTTAATACGTCACAGGAGTAACTATCAGTATTAAGGCTATAGCCAATTTCATTACCTTTATCTTATTTATGTTTAGTCCTTTAATGCCGCTACGATTATCTTATATGATATCAGAGGAATATCAGTGGTTTTATCAAAATACCGGAGTGCACGTGTTAGAGGTTGGACTCCCGGTTTTGTCACGGACCTTCCCGAAGTATATAAATTTACACCCACTCTATACTACATGATTATTATTATTATTGTTGTTGCTATTATATAGACAGGGAACACGAAGCCGATCGAGAATATTTACACATATATATATATAATTTATATATTATATATGTATGAATAAATATATACACGCAACCACACAAGGCCGATCGATTATTCTATGGAAATTACTAGTCATCCGGTTATAGAGATCATACCTGTAATAACCTATTACAGAGAATCAGAATTCGAACCAAAACTGCTTCTCAGTACGAGGGAGATGGGACGGAGTTATTATTATAATACACACCTAAATACATTAAAAGAAGGTCCAATAGAAGACGAAGAAAAATAAAAGGAAAAATATATATAATGAAACATATAATAAGAAAATAAGGAAAAATTTATGACGTAATTATCGTGTCGATCGTATTTGTTATGTTGAGGTGCACGCGAGTGCTCGACCTCGGAACGTAAAATGTTGAGACAGATAAAAGTTTATTTTCATCGAGTGGAACGAAGCTTATGGGATAAAAAAGAGAAAATGAGATATGGAAGAATAGCCGAGATACGTTGAGTTGGATGCGAGAGAAATTGCGTAACTTGTGTAGATACTCTAGAGATGTAGCGATCAAGATTTGAAATTAAATATATATATATAAATGCATATATATATACATATATAGCTATACAGTTGAACTGAATTTAATCAACCTTATTCTGTACGATGTACGTGGGTAAATAAAATCTTTATTTTTTTGGCCTGCATCGTTTTTATATGGTGTACCTTCATTCATTCACAAATAGATTTTCTCTTAATCCCTTTTGATTATCTCGCCAAAGTTTTCATGTTCCTCGTTATCGCCAATGCGCGTATCTCTAATTGATTGATCGTAACCGTGAAAAGCGAACTGTTGATGAAAAGAAAAAAAATCCAAAATACGATCTGTTACAAAATAAGGTTGACTAAGGGGAGACCAAAAAATTGTAATCGATACGTCAACGTTAATCTAGGGAGAAACAAAGATACATATGTTACATACTCGAGCTGCATAAATCCTATATGCCCAGAATCGCTTTGCGTACGCGTACGTACATTTAATTTGTATCGATGCCAACCTTGTAATTTTTCGATATAAGCAGGAAAGAGAAAACTCTCTAGCTTTTAATTATCAGGCAGAAAATAATGAAGAAATTAATAAAATTGACAGTGAGAGTAAAATAAATATTTTAACAGGGAAGCTAAACCATTTTTGGACAAAGGAGGGGAGGTGATTGGCAATGAAAATTTTCCCTCTTAGGGTTGGATATTATTTAAATTGACAATTTAATGCTACCCGAACCCGTTATGTTGTGCGGATATAAAAAACCGGGTAAAATTTTAGGGGTAAAAAAGGTATACCCTGGCTGAGAGTTTTTTCAGTGTTTTATTCTATGTATATCACAGTAATGCCGGTGAAACATACTAATTTGACGAAGCGTTCGAATCTGCGAAAACAGAGACGGCGGAAAGGGGTAGGATGGAACTAAGGGTGAGAAATAAATCGAATATTCAATTCTCGGGTAATATCGGGTATAGGGGTAGTAGTCTCGAATATCGTTAACTAGTCGACGCCTAGTCTTCATTAAACTTTCAATTGTTATAATGAATATTTGATTGATATCTGTATCAGCGTATATCAGACGTATCGTACGTTAATTTTAATGGCAATTTTATTATCATTACTATTTATCATCGCAAGATAATAGCGTCCACTGACATATAGCTATATAGTTGATAGAATTTTTAGGAAATTATTACACTATTTAAGGAGGACTTGGTGTATTTTCAAGGATTTTTAACAAAAAAATTCTTTGACTCCTCGTCTAGACCTATCTTATCCATCCTGCAAATAGTTTAGATTGGCGGCTGTTGGCCTTCCGAGGGGTTGAAAGGTGGGGGGTGGGAGTTAACACGACTGGGTGGAAGCGAAAGAGAGATGGCGAAATTTGATGAATAGAGGAAGAAAAGGAGGAAGATGGCTGTCATGTTATCGTAGGATTATAGTGAAGCTTCGAATTTCTATGTTAAATTGTACCTGTCAAGTCCTTTGATTCTAATACCAATACGTCTGTCTAGTTATTCTACATCTACTACGAGTATCCTTACACTAAGGGAACGATGTATGGGAACATAGCTTAACATATTATTGCATACTTACAGGATATCAAAGCCATTAAGTCATGTGAGTTCGAATTTGATTTTTTTTGTTTTCGACTGTGATACTTGGAATAAATTATTTATTTATTTCTATGAAAGAGTACGCGAATTTGAGTTTCATCTTAAAAAAGATTTTTTATTAGAATAGGTTCACCAGTAAAACAATGCTTTTAGAAATTCTTCCAGTGAATGGTTACTCGTGTTAAAATCACTATATATAGATATAATTTATGTAAGTGCGTCCACTTACTGGGGTCTGTACATTCAATTGTGGAATCATCCTAATTTATTCTAAAAGCTAATTTTTTTTTGTCGACAAATTTTGGTATAGTTTTTGGTAAACATTTTTTTATCAAATGTTTTTTTATTACTGATAAGACCTTAGTCGTTTTTTCTGCATGTCTTTTCAGTGACTTTGATTCATATGAAAAACTAAATCTGGCATGAATCCGAGACTCGTTGTATTAGTTGCTTCGATGGGTTTTCTTTCATTAAGGATTTTCGACTTCGCACGCTCGAACGAAACTCTTATGATGGTGAACGGATTGATCGTACATAAGACGCGAGTGATCGATCGGTCGATCGAGATTCTGAATTGGCCTTGACCGATTAGTCACGGGGTAGAAAAATGGAAGAAATTGAAGACTATAAATCTTACGCTGGGGATAATCCCGGGCTTGTTCTGGAGCCATGGACAGAGGGTCGACACTTGGGGTGAAAAAATAGCGTGCGAAGTTGCACAAATGTGAGCCAAAAGTTACCCTTATTTTCCCCACTGGTACCCATTGCCCTTTCACCCATAGGATACCAACGAACCCCTCGACTCTGAGAATACTGGACCACCTACCCCCTTTGGGTAATTACATCGCAACGTGAAATAAAAAAAGGATGTCAAGGGAAAAAAAACAGAAAGGATTTATCGCTCGTCGAAATTGTACTACTGGAACTCACCGTGGGATATCGAACCACCCCTTTTTTTCTAGGCCCGCGACAACAGCGCCCTCTAGGGGAAGGAGATTCAGTTAAAGAAATTCAACAAAAAATAAAAGTTTGTAGAATACAATATTTTACAAAATGGAAACTCAGCACACCATTCATTTCCGAGCCAACGCACGTAATTTTTTATTTTTGAAAAAAACGATAAAAAATTACACCTCTCCACCTTATTCCAAGTTTTTTATGAATCTCTTGCCCAGGTCCTCAGTCAGTCCGCTGCCGCTTTACCATAGAAATATAACTTTTTTTTTTTAGCATTTCCACCCCTCACTGGAGTTTCCTGTTTTTTTTTTGGAAATTTCCATAACGATGCTTAGCCCGCAAACAATAGACAAAATTCGTCTCGCCCTCGATATTCACCGATTTTACTTGCGTGACCGATTATTACCGACACCCCTGCAAGAATGATATCGCCGGTTTCTTAGGACTAGCAGGGCGAGTTTGCATAATCGCGTCGATGTCGGGTTATGTGTTCCGTAGACGATATTCGTAATCGTATAAATTCACCAACTCCCTTTACAAAGCGCGAACACTCCTTCTGCGACCCCCTTTCGCTTGTTAGCTCTCTGCTACACTAATAAAACCTTGTGGATCGGCCTTAATGCTGAGTAACGAGAGTGTCGCAGTTGCGCGACGTAATTTTAGGGGTTGTTCTGTCATCCTGCATTATTTACCCCTCAGGATTTTCAACGGACGAAAATTGCCAGGCGTCGGTCGACGTTTTAAACTAGCAAAAAATTAAAATTTGCACGAGAAAAATGGAGCTGCTACATGTAAAGCCAAACTTTATAGGGCTAACGCTACATACCAACTAGAGGGCTGTTTTTGTCTAGAGGGGCTGGGGCATCGATTATCTATTGATTTATTTGATCCGACAGTACGAGAAAAGCAGTTTCAAATTTTAACGGAATCATCAATGTTGCAATTTTGTAATATATAATCTTTCTTAAATAAACCGATACACCCTATACGTAAATATATGTAATACAAAAGAAATGGACGACGCACAACGTATTCTTCGCAACGTTCTATGTTACGTTGCTCGATATAGATATAATAGTGAATTCATAAGCTGTGACAGGTATAATACTTAGCGACGGTATAAATACTATATAAATATTTAAATATGAATATATATATATATATATATATATAAAGAGAGACATATATATATGAATAAAAATATGCACTATATCTAATGGAGACTATTTATTAATATATACGGAAGTATAACTATATATATAGATATCTATTGGGAGAAAGGTGCGATAAGGCGAATAAAGTGTGTATTCTAGCAGAAAATATCTTTGGCAAGCAGTTTCATTATCCCGACCTATATCTGCGAAGGAAATACTGCCATTCAATTGATACGCTCTGATCTATTAGTTTCCCATAAAAAATAGATATTTAAAATTGGTTAATACGAGCCTGATAAAATTGTAGGATTTCGCTTTCAACCGCCAACTCGCGTTTTAATAAAAATTTATTTGGCATGTGAATATAGGGTCTTGGTTACACTATAAAAATTCGCTGAAGTATTTTTTTCCTGATACATTGCGCAAATCCAAATTCGATAGATAGGCCTATGGATAATCCAATTTAGAAAATCACTGATACCGGTAGCACAGCGAGAAAATGAATATTTACATCTCTCACAAATGATTGCTTATACCTTTTTTTTTTCCTTATCAAATAACGTCGTTAACTATGTAGCTGTGAATATTTTGGAAATACGAAAATTTTGTCATTTCTTTAACTATAATTTATGGCAGCTTATACATGCACCATTGGGAAGATTTTAGAATGTTCATCCGACGCTAATGCATTTGTCAATGCACTTTGCTAAAGTTTCAGGTGGCCGTCGGCGTGCAGTGTATTTTCACGAGGTTGGAGGTTTGAATATTGAGAGTTTGCGCGTTGTGGGAGGTTTGGAAAGGGTTAGGGGAGGGAAAAGTAGAGGGCTGGGAATATGGGTGGATAAGTGAGTGGGAGAAAGAGAAGTGTAAGGCGCCTTGGTGGTTGAGTCCAGTCCACAGTCCGCGTGTTACCCTCAGCAGTGAAGCAGGGACGCCCTTCCGCTCGAGTATATCGTGAATCTCAGTTACAATTTCCGTAATTGATTGAATTCGTTAGCGGGGCATAACAAAAATTATCAACGGTTTGGAGTATGGCTATAATAAAAATTTCAATTGAATATATCGAGTCGAAGGAGTTTTTCTCAACACAGTGTGCAAGACTAAGCGGTAAATTCATCCTGTCGATTGAACCGGAAGAAAGTTAAGAACTTCAGTGAATAAGAAAATCGAATCTAAGAAGCAAGTAAGAATCGTGCACCATCTAGATCGATCCTTGGATCAAGAAGATCTATCAATTGTGAACATAGAAAAGGAGTTTTCATATCGGCAAAATAATTTCACAATGCATGTCATCATCCGGCATCATATTTAATTCACGCGGCCTGATAAAATTGGTGATAATTACCTGATCTTTATGCGTGATACGAGTACTTTCGATGGCATTCACATAGCTACCAGTATTCAGTGTTGAAATTATTCGTGGAAATTTTCTCTGGGTGACAAAGAACTCTAACGTCGTCACACACATCACTCACTGACAGGTCCGATAAACGATCTATTTCTAATGGACCCTTTGTCCCTGTAGAATTCACTTCCATGGTTTGTGTTTGTCTGCATCCATAACGTCATTCCGTTCCTGCTGTCTCTCTATGAAATTTATATCCATCTCACGGCCAGACCAATTCCATTTGCATCGGAGATAACAATCCAGCAGTGGAACAATCGTCGCGGCAGTCCATAGAAATCCGTACGTTTCCACGACGTTTCACTTGTCTCCGACACTATCTGCTAGAGCTGCTAGAATAGCTCAAGGAACGTTTCCATAGCACGGACACGAATCACATATCAAATTATTCGACCTGTCAAAGTACTATTAAAATTTGGAAAATCTCATTTCGTGCAAGTTTCTAATAAATATACAATGCCATTGTTCACGGTACTTGTCGCTCCCGCCGAGTGATAAATTCACGTAATTCGTCACCGATTCTAAAGGTGGCCACGTGATTGGCCGCAAGATCGCGTATCTCCCGCAAATGTGGCTCTGTGCACGGTGAGCCGAGGTTATGGTGGCCGGGGGGCACGCGGAGGTCGTACCCGTGGCGAAGCAAGCGTGCGACTACCTTTAAGTCCGCGTACACTGTGTGCCCCGGGGGCCCCTGGGCCTCATGGGGCCCATTCTCAAGCTCAAAGTCAACACACGGGTGCGCCGCCGGTTTCTGGTATGGCCGGTGAAGACAGCCCGATGCCGGAAGAGGCCATGGTACACGTGGAAAGGCCACCTCAAGCTGGCACCTGGATATGCTGTGTGCCCTGTTATTGGCTGAGAAGAAGCAAGGCTGTTCACAAAGCTCTGCTGACCTTCGCTATGCTTCTTGTGACGAGTCTACTTGTCACCAGTCCTGTACTCTTTCTCATTACGACTCTACCCGAGGGAGATCAACCGCGAGACTGCGCGCCTCTGGTGAGTAAAACTCTTAACTTAGACTACACGTTGTATTTATTATGGCGTCGTCAATCTTATACGGCCATATCCGCGCCCATTTGAACGAGTTTGCTACAGAGTGCGAGGCTCGTACAGAAAATACAGGGGCTTTTTATACTTGTATAAACTTAACTGTGTGTAATGTTATAGTGGCATTTTTAAGCGATTAATTCTATGCTCTTTATACACGGGTCAATTTTATTTGAACAATTCGCCAATCATTTGCATGATAACCGTTGAGTGGGTCTATATACTTTTTCTGTGAGAAGCGGTAAGAGGTATTTGTCTAGCATCTTTTCGATAACAAGCACGTCATGACGGTTAGTGAATGTGATTGATAGCCTTCTTTACAATCGAACTTCCAAGTGCTACTCATAAATATATCGCCGAAATATTGAGAGAAAACACCGCTATTGACTATCCACTATGGAATGGTAAAGTTACTTTGGATTTATTCCACCTTTAGTTTTATATTGCAAGAATTCACGTACCGTTTAAGACCACTGAAATATTAAACTAACAAAGTATGGCGATGGAAATGAAAAAGTATACCAGACGTTACCCATCCACGGAATACTGACTGCAGTCAAGTGAAATTGTACCTCGTAATTCGCCCGGTTCGGCTGCTGCATTCTATATTTGGACAGTTTACGTACTGCCGTGTTTTATACAAACTGAAATACGTTGTATTATTCAAGCTTGTATACCAACCAGTAAGCATATAGTATAACAAATAAGAGCGAAGGTATTAATAGTAATCGCGTTATACAGAAGCAGCACGAGAATACATAAAACCGTAGCGTCAATTTATCTCGTGAAAAATATTTACTCCGTCCATCGGTAAAAGATGAATCGTCAAAACGAAAAAAAGGGGGAAAATCGCAAAAAGTCAGCCTTCTTAAATAACAGAATTCCTATATGTATGCACCCACATTATATCCCTAGCCAATAATAAATAATTTTACAGAAATATTCGTACCAATTAAAGTTTATTCCAATTAACAGGGTCACCTGCGTTATAAAATACGGCACAGTCTTTACTGTTATGTTCCGTCTGAATAAAAAAAAGGAAAACTAAAGAATATTCATAAAATTAGCCATCCCTTAGCATAACGGTTATCATACCAATTACTTGGAATCCCCTAGTACCTTCCTAACTGCTCAGAGGATTAGTGCGGCGTCCATTACTGATCCTGCCTCGGCGTAGTCTTTACGTTATCATCCTCCTAAAGAACGTGTATTCTCACAGAGGATTGCGTAGCTGCAGTATACACGTGCAAGCAAATGGAAGCCGTACTACGAAGGTAAGGTTTCGAGGCAAATGTCAACCTTACTTCGGGTCAGGGCCTTGTCCTTCATCCTAACCTTTGTTTTAGTTCGCGCTAATTTCGTAAAAGGCGCCACTGACGCAGATTACAGAAGCACAGTAAAGTCGATCGATTCAAAGATCAATATCATTTGTCAGTGATAAATCGAATGCATGTAGATTCTTCCGGCCTCCGAGCTTCGAATCCAATACAAATATTGCTGAAGTATAAAGAGAATACATAAGGCAAGAACATTTCCGGTTGGCTCTGCTACTGTCTACATACGTATCTACTAGCATAAGGCTTACTCGACCAAAGTTCGAACGTCCTAGGAAAGTTTGATATACACGCGGGACCAATCAGTCTTTCCTACGAGCAAGTTAGCTTTTCAAGCTACCGATAAACGATCTCAGCGGATCGAGAGGAAGATTACGGCGCAGGGTACTTCGATGAAAATAGACTGTCCTGTAGTTCGAGACGATATCCAAGATGAATAACAATTAGGTATGGTCGAGTTACAAAATCTTGAGATAAATTCTCATTTTTATTACAGGACGAGGCTTGTATCAGAGAACGAGATGGACAGGAAGGCGTCTGCGAGACGAGGGCTTGTCACGAGGCGTCGCGACGGATGCTGGCGTTCCTTAAGAGAGGCGTCGATCCCTGTGAAGATTTTTATCAGTTTGCATGCGGTGGTTTTCGCGATCGACAACCTTACCAACCCAGCTCGAGCTTCGGCACCTTACAGGCCCAGGTGGATGATCAGATTCAGAGTGAGTATATATGTAATCCATAAACTCATTAATAAAATTATTAGTGGGACACTGGAGAATTGTTTCCTGTTTCTCGTAAACCCATCGTCATAATTCATATTTCCATATACTTGTATACGTATATACATACTATATATACTTAATCCCGAGACATAAACATCTAAAGCCCTTCCACACTGTATCCTTGACAATGCTAGACTCTACCAAGATCCGTGCTCTTCAGGATCCTCATTCGGTTAACCAAAACCGTCTTGAACTTTGAATCGCTGGCTAATTGATTCGCAGCAACGTCGTCGATTCTATGTTCGGATCGGATGTTATTCTTAGGAATTCAGTTAAGATCCACTCTTGGCTGAGTGGGTCAAAGGATGGGAACGAGGTCTGGATATTTCCTTATAGACGCAAGGGAGTACTATATACATATATATACATGTATCATGGCAAAAAGAAAGGCTAGTGGACAGAGAAATTCAGAAAGGTTGGCACGGGGATAAAAGCACCCTCCTACGCTCGAGTTCTCCTTTCCTTCCTTTGCTCCCCTTGGCACGACAGTGTCGGACAGACAGAGATGCAAGACGCACGAGACCGACAGACAGTTGGCGCCAGGATTTTTTGCACGTACTCATAAAGTCAAGTTATTTTTCAAAGTAGAGAAAAGCAGGACTCCCAATGGCACCTATGCCTCCTCTCGTTCATCACTCTAATCTACTGTGGCTTGATCGTCCTTTCTTGCACTTCGTTCTCTTTGATCCTATCGTCCTTGGCATCCGTTGCTCGGGCCATCGTCGTCCCTCCAATGGATAACCAGAAGGTAACCACCTCCTTTGCCCCCCGGTTACCTAGTTCCAGCAGGGGGGTCTTTTCTCGTCCACGCCTCGTGAGCTCATTCCCATCTCGTTAGGAGACCGGTTTAAATTTATCGTTTTGACTGAAGAAAAGGGGATGAAGGAGGCTTGAGTAAGTAATTAAAGGCTTCTTTTGGTGGGTGACCCGCTTTATTGGAGGGGTGGGAAGAGGGTATTTTTTCGATTCAGGTCAATTTTTTAATTCTATTCTCATGACTGGATTCCGACGTATGTTACTCGGACCTATGCGCAAGCATGCCTGGTTAAGCTAGGGTTAATCGTCGTGTCTGGCTGTCTTCTTTGGTAAGAGTACTCGCGAAGCCTTAGACGACGAGATTTACGTAAGAAGGAAAACGGGTTAGAAGCGTTTTATGCAAACTTGATTAATCCGTTGATTTTAATGGGTCAAGTTCATCTTAGACCGAGAGAAGTAAGGATGCACGTGATACGAAAATCTATTGGACTTTTTATATTTTACCAAGGAGCTTAATGTCGGACTGGTGTTAGGCTGTCCGACTGCAATCTCATTGCTCGTGTAGCTCGGCTCATAATAATAATAATATGTAATTAGAAACTTAATGCACTGAGCTTGCTAGGGAACAATAGCATCAAATTTGAAAACTGAAACAGCCGACTGTCACGTTCATTAAGGTAACGAGGATACGCCATTGTTACATGTTGGACCCCAATTAAGCCCAACCTTCTTGTTTTTTTTTAATTCCCTTTTCCTGCGTCAAATAAAAAGTATAGGCTCTTTGGCTATCATCTTTTTCGTTCCATTTATCATTTACTCTTGACACGGCACTCAGTTCAGATCGGTTAATTACAGCATTTTTTTAGCTTACAACGTTCAACTACATTGATCCCATGACACGGACACCACTCGATATTTCTGCATTAAAATTATTTTGAACGTGTCATTGGGATTTATTGTGAGTAAATTTTGAGAGTATAAAAATTAAATTTTTTTTGGGAAAATTAATTTTTCGTAATTTACCCAAAGTGATGTATGTGCGCTTATATATTTTTTTTCGAAAAGTCCTAATTCTCTTTGCGAACGCGCACTGTGGATCCACGGGATCAAGTAAAATTTGTTAACGTACAAAGATCGGAATATTTTCGAGTGATAAATTGGCCGTGTGACATTTGAAAATTGTTCGGTTAGCTCGATAGCCAATGGGGAGTAACCGACGGCGCCATTCGACGTACTATTACTATGTACATATATATGTATATCTGGTTGGTGGAATACATAAGCCGAATCGTTGTCCCGTGTCAATGTAGAAGTTACCGTGATGCATGGGAGAATAACATCGTGAAACGACGTCCTAAGCCCATGGTACGTTTGTCGTAACTCCCTAGACGTCTCTTTGGTATCGGGATGCTTTCAGAACTTAGAAAGTTACCGACACACGTTATATCGACGGTTGCGTAATATGCAGAGATCGTGCATCTACCATACCGGAATATGATTTTAGTAGATACGTGATTTTTTCATTCTCATCTACGCCCATTTTTCCTATCAGGAGGTGAAGGTTTACGTCGGAAACGGATGTAGAGATTGACTAAGGGTTGCACAGGACGTCGCTTATGGTTAGGGTGAGAAAGCATAAAAGATCACCCCAAGGTGAAGGGGTGGGATCAAACTTGGAACTTTTGGCTATATTCGTCGCGTCTTCCAGTTTCGGTTTTCATAAAAGGGTAGTGGGATGGGGAGGGGGTAGTTTTTATTCGCTGCTGGAAAAGTGGCTGGGACGAGGTCTGTGTCGTTGGATCGAAACTCAACGAAGACCCGGAACTCCGGGCCCGAAAAGTTAGACTTTCACTCCGGTCGTCTCAGCTCGCAGGGTATTTTCGTTCTGGGCGGCAGGCGTACGGGGGGTGACGGGGGTGAGAAGGGGTTAGCCATGAAAAACTTTTCAGCCATTATTTAATTTCCTGCCAGCTTCGCCCGATTCTACGGTAGAGAAATCGCTGTTCGGAGTCTTTGAAGGCTGCGAGTGAGCTTCGACATTCGCCAATCGTGGTAAAGGCTTTTTCTGCGCCGCGAAGTCGAAATTTGCTTTATTTTCTGCACACGGATGAAAGCGCGCGCGAATGAATACAGCGGTATTAAAAAAATGATACGGCGATCAGTTAACCCGAACACGTTACGGAAGGAGAAGTCGGAATTGCTGCGACCTATAAAATTTTAATCAGCTTATAGACTGTTAAAAAAAAATATCACGTGTTACTGTAATTCCTATGAAAATGCATTTCCTGAAGTAAGTCAGCGTATTGAAAAAATTTTACGCACCCTTTCACCCATATTACCCAGCTGGACGCAATCGATATATTCACTTTTTACACAGGGGATATTGAAGTCTCCAGGAAGTTTGGCCGAAGCCAAGTTTCCTGTAGCGTATAATTCTCCAAGTCAGATTCTCTTGTGCATATTTCTATACAGCTGGACGCTATAGGAAAATGCATAAAGCAATGTGCAGTGCGCTTCACGTGCGTTGGAGTAATCAACTTGCACCGTGTTCGGAGGTGACTTTTTGGCCGGCAAGAGTAGCGGAAGAATCGAAAGAGGAAGTGAAATCCACATACGGTCAGGTCGATAGACACGTATCGAGTAGTGGGTTACTACGGTCGAAGCTGGACTATAAATAATTCACGTTAATCGATATATGCACATGGAAGTATAGTATGCACGTTGCGCTACGACTTCGTTGTTCCACATACGATACTAATAGTTCTGAGAACAGTGTCTGAAAAATTTTCGACGGAAATTTCGAAATTATAAATCTTATGAAAAACTTTTTTTTTAAATAGCGAAAAAATTTTAAAAACCCTACGGACGTTCAATCGAATTCAACTGCATACCTTGGCAACGATTTCCTTGGTGGACTTTATACATGTGTGTGTGTGTATATATATATATACTTTTTTCATATTCTTTTCAGACATGCTGGCGAACGCTTCTGGCAAGATGACCGGAGCTTTTTACAAATTGGGCCAATTCTACGAGACCTGCATTGACTTCAAGGATAAACCAGTGAACTTTACTCCAGGTAAGACACGCTGAATTGATCATAGAAATTAATTATTTTTAATCATCCTTGAGAATAAAAATATTTTCTCCTGGAGCTGGTGTCAGTTCACCAATCGTATACAGTTTTCCCATAAAATATTAATCTGTATAATATACATGGTCCGTGTGACAAAAACAAACGGGTCTGATAGAGATATCGAGCGGTGGCTGTTGAAAAAAAATATCGCGCGTTTATTGGTAGATACGTGAAAAAAAAATTAAAAAAAAAAGAGAATAAAAAGCACTGACATTTTCAGCCACAGCCTCGACGTTATTTCAGCGATGCTGCTAACGAGGCTGTTTTTTACTGAGACGCGTTGTGCGCCGTTTAGATACTCGTTTGTGAGAATGTATACATGTACATATATATCCTGCTGCATCCGGCATATTCGTATCATCCCTTTGCGAGGTATCAATGGCAAAGTATGTTTACGCCGGTAATCCCGATTCCAGATACACGTTCCAGCCAATGTATACGTCCAAGGGTGGTATAACGGTAGGGGTGGGATTTCATTCATATATGCATCTGGCGCATATGCTCCAGCTCGTTTTTTGCCTGCGAGATATTTCCGCCGTCCGATCAATTATTCATACGGGAAAATCCCTGAAACTGTACATGTACACGGATCTAAGTAGCACCGGCGCACGAGCCACCCCCTCCCGTTCCAACAACCCCTACGTTATCGAGACGCTGACAAATCAGTTCGAATCGCTTAAGGGACTTCCGTACCAGAGAAGATGGTTTCCGTTAGCAATTTTCTTCCTTACCTCCTGTAACCCGCATCACTTTCCCTTTCCGGCCAGATCAACCCCCCTCAGCCCCTCCTTCATCCCGGTCTCCTTCGACGTTCCGAAATCCTGAAGGACATTGTGACGATGCCCTGCGACCATCGACGGGATTGGTATTCTTGGCTTTTACGATTATTTCACGTTTTATCGTGACCATCCAAGGAGGGGAGGGTTTTGCTCTAGAGAAAAGCGGCGCGTGGGCTTTGCTGGTTAAGGGATGAAAATTAGAAGCAGATACGTATACACGTGACAGTAATAGATGTACATAGGCAAGTGTGGGTAGGATATAAAGGGTTGGTGAAATAAACCCCTTTTGTAGGAGACCGCAGGAACGGCTAAGGGGTGGTTTTTCACTGGCACGTGACTTTACTTGTTTTGTTGTAAGGGTTGGGGGTGGGCATTTAACGATGCAGAGGGCACATCGGTACAGAGGCCTTGGGCTGAAATGGAAACTTGGAAGGAGGTGGAACGCTAATGGGGACCTCGTGGGCGGTGGGGAAGAGGGGTGGAGACAGACAGGAAAGGGTTGAAAGAGTGGGAAAAAGAGAATGGAGCCGGGGCTGAGGGAAGAGATTGTAGGGAGTAAGAGGAGCAAAGAAAGGAAACCGTGCGGTATATACAGTTATACATGGGTATGGTTTGGTAAGGCGGTTAAGGGTTGGTTAGGGGGCTTAGGGGTAGGTAGCATACGTGGCATGTTCCAGGGACGTTAAGCGTTAACGTTCTATAGGAAGTTTCGCTACGAGTCGCGAACTTTGCCCTCGGAGAAAAGAGAGCCGTTCTTGCGCGCGCCATGTCTTACCTTGGCTAAGGTATCCCAACCTAACCTTAGCTTAACTTATCCTATCCTACCCAGCCTTACCTTATATTCCTGCCCAAGGCAGAAAGAATCGCACTTAAAATAGACCCGGTTACGTACGTAGCTCAACCGTATCCGAGTTCAAATTCGCGAGTTTCTTGTCTAGGGAAAAAGAAACTCCCTAGAACTAACTAGAATTAGTAAAAATAACACTTCGATAGAAAATCTATAGGAGCAAATCGTTCCTTCTATATGATATATTTAAATGTATTATAAGTTTTCTGTGAGAATAGCTTTTTCAAGTAGGTGATGAGGGACGTATATATATATATCTGCTACCATCGATTTCACACTCGATTTTATGTCATTACCGATTCGGACTCTAATTTACCGAAGTGAAACGACCTTAGGAGATACAGTAGCAGCAGTTGGACTTGCCATTTCTTGATTACCAGCTCATCGATCTACACCCCATTGTCTTACAGCTCCTTCGTGCAGTAGGAAGAATACGTGTGATTACTTTTTTTAAATTTTCCCGCCGTGTCGCTCGACAGTCGCGCAAGCTTTGCCCAGTCTAGAAATACTTCGTTACGGCAATGTATATAGTCTGTCAACGAATACGATATTTTTTAGGGGGTCACCTTCTTATGGATTTTTAATATCGAAGTGTCCCCTGTATCTCACACTTTACTCGGATCGATCATAGTGTCGTTCATCTCATTGATTAATATATACGCGGTCAATCCTCGTGCCGGATCGATACCCACCAGGCTATTTTTTATATTACTCGACTTGTTTCTTTTCCAAGTGAATTGCTTCAACCAAGAAGTCGCCGTTTGTAATATTACTTTTTCACTTTGAATTTTGTATTTCCGTTACGTGGATACCGACGGACGAATATACGTTTATTTCCATTGAAATTTATATAATTTCATCGTGTCCTCGATACGTTTGTACCGGAAATTAAGGATGTTACACATTCATCCAATAATACAACCCTTAAGAATTCGCGCGTTATTGTCACCCGTTTAAAAGGCTGCGTTCGCGCGGTTTCCGTGAAACTGAAAGTAGAACGACGGGAAATACTGGTCTTTGCGAATCTGACGGACGGGAACGACGAGAGTAAAGAGGGAGTCTGTGGATACGATGAAAGCTTCGAGAAAAAGACAGATCGAGAGAGGGGTATGTGTGTGAGAGAGAGAGGGAGGAGATGAAGCGAGTGAGAAACAAAGATAGCAATGAAAATTCAAAAGTAAATTCGCAATAACGTTTCTCCAGACTACAGTCCGTTTCAGGTAACTCAAGACCCTGTACCGTATCGCGTAATCGATTTCGCGTATGCATAACTTACAAGCGCCGTTCCATTTCGTACTTTTCATAAAGCAAACCGGCGCAGCCGTCTTGCATTTTTCATAGTTCAATTCAACATTGCCGCAACGCTCTTCCAGGTAAAATTTTTCTTTTTATTTCATCTCCTTCCATCCCGTGAACCCTGTCATTTACGTAACTACATCTACGTACCACGTGCGAACGATTTCCTCGTCCGCCGGGCGAACGTCGTAAATCTCAAATTCCATTGCCCGCAGTACACATACGGTTACGGCAAAAGCCCAGAGTGCATATGTAGATGCGCGGATGAAGCGAAGGAAAAAAAAATGGCTTCAAAGTCAAGAACGCGTGTTATCGACCACCGTGGATCAATAAGCTCGGACCGCACGGCGTGGCCACGCTCTAAGAGTTTTACTTTGAAAGCACTTGAAAATGCTGAGGTAGCGGCGAGCAACAGTGGGCATTCAGCAATAACGAATGTAGCAACAAAATAGTAAAGGGAACCAACATACATATGTACATTGATGAAAAAGTTGTTGCCACTCTCAAAAAAGCAAGGCACTATAGTCCGTGTCTCGTAACTAGCGAATCCATGCATTGCTCTATAAGAGTAGTAAAATCCGTATAGATATAGTCCGTAGACTTTTTGTCAAGGAGATTTGCATTCCGTGACGTCCAGGCCATTCGAACGAGGTCGCCGACTTTTTTCCTAGCAATTTACAACGAACTCTATTCCTGGCCGGACCGTCGACCGGCGTATTAACCCCGCTGCTAAAGTTAGCTGCAAAACCAGATAACAAACCGACCCTCGAATCAACGTTTCTCTCACAGTGTTGCTTCTACACCTTCTTGCCCACTTCCTCAAGTTAACCCTACACCCTTAGGATCAACCAGTACCCGGTCCCTTCCTCGATCCTTCAGCCTCATCCTGTACACCAGACCTGCTTACGTATTCGCGCATCCCAGAACACATGCAGAATTTTGGGTCAACCAGTCGCAGTAGACACGTACAAATTGCACCGGGGTAATTAAAGGATATTACTGTGCACAATACCGAGGGTACGTCGCGTTCACAGAGTTCGGAACGAAGTTGCGTATATACGACCGTTATCCAGTTCGTTTCGAAACGGCTGATTGGCTCCGGTTCCGTCGATAACGATGAAGATATTACAGGTTATGGATACCGCTAATGGGAAATAATTATTCCTACTTCCTAATCGATTCCGACGAGCTATAGTACGTCTGACATAATATTTACCGCATTGATTCCTAGATTATACATTTCCTGGATACTTTTAGTGGCTTCCGATGCGCGAGAGGCAGTCGTCGATTTGTCGGCCGAGTACAGCGATAAATCAAACATCCAAGCTCAGTTCCGTCGGAGGAAGTGAAATCGTTGCTTGTATTTTGAGAAATATATACCAGACCCTTTCTATTCGTGCTTTCTTGGCTGTTTGATAATCGCCAAGTCGCGTGCATCGACTTATACCGATCTGACCCAGTTTTAATGACGTATACGAATCCTTAACGAATTGTAATTCTGAATTTTAGACTCGGTCGGTGAGGGGGAGGCGAGGGGGGTGGAAGAGGTTACTTTTTGAAGGTCGACGCTTTCGTGCTCGTAAACTTACGCGCGTTCCTTTCGATCGTTAGATAATAACTGCTTGGGCAGGGATATCTTAGCTGACCCCCTTTTCAATGACGATTAAAGCTCAGATTTGACGACGCACGTGAGAGCTGTCAGAATTTCCGTATGGCATTTTTTCTTTCTAATTTTTTTGTATCTAGATTTTATAATATTTCTTTATTCCACGATTCTGCACGAAAATTCGAAGTCGCGACCGACTTCACGAATTTGCCTCAGGGTCGTGTACTTCTTTTTTTTTTACGTTTGAGAAACCAGGGAATTACTTCTGCGTTAGTGGCAAGGTCGAGCTTTGATAAAAAGGAAAGCTCTATGGATAGACCAGCGCCATTATCAGGGAGCTTTCAGGATACAACGATTTTCCTCGGTATATATAAGAGCCGAGCGGCGGTAGGAGTGTTGCGATCATTAGAAAATCGATGAGAGGCATTTGGGACGTAAGTACGAGGCCAAGTCCGTGAGCTTTAATCCGTGAGCTTTGAAACAGTCTCTGCTCGCCGAGAGAACAAGTCATCCGATCGGATATTCGGAAGGTTAGGTTGGATTTACTAGACTCGAGATATTTGATATCGAACGAATTTAGATTTAACGCTACACGCGCCCAGTGTATACATATGTATATGGTAGAACACTTCCGTTCCATACGGAAATGGAACTTCCGTTTTCTTAAGTCAGAACTTGCGCGATTTGTATCGCGCGAAGTTAGCTCTGCGCTTTCGATGCCATCGACTCCGTCTTGTTTATGCGTTCCGACAGCCATTAACGTATCTATTGAAATTTTCGAATACCCAATGCAATTTGAATATACGATCCAAAGCGAGCTTTCTTTCGATAGGTGCGCATCAGTCCGCATAGGGGGTTTTGAGGTTATGTTATAAAATTAAATATTCTCGATTACTCGAATTTGGATCCGGACGAATTTTATACGATGGCAGCTTTAAGCTTTGCTGATGTTACTACAGGTAGTGTCCTTATATGAATTTATCACTGTGTATATATTAGATGTGGTATACCGGCGTATCTTGAGTGTACGTGTAAAGGCGGGATGCTTCCTGAAATGGCTTTGAGTGTTCAGGAGAGCAATTAGCAATTTCTCAGTTTCTACACAGGAGGAACAGAAAAGGGGGGATAGTTTGGCCTCGGCAAATGGGATCTACAAATAAGCCGGAGGAACGCTAGAATTCAAGATAACGATCGAATCTATTCCGGTGGCGTTGTTGTATACCCCGACAGCCGGTGTTGTGGGTTTGCATCAAACCCATTCTTGTTATATGAAAGGGTTGGACCCGCATGATTATATCTAATCGTAGTTTCGATTGACGCTTCCGAATCGTGCCACTCGAAGACACGCAAGGGTCGTGGAGAAAATGGGAAATCCATTGTACGTAATTTGGTCTCTGTCTGTGTTACATGGCACATGGTCAGTAAGATTCCGTAGGTCTACTTCAGGACGGAGGATATGAAATTGGGTCGAAAATCGTATATCGAGGGAAAGTCTGGAGAGTATGATTTATATGGGTAGTAAGTCCAGGCTATGACGTTTTCTCAAACTAATTTGCATGATTAATTAACGCGACTGTCCCTTGTCCACCTTCTCGAGACGTTCGCGAATTTCAATTCTGGGATGACTTGCGGGTGAGATTTATGTTAGTTTAGGTAAGAATCGATTAAATCCCTTATGGGGATGTATAGTAAAAATATTTTTTATAGGATTCTTATAAAAATTAATTTTTTATATTATTCCTTTACGCTGTTTAGCTACCACTCTATTTCTGCACGGCTTCCGACGTCTACTTGACGTATCACATGTTATCTATTTCGGAAATGGCGTCGCTATAAATTTATATTTTTCCAGGTTACCAGATCGATACCCAACTCATTCCTCCTTCTCTGCAGCCACTGCAGTGTATCGCGACACTTCATACTAATGATTTACGTTGTTTCGACGAAGGCGCAGTTACGCTGTTTCTATTTTCAGTGTATCGACTCCTCGATGAGCTGGGCGGTTATCTACCACCAAAGAGTCTGGCGCCAGTGGACATCACCCCATTGGTCTCAGAACTGTTGAGGTTGAACGGGGCACCCCTATTCGACGTCTACGTCGACGTGGACCTTTACGACCGGACGAGGTCATCTGTATTTCTAGATCTCCCGATGAAGTATCGAGCAGATACGTTTTTTTCGGAAAATCAGGTAAACACGGACGATCGTTTAAAGCAAATAGCATCAAATGGACGATGAAAAGATTCGTCTGGAATTTTACGAATCCCAATGGAGCCAAAGTCTTCGAAGGGATATACGATCGGAACTTTTGGGTCTCCACGGAGATTGGTCGTTGCTTGATCGAGGTCCACCGGGACTGTTAGAAAAATCAAGAGACTCATCTGTTACGTGACCAGGCAGTAATAGGGGAGGAGAAACACGTATTGGAAGTGACTGTAAGGTCCCGTACGGTTTTAGGCCACATCAGGGACGTACCAGAGCAGCGAGGCAGCCGGAAGGGAGCAAGTAGATAACGATCGTTCGTAATCAGACCGACGGTGAGCGAGTGGCTACTTCCTGAGGTAAATTCCAGGTTGTTTTGGACGTATAAAGGTTCCTTCTCAATTATTAATTGTCGTTTAGTTCCTGGCGCGAAATTTCATCCCGTGGGAGATAACGGGATACCCGGTTGCCGTCGGGAAAATTACCTGACTCGCGCTATCTTATACGCCGAAGATAGATAGGGATGTGTACAAGGATGCCTGTATAGGGTTGCTCTGGCTCGGGTTGTATATGGCTGTGTGGGATATATGTGTTTTCCCATTTACCCAACCTTAACTAATATTTTCGCGACAGCCACGGTTCTCGGATTACCCGAAGTTGAGCAAATTTGCGGTAGCTGCTTTTCGCGATTTACGAGACAGTGCGATGCATAATTTATGCAGTAGGAAATATGATGCAAACGAAGATACCGGCTGAAAGAGAGAAGAACGATGGGGTGAAAGAGGCTAACAAAGCGAGAAAGAGTGAGAGAGTAAGTGGGATGAAGAAAGAAGAAGTTTAAGCGAGAAGAGAATACAAGTATTTGTAAAACCTTACCGGCGACATTCGTGCGGAATAAATTTTCGTCCGGTATCATCGAAGAGGGGAAAACTTTAATTACAACTCGAATCTGAAGATTTAATTACAGTATACCTGGCGTCTCTGCACGATCGAAATTGCATTGTCCTTGCGATTTAATTGGAGCGAATGAGTAATTCTTGCAGAGTGCGAAAAAGAAAAGGGAATTTTTTTCAACTCCCAAGCATACCCCTTTATGCGCCTGATTATAGCGTTACGTAAATTGCTTGTTCCGCTGCCGTGTAACTTCGTTGCTCTTTCGTAGTGGCAGCAATGAAAGGCCAGAAACTCCTTGTATCGAATTACTTGTATAAGGCTATTGTCAAAATTTCGGTAACTCCCAAACAAAAGAGCATGGTACTTCGGGAGATACTAAGGGGTGGTGAACATTAAGCAGACACATGGATGTTGCTTATGAAAAAGGGTCTGGGTTTGAGATTCAGCGTCTCCCCTGAAGGTAGGTTGGTAAAGACGCTAGGCAGGTATAGGTAGGTTGGTACCCCTGATGCTTTTAGGATTGTCGGTGAGCGAATTGCTGCTCGCCAAGACCCTTCGTCTCGTTCGCATATTGATAGCCGAGCCAGTCGTTGGCATTGTGCGTGAGGCTTTATTCGGTGCTTACGTCGTAAAGTGCGTAGGAAACGTGAATGCCTGGGAGTCGCGTGATGAGAGAGGAAATGAGATTTTACCGGCTGTCGAGAAGAGACTGTGTAGTTAAAAGGGAAGAGCGTCGGTGAAGACCGAAGAGAATGGAGAGAGAGAGAGAGAGAGAGCTAAGGGTGGTATAGAGAGAACGATAGAATACAAGAAGAAAGGGTAGTATCGGAATGAAAGAAAAGTGGTAGTGGGAGAGGGGGTTGCTCGGAAGGGCAAAGGTCAAAGCCGTACTGGATGCGCTACATTTAAGAGGGTAATCGCTTTTTAGTGTAATCGCTACCCTTAGACCCCACCTCAACGCAGATTCAACCCCCATAGGTCTTCCATTCGTTTATAGAATGAAAATTATATCACGAAATCTTCCTTTGCCTAAAATTCTCCCTTATTATGCATCCAATGGGCGAATTTCTATTGATGCATTGATTCAATCCCCATACCTCGTAACCCTGAAGTTCCTATCTCGTCTCCTGAAACGTGTGTGAAAAATTCAAAAATAAAAAATTTTCTTTCCATATATCCTCTTTGAAAATTTCGATCGGCAAGCTCTAGCCGGGTCTCGGGTAATCCGTGCAAAAGAGCTCGTTCTGCCCGAGGCCAAATGTCGTTAAACGCCAAGTGTACACAAACCCGTCTTGACATTTTAGGCTCTTTGTTTGCGAGGCTTCTCCCGACTCTGATGGGCCTACCTAAGGCCGGAAGGACTTCTGAAATAGTTAAGCTCTACAAAGAGATGACTCTTGCACGTCACTTCGTCGCTGCCTGTCGGCTCGTTCGGTGGAACGAGCGAAAAGAACCTGATGCACGGTTACCCTTAGCTCGCTGAATCTTATTTAAAGAAACCTGATATCGCTCCTCGTTATAGACCCGGTGACACGTGAGAGTAACGAAGGTCTACCGGAGCTGTAAAAAAGCTGATGCGACATGGGAGAACATGTGATACACCGAGTTATCGTGTATCCCAATCCCCATCATATTACTGTCATGTAGATAGACTATCGCACATGCGATAAATACGAATGAATATATTCTCGTGACAGCAGGTTAAAGTGTTACCTTTTTTTTTTTATATGGGTCATCCTAAAGTGGGTATGCAGGACGACGCACTCGCTCGCGCGCTCTATGGAATAATCACGTGTACTCTGCCAAGTTATTTCGCGGTTGGTTTACTCGACGACGGCTCCGTTTAAGTGGTTTCGTAATAATCTGAAATTCTATAATCTGAAAAAAAAGCAAGTAGAAGCCATATTATGATATAGACACGTTACGTAAGTAAAGTGTCGTAATGACAGTGGATAACGAGATAAACGACTATCTATAGATAAAGCTAGAAGACCGAATCGGTTTCCGGTCTGAGGTTTCAAGGAAATTAAAGGAACTGCAAGCACAGTTGCTTCCTACTTGTTCGGTTGGTTGGTTCGTAGGTTGGCCAGCTAGATATCAGTAGGACAGACTGGAGCCAAGGGAAGGCTCTCGGAGAGGTTTTAGGGGACGGGGATCGGGTTGGCTACAGGCCAAAATACGCGAAGCCGAGACTGTGCGAATCTTTCTAATTTTCCACGCTTGCTTTATGGCCGGATCGAGTTAACGGTTTCTATCGCAGGACCTTGGCTCTCGGTCATCTCGAGGATCATTTCGGTTAGCCGATTTTTATCTCTCTTCATTGACCGCTCCCATTAATCTTGCGGTCCATCGGCAAGGATATCCTTTCACTTTAGTATCTCCTGGGACCCGAAGAATCTCCAGCCGACGTTTCCGGTGGTTTTTTCTCCGCACGATTCTGCATTGCGAAATTCTTGCCGGTATAAAGTATCTACGTAGCTGCCTTTATGCTGGCTACCCTTATGTACAAATGTATATACGTCTCATAAGTATGATATATACAGTGATACACAGATCCTGTACCGAAAGTATAACACAGCCCAACCCGATACTTGGCACGCTCTGGCATTGTTTGCCAAACGGTGGCAAGCCTTGCTTACTTATTTGCCACCCTGTCTCTTTCTATGATTCTTTCACTATTATACGCGAGTTCCAGATACTATCTGCCAAATACCGAACTTCCGGCATCTGTGCTACATGAGATCGCGACTGTCGTCCAGTGTTGGGGAAATCGCGAAAAAATTTACCCGCTGACACCCGATATTGCGAAATTTTAGGAATTCGATGAATTCGCACTATCTGGTTCACTTTCGTTTTACAGAAGGACGATGGTCCACGACGGAGAAGAGCTATATCGTTTACGGATAAACATCCCAGGGAAAGGAGATCATCCAGCACTGCGGAGAGCCGAGCGTATACGTTCATAAAGGCAAGTTTCCATGTTTGCGAAAAAAAACTTTTTTTTACTCTTTCAAATCTTTAAGCTTCTCTACGAGGTTTATCTTTCTAGATTTTCCCTTTCTGTGGTTGGTTTACGATCTCAAAGGACTCGGTGTCTCCAGTTTTCCCATTTTCCTGGCTTATATACATATACTTACCGACGCAACTCACCGCTTTATATTTGGCTATAAATCCAGACCCTTGCAGCTACTAATACTGCGGGAGTGGATCTCCTAGTTTTTTTAAAATATCCAGACACCAAACTGGCATGGTGACTGATCTTTTATAAAGAGAATAGATAAAAAGTCGTTCAACCAGATAGACCCGTTATTTCTCTTTCTTCTCCATAGCCTCTGTGTATATATGTATATACGATAGATAGGTGGTATATCATCAATATGAACTAACGGCAGTCACCCGTAGCATCCCTTACCTATAAATTTTCCAATTTCCACGAAATTTGCATTTACCCGAACCAGCCTGAAATCGTGAGCATTATGCGTTCTTGACCTACTTGTCACGACCTCAGGAAGACCTCCCATTTCGCTAAGGTGATTTCTACTCTTAAAGAGAAATTTTGACTTTACTCTCCTCAAGGGGGTTGGTTTTCAATGCCTGCCATTTTTACTCTCGAATTGGACATTCAAGAGAAACGAACTTCAGTTACTCGCTTCTTGATGGCGCTCATGTATACTCCATCGTGCGAGGAGTAAATTCTCTGCTGCTGTACGTGGATCTTGATTGCGTGTAAAATGAAGGAACGCGAGACGGATAGACGAGGTATGATTTCTGTGATTTAGCTTCAGAAAAAAAGATGCAGATGTAATTTACAGAGCGACTGTGATAACGAATATATTCATGTGTAATTTAAAAAAAAAGATAACCTTGAAAAACTTTGAATTTTAATATAAAAATTTGAATTTTAATATCGCAAAATTATCGCGCCAGCATCAACGTCGAGTCTATCTGCGCATTCAGCGAAATACTAGGGAATTTTATTGTGAAATTTCCAGGGGATAATGCCGGCACTGAAATAAGCGAGCAGCTTGTTGTACCTATTTCGTGTCGACTCTTTATTACCTGTCTTCGCTACACCTACAAACACGGATGACTGCCGTTGGAAATGCGCCCTAGTGCACACGTGGTAGCATACTACTTTTACGACCTGTAATCTCTCCCGGGCAAAGCTAATTAATTATCGAAAAAAAAGTCCCCACGTAAAAATCAATGCACAAATTCAGTGGCACAAACGCCACGACCGAAAGTTATTCGATGCAACCAAAGGGAGCCTTGGCAGGATTTCCGATGGGGAGTATCCTGTCAACCATAAATATCGGATAACGACGGGATAGCCTGGGATACTTATCATTTGGAAAGTATCCACGAAAACTTTTTGGTGAACCAGTCAATTCCACAAAAGTTCCTATAGGCTCCGTCCGATTCAGCTTTTGAGTTCTCTGTAGTGACTGTACCATGGTATAGTCTTACAAATATAGCCACGGGACCTTCTATCCAGAAGCTCATTCGTCGTTAAGCTTCCAAGCGATGTGCCTGGCAAGGAAAGCTGACGAAAAATTTTAATTTAAAATCGCATTTACCAAGTCCCCGTAGGGAAAAAGAAAGATTATTTTCGTATCGAGATCTCTCGCTGAGTGGAGCGTAAAAATAGAGATTTCGCAGAGTATTAATCTGCTGGAAGAAAGTTAAAAAAAATTATACAAAAATGGGAAAAAAAGCGCATCAGCGTGCTTATCTTGTTGCGCTTTTAACCAACTCGGCCAAGCGCGTTAGCACCAAGCGACACAAAACCGCATGAAAAATTATCACGGCTAAGGGAACAACGGCGAGCGTACATTTTCTTCGTGGAATTTTACAGCTGATGTTAATTCGATTTCGTTTCTACAGTTTTACGTACTTTTTTTAAGAATTAATGGCCCGCGTCATTTCAAGGCTAAAATACAGGAAGAGCGATCTGTCGTAAGACTATATGTATATATATATATATATATATATATGCATTTGTACGTAGATAAAAGTGGTTCAAGATAAATGAATGTATGTTCTCAAAGATTCTCATAAGCGTGGAAAACTTTCCGCACGCGGCACGAGCATCCCCGATATTATGTGTTATTGAACGCAGCATTCCTAAAGGGTATACCAGCGTCCCAGATATTTGAATGGACCGATGTGTATCCATTAGGCAGCGAGGGCATTCTAAAAAGGACAGCTACTGGGGTCAGGGTTGATGGAGGTCGCACAGAATTGCTCGTAATACGAGTATCGGACTTTCTAATCTATTTTTACATTTGTCTAGACCCCCCCCTGCTCCCCCGCTTGTGACGAATAATTTTATTCGCTCATCCCTCTACGTAGTTTCTAACAATATCGATTATCCCTTAATCTTGAAGACGTCACGCAGAAATAGTATAATATGTAAAATATTGATTTACCTAAATTGCACAATAATTGACTACAGTAGAAGGAGATAATGTAAAATTACAATGGATTTCGTATTCGTTGAATTATTGCTCAACATTAATTGCTTTTAAATAAAATATCTTCAATCGCGCTTAAACCAAATTTCCATGAGGTTCGATAAAATCTGTTTAATTTCGAATTATAAACGTGCCCCTCCGGATCGTCGGTTTCGTATACAATGTAGAATGGGCGACGTACCGGACGCCATTCACTTTATCCATCCTGTATTATCATGAGGCTATTACTCGAGTTAAAGCATTTGCATTCGACGTTACGTGCATTGTACGCAGTGCTCGACCGCGAAGCGAGCTATCATTGGTTAATTTCCCATTATTTATCTCATCGCGTTAATCAGCTTTGCGTTAATTCCAGTATCCATTTTGGTTACGTGTTACGCTGCATTGCAGTTAATTAGTGCAAGATGAAGTTTTTGCCAGAGAGTCTTGTTCGACCATAATGTTAGCATATTCGTTACTTATGGCATATATACAGATGATGACGTCATACGTAATATAGATATATGCAGTATGCATCAGTCATATACATACAGTTTACCATTTGGCGTTAAAACGTATCACCGAACACGTAATTTTGAGAAAAATAACGAAAGGACTATCTTACTGCTTAAGTCATGTATAGGCTGGACAATGAAACGTAAGTAGGTCGGAATGGATGTATAAGTCGTAAGGACTTACGAGATTGCGAAATTCGGGCGTCCCGACGCGCTTCCCGCCTTTCGTCAATAAAACATGCTTGATTCATCGAACAGATATTGCTTTCGTTACCATACATTCAACCTTTCGCCTGCGTCTATCCACTTTCTTATGTATTTATGTAACTTCGACATAGACCCTTTTGACATGTAATAATTATTTATGCTGTGTTCTACGGTCTTTGATTTAATTTATTTATCAAGGAAGCATGGGCGAGTAGTTGACTCGAATAATTCGAAGCTCGGTCGGTAACGTCGCTCGTGGAATCTGTCAGTTGCCGTACGCAGACAAAAGTGCATTTAAACGTATCTGAAACAGTGGTGGCTTAAATATCCGTAAAAGAAGCGAAGGAATGTTGACGAGAAAAGTTGTGAAATTCATTCTCGTTATGGTGCAGTTTAATGTGGCAAGTGACGATGGATTTGGAGAATTCAACTGGGTCGCCGCTGACATATTTTTAGGTTAGCACGACTCCGTCGCTTCGAAAGGACGACAACGCGACGCTCGCATTGTTTGGTATACGATTTACGGGCCTTCACGTAATCGAGGCTTTATGCCAGATGCTTTACCTCCTGCTGGAAAATGTACAGGTTACGTTTCGCTCACTGCTCGTTGCGCTGTCTACAACGGAGTTCTCTACCCGTCTCGTTTGTTGGAAAACACGAAGAAACGTATCGCGATCGAGTTACTTGAAAGTGCTGAAAGCGCATAGCGAGGAAAACTTTGAGGTACGGCGCGATTTTACTCAGCGATATAGTTGGTAGCTCGTGAAAATGGCCATTTCGTGGGTAAAACATACTGAAGCTAAGGCTTCTGCGGAGTCGGTAGGATACTAATGTTTATAGTAGCACGGAGGAGTGGAGCATTATCTGCGTCCTTTATTTATTTGAAAGTTTTACGTTATTGTCTCTCCTTTCTCTTGATTTACTGTCTTTTCTTTAATAATTTTTAATTATTCCTCTTTGTCACGTGGCGACATCTTGGAGAATCTCGATGAAATTTTACCGTTGAGGGAAAATATTTTTAATTTGTGTCTTTTCTTAGTTTAATATCGTACTAGCGTTGTCCGTTTCCTTTGGAATCGCTGACAACTTTTTCCCTGATTTCATTATCGCCCGAGGGAAAGTTTGAAAAGCCACCATGCAGGGACATCTTTCTCGCTTCGATTCATTTCGAATTGACCGTGACTCCTTCCGAAAGAAGTTACGACACGGGGAGTGACTCTGTCTTCCTGCTTCACATTTTTTCTCCCCTGCTACCTCGCGTCATCCAACTTTAGTCTTTTTTAGTCCCAGCTTTAATCGAGCCTAAAGGAAAAGTTTGACCCACGACCTGTTATTAACTCGAGCCACATGAATGAAGGGTTGGCAGGACGCCAGAAATTTTGTCTAAGTAAAAAATAAATCGTCCATGTAACTCGCTGTTATCTTCATTGAATATAAATTGGACTCAACTTATTGTTACATCTAGAATAACATGGAGGAGAAAAGATCGCAAAGGATCCTGAAGATCATCGACGGTCTGCTATCCAAGAAAATGAACGACAAGGAGAAGGCAATGGAGACCGAACAGCTTTTGCAATTTTGCACAGCCCTGAGCAAGGTACATGTGCGTCCTAAAGGTATAAAAAAAAAGTTTACATTCATCACGACTAAAGTTCAAGTCGTATGAAGTGTTCGTAACGAATCTCAAGCTATGAGCGTCCTCAATCCTGAACTTCTTCAGCTTCGTGTTAAAAGTTTTTCGCCTCTCGAGAAAACTTGTTGGATTAGCTCAAGGATTTATTGCCAAACAAAATCATTTTTTTTCTACATTTTCAGATTTATCCACGACACAAGGATCTTTACAATTGGATGGACGTGGACCAGCGCGTATACGTACCTTACAACCTGTCTCATCTTCAAGAAGAATTTGGTTATGTAAGTTCTCGCAGGTTTCTATCAAATGGCTGATAACTATCGACGTAACGGACACGATGCTCGGTTAGATAAGGTGGAAGACGCTGCTGAACGCCACCCTGGGAGCTGGAACGCCAAATTCGTGTAATAAAACTCATCATCGGGACGTACAAGATCAAAATCTTCTATTGGGCGACGATCGATTTCTCTGCGTTTACGTGACGGCTCCTCACTACTTTTACGAACTTGGAAAATTGCTGAATCGGTTTTCACGACGGTGAGTATTCCTATTGCTCACCAGCTGTTAGGATATTTTTTTTAGATGCAAGTATCAGGATCCTATGGATGCTGCGCTACGGATCTGAATATAAATTCATATCTTCCGTGACGTGGGTTCTCCTTGAGTTGTCCGGAGCAAAATATTGATACGCTTGATGGAAAGCTTCCTCGGAGGCTTTATATCCTCGGCAAGGTTATCAATTCGATGTGCTCGTCCTTACTATGCGTATGCAGAGTCACGTATTTTCTTCTTTTTCGAAAAATGGATATTTCCTTCGCGAAGGACTTTGAAGGCTGTACCAAATTGCTCAGCAAAGTTTTTTCAGTCAAATTAAATAAGGATATCCCTGAGTGACGTGTTACATAAAAATTTTTTATTCATTTTACTTCCTTTGTTTTTTCATCTATTTTCACTTTGTCTTTTTAACCCACAGAAATATCCTCGACTTAGCTAAAACTCATCTCGTACCAACCGTATCACCGAAATGGAACGCACTGTTTTTTCACTGGCGTACAGTACTACGAAATTTGGTTGGTACTTTAAAACGCGAAGAAAAATAACTGCTCGGGCATTGCGAGGTTGCCACTCTATGCTCCACTATTTACTATGTAAATTGAACGATCCACACGGCGCCCCGTTGTCGCGCGAAATTCAAACTCAAATTTATAACCAGACGAATTTGCAAAGTTTAATCGGATGCGTGGCCCAGCAAAATTTCACATTAGCCGGGTCCCCCCACACGCTAATGCACGTCCGTTCCGATAGAGATCCTCGTGAATTTTAGGACGATCGTCGATCCATACACAGAGGAAGAATAAATCTCGAGGCATGGCACTTGAACTATTCTGCAAGATGTCAAATGAGGATGATTAAGTTCCCGGTAGAACGTAGTAATTACAGAAGGACCATCCCTGCTGCACTATATAGCTACTGCCTATGTACACATGGTACCAGGGAATTGAGGTCTAGAATCTTGAATCAGGATGGTTGACTAGTTAATTAAATCCTCAAATAATTATTATTACTTCGTAGATTAATATCAATTAAAATATAGAACGTACAGGATTGGTTAAAATTTCCTAATGATTTTTTTTCTATTATTATTCTCTGAAGCCATACGACCCGTTAACTTTATCCGTATGTATATATAGATATAGAAGCTTCTGGTAATCAATATAACTTTTCCTCCATTGTTTTCCCCTAATTGGCAGTGCATATTTCGCCGGGCTGCGCTCTCTGTTTCCATTTCTCTTTTAATGTTAGTTAAAAACGAACTGCAATTATCGCCTCTGCCCGTGACGTCGTTTACATTTCCAATGAAAATACGTCACCTGTCGCCTTGATGCGAAATTAATTTTCATGGAAACTGGTTTAACCCTCCGAATCAAAACTACCGGCAGTAATCAACAAGCAGTCATTCATTTGTTCATACTGTGCAACAACCGTGCGTCTGCTCGTTGCGATAAAGCATTCGTCCGATAATTTCGTACTAATCGTAATGCACATTAATTCGCTATTAGTTACGTCATTTCCTGTGGTACACACGTCGAAAAAACGAACAGACCTAAGAGTCGCCGACTACCTCAAGACGAATTTTCATGTTAACCTATAAAACTAGACTTGCGTAAAGAATGTCCGTAATTAACTAGAACTATGTCGATAAAAGAGTCCAAAGTATTCGAATTTAAGGGACTTTCGATGGGTCAGTAAAAGCTTGCAAATCAACAAAAACAATTATGTCACAAGGCACTTCCATTTGCGATTTATGACTTCTCGAACTTTCCACGAGCTTCTTAACCGGCATCCCAAATTCGAATATAGATTACACTAGAAAGCTGTTACATCGAGTTAGTTGGTCTCCGGACTTCCGGTATTGAGTTAGATCCTGGTCATGATATGTCTGCGATACTGGTCAATACGTGCCATCTACAATGTATTTTCAGAACTGTCACGGCATTCTAGTATTATGGAACAAGTTGGACATTTTGAAAGTTTAAAATTAAGTCGCGTACATTCTAGTATAAGTTTATGACGTACTTTAATGACGGTTACCTAGATGCACAAGGGTCCCAGATCCAATTTCAATTTCTAGATAGAAACTATGAAAAGAATGTCCAAGACGTAGATTCCGTCTGCGTCGGAGCTGAGACGCTTTGCGGCTTTGTAACTTCCGGCATTCGCTTTGCAAATGCCAAGAATTCAGACACTTCCCTTTGGATTCCTTCACATTAGAAATTCGTGCTGGATCAGCCGGTTACTTGATAGCACAAAATTAAAAAAGGTTAACGATATGGCCATGCAAACTATAACGCTACAGCCAAATGCCACTCTTGGCAATAGTCTGATAACTGACTGCCGTTATCATACTTGTACGTTATATCAACTTTTGCCAACGCTCGCAAAACGTAACCTAGTAATTAATATGCAACGTGGGGCATTAAATTTTCCGATACGCCGTACCACTTTTGATACGTTGGAATTGCACTTTGGAGCGTCTCGACGCCCGTCGTTTATGCTTACAATAATATCATCTAATTATTGGCATCAAACATTTTGATTTTTAAGGTAAAAATATTTTTTTCACTGATTAGGGCTATAATTTTTGTATGGCAGTTAATCGAATGTTCCTAAAGATTCGGATCGGTGATCATCGTGTATGATGCTGTAGGAAACGAAGGAGATAATCTGATAGGAAATAACTTCAGGGTGAACGTAATGCATTAATTTAATGTCCAAATCATTGTTATCTACGTAATATCCTCTTGGATGGATTTGTGAATTTATGCCCCTAACACCTAATGGACATTATAATATAACGCGTGAGTTATAGGATGTAATAACAGGCTGCAATCTGGCCGCGGGACACATTCGGCTCGATTAAATCAATATTGGGTCACCCTATATATCTTTACTGTATCGTTTATACTATGCCATCATTTTTCATATCAATTTAATTGCTTGCGTCAAATCGAAGGAAAATTCAAAATTCAATAAAAAATAATATTCCCAACAATTTTATATCTCTTTCAGAGTCGTGCACAACGGACTATTGCTACTTTACGCCGCGGACACGTTGCATGACGTTGTGAACGTGACTGCAAGCAAGAATTGGAACGTCTCGTGCAGCAATATGGCCAAGAGCATGTTTAGCTTCGCGGTTGGGGCACTTTACGTGCAGCAATACAACCCTCAGTATTTGGATACTATTGCCAACCGGGTGAGAATTGTTTGACACCCTCTATATATTTTGCTAGTTTTCGTAGGTCTGGTAATTTTTTTCATATAATTTTTTTTTACTATAATATTAAATATACAGGTGGAAATACTATTCGAACGGATCAAAGAGACACTTGCCGAGCGGATCCTAGTGAAGACGTGGTTGGATGAAGAAACAAGGATGCAAGCTTTGCTCAAGTTATCAGCATTGATAGGAAAGTTTCATGTATGGCCTGGCTTTCATAATGAGAGTTTTGTATCTCGTGAAATGGCTGAGGTATATTTTTTAATTAATTATTATATCATTTCAATGACATTCGTCAGTTTTATTATAATTATTTTTTATTTATTATCCTTGACGTTCATCATACTCAAAGGTGACGATCGATACTGATGATTTCTTTTCTACCGTGATGAGACGATTTCGACAGATTCGTTCTGTCAGTGGTGTAGTTTTTCGAAGAAATGCTAGCGAGAGGTGAGACAGTACAAAAAAAAAATAAAATTCTTTATTAGCTCTACCGAGTGTGGAATTATTTTTTTTTTTTGACAGGTTCCGTCATCCATACGCGGTCAATGCCTACTACGAATTGTCTACAAATTCAATCGGTAAGACATATTGGTATCTGATTAATTTAATAATTGTATTATAAATATATTTTTTATTTCCAGTCATACCGATCGCCATGATGACAGCCTGGTCCTGGTCTTGGGATGGAGGACCAGCGTACGCGGCTCACGCCACTCTTGGATCAATCATTGGTCATGAAATTTTGCACGCGTTTGATCTTCATCGCCGTGGACAATCTCTCGATACCGATCAATTGCTTTGGCTGACGCCAAAAACGTGGAGAAGATTAGAGGCAAGAATCGAGTGCGTGGCGAAGCTCTACGCCCGGAGCTTTTGGCGCAAAGTCAAGTTCTTTGGTAACAATGTGGACGTACAGGTACATGGAAAATAAAATATATGAATGATTAAATAAAATCTGAAAAATATATAGTAGAATCACAAAAAACGTATATCTCCTGGACAAATTGCATATGTCCCTGTGTAGTTCGATTGGAACGTGACAAGAAATGAAAACGTGGCGGACATAGGAGCTTTGCAGATTGCTCATGAAACATGGCAAACTTTGACAAATGGAAAGGACCGTACTTTGCCTGGTTTGGAAGCACTGCGGCCAAATCAGTTATTCTTTATAAGCGCTGCCCAAGTGAGTATATGAAAGAATATAATAATTTTCAAAGTTTCTATAAATGTATTACTCATAATTATAATTCCTTAGACATACTGCTCTAATATGACTGCCGAGGCGTATATCCTCTCCGTTGAACTGGACTATCACACACCTCATCCAGAAAGGTAATCCATATTGATTGATTGTCCGTGGTAATATAATCGATACAATCCCTATGTCGCGTAATGCTTCAGGGTCAATGGTATAATGATGAACTCAGAAGCGTTCACCGAAGCATTCCGATGCCGGGCGAATACCAGGATGAATCCACCAGAGAAGTGCAGTACCTGGTGATGAGAGAAGAAAAATAATAGAAAAGAAGAAAAAAAAATATGAAAAAAAATTTATTCCATAGAAAGTGTAACGAGTACCAGTTTGCCATTGACGCTGCTTGAAATGAACGTGTCTCCGTCATTGATATAGAATGGATAAAATTTTAATGAAATTCTTCAGTCACCAAGTCAATCGAAGCAGGTGCGTCGTTAATCAATGACAATTGCCTGACAAAGCATAAAATGAAGTATTAATATTTCAGGTTAGTAAAACCTGGAATGTTCAATGGCGAGAAAACAATTGTCCGAGGAATCGTCATTTCGAAGTGGAATTCCGTTATGTTTAGTATCGCGAGCGAAATGCCTATCACGTGACAGAAACAGTTGAAAATGACAGCGAGGGGTGAACGTTAGTTCAAGTTTTACCATTATTGTTAGAGAACGCGAACTTGCGATTCGCGAATTGTGATAAGTCTATGCTTGTTAGTGTTTTTCAAAGTCTAACGGATGTAAGATTGTATCGGATACAATTTATCCGAAATGTTGTCCCATCGACATAACGTTAATACAATTTACGAGGCTTTAGAAGAATTTTAGAGTTTCATAGAGAAAGTGAGTGAGAAAGAGATAGAGTGCGAGTGAGAACGAGAGAGAGAGAGAGAGAGAGAGAGAGAGAGAGAGAGAGAGAGAGAGAGAGAGAGAGAGAGAGAGAGAGAGAGAAAGGGAGAAGAAAGAGGAAAAAAAGTGAGACGAGTGAAAATAATGAGACAAGCGTGTATGGCATGTTATCCGTGTGTGTGAGGATGCGTGTGTACGTGCGTGCGTGCTCGTAAGTGCTAAAAATGATAAAAGGCCTGTAACGAAGCGGGAGAGAGCAATAAATAAGTGTAGAGCGCTTAAAAGTTCAACTGCAGATTCGTAGATAAAATGTGAAAGGTGAAATTTTCTTTGGCGATTCTAACGAGAGCAATTAGTGCGAAATTAAAATTATTATATTTAATTACAGCAAATTAGTCACCACATGTGGCGCATAAGATTACATAAGAAATCGTAGTGATAACCTCGATTAAACGTTATAAGCTGTCGGCTAGTGAAACAACTTTTATGACTATAGTTTCGAGGCAAAAAATCGCGAACTGTGATATTCTTAATGCATACGCATCCGGGCGACCACTTCCCCGCTCGCAGTGACCACTTTTTGCCATGCAAATTTTTCATTTTTTTTTTCATCGAATTTCACGAAACAATTAACGATACTCAAAATTGTTCCTTCTTAATCGTAACACGTTGTTGCTGCGAACGGGGCTGAATGCGCTTCATTAAAATCGAAAGCATAAACTCATTATTGAAACACCGTTGTAAATGTTCATTGCTGATTGATGACTCATATGGCAAATAAATATGATTTATACAAAAATAATATATATATATACTACTTCTAATCTCCATGGAAATAGTCTTCGGTTATTTTACTTCGAAATTCGCTAAAGAAATATCTGAATGACAGTTACGTGCCAATAACAGCGTAATATCGAATATTCGGGTGCGTTGTCCTGTTAGCGATTTTTCATCGCATCAAGTTTTCCTTTACTACGATTCTTACTGTATATTTTAATTCATTATTTTATGAAATCTTACAATAATTGAATCATTCGTCGAGTTAACGTTCAATACTAAGTACCAAGACTACAGGACAGTCATATTTAATAAGAGGAATCCTGCATCGAGCAGGATAGCCAGGCTTAACCAGAAGAATCGTTTGATATCCCGCTGGTCCATATGCTCGTCGTCCTGTACAATTTGCGTGGTCCTGGGAGGCTGAATATTCATCTGATCCGGAAATGAGTCGAGTGACTGACTCCGATGTCCTGTCAGATGGCTTAACATGTCACCGTGTGACTGCTGTCTCTTTCGCGTCCTTTGGATAACTTTGCAGGTACATACAAAACGAAACGCAAGGATATCCATTATCCTTATCAATTTCCATTTCAATATCAATACTATCATTTTTCCATACCACGAACAATGTTATCCCGATATCCTATCCATGTCCTTCAGGATAAAAAGCCCAATGGCCGTTAAAGGTCTTACAGGAGACCTACCCTATATCCTGGATTATCCTCTAAAGCCTTATGCGCCCTACACTGAATTTTCGAAGGATAATCAATAGGTCACTCCTGATCCTTCATGATTGATATAGATGCTGGTCGCATTGGCTGGACCGTATCCCGTTGAAACCATGGCTCGCTTTACACCTTACGTATCGGAGTTCACGTACGCTCCAGATTATCATCCCTCGCGAAATCCGAAATGTCCTACAAGATGGAGGCATGACGTAGACAAGGACGAGGGTGATCCACGTGCCAACGGATCTTGGAATCATCGTCGTTCACCCGAGGAAGGACTTCCGGTCGGACAGGAGCCGTCTATCGAGATCAGAGCAGTTCTCGTTCGCTGTCCAAAATCACACGAAGAGACGTACATATCATTTGCATTGATTTCAATGGGTCGCGTGATAAAGAATAGAATTTCTTTTATTCATAGAATCGAAGTTCCTATGCGTGGAAACAGTTACAATATCACGGCTGGACGTAGTCAAGATATTCTTGAATTTCGTGGATTCGATAGAGACGAGCCAGCTCATCACTCTGAAGTTCGTGACTGTCGACGGAAACTCATTGTCACTATGAAGTTTAATAATATTGGGAAGGTATTGTCATTAAATAGGATGAGTAATTCGATATCTATTGATCTTTGATTATAGACTAAAACGCAGGAAGAGTTTGTCGTTATTGATCACGTATTGGATCCTGTGACTATGCACAAGGCACGTTTATTGAATCCTTTTGTGGTCAAAGTCAGGCAGGAACCCGTACTGCAACTTTACGGTTTGAAATTTCAAAGTGTAAGTAAGATTACGCTCAGTTCAATGTACTTTGTGACTTTCAAAGATTCATAAAAGTTTATGAAGTTTGAGATAATCAATTCGTAACTTGAAGTCAATGCTGATAATCGTAATGTACTACTGACCGTTGTTATGATCTGCTTTACCATATGTTGGTATAGTAGTAAGGCACAAAATCCCATGATATTTACCATCCGTGAAATACTGTACAACCCAACGTCGGTAATATCTCGACAGTCACACTGCAGTATTGATTTGAAATTTTTCAATCGAGTATCTTTTTTGGTTATGTAAAACGGTAATAGAATATTCACACAAATAAAGGATATGCTGGCGAGTGTCAATGATGATTATTAATTTGATTAACGAAGGTGGTGAATGGCGAAGCCAAGGAAGAGGTGATAAATAAGAAACAAGCAAATTACACAGGATGTGACAACGGACTGAAAGAACCGACCTGTGGCCAGATGTTATTTCACAGCAATCCCATTCCATACAGTCAGGTAAAATTACGTAACTAACATATTCTAAGTCACTCCTCAAGTAACAATGTGGCTTCGTGGTAATTACTTAATGCACGAATCCTGTTTGCACGAGCAGGGCTTTTGTTGTTCATGCGATCCGGAAGTGAACGCCGCGCGACAGCCATCCCCAAAATTGAATCATTCACCTGAAAAATCATTTTCGAGCATGAAGCCACCCTGTAATAAAGTCCGGTCAAAAGTTCATGGCAATATAAACGTGCGAAGTGTATTCGACAATACGATCGAAGATGAAAGATCGTTAAGAGGATCGGAGAAACAACTATTAGAAGATAACTTATCGTCAGCAGAAAGCATATCAAAGGACGCCAACAGATATATAAGTAAATTTATTGGAAGTCAAAGTCGTAAAGGCAGAGATGAAAAGGACATCATAGACAAGATCTACGGAGAAACCGAGTCAGTGAAAAACGAAAGCACTCCAATTCTTGAGAAAGATCGAGTAAAGTTCAAGGGCGTGGTAGGCCCGACATTAAGTGTGCGATCCTTCTCGAATGACTTCCAAGACGAAGATTCTCTTCGAGATGACAGAGTAGCCAGAGATAAGAGTAGTTCTGAACACTCGAATGAAGTTATGTCACCGATCTTACAAAGTGCTCTGATGGGTAATTTCGGGACGAAGGGTAAAATCGAGCCGTACATGGATGCAGTGTCCAGACAAGCATTACACGAGAGATCGGTATATTCAAAACGGCGAAACAAGAAGAAAAGCATCAGTCCAGATGGAACAGAAAGTAAAGACATAGATCGGGATATCATTGGGGAATTTAAAAAATCAGACAAAGACTCCTTCCTCAATCATGGACCAATCACGGAAGAGGTGATGTACAAAAAGCCTTTGATCAGCTCGCAAAACGTTAACGTAACGTCAGAGTTACTGAAGCTTGAAGAGGAATACGAAGCTTTCAAAAAGATGAGCAGAAGAAAAGCTGGTCCAGAAGATGAAGGTGAAGGATACGGGCTCCATTCGATATCGGAAAATAATGCAAAATCTTTGGCTGAGGTAACGAATGGTGTTCAAAGATATTCGAAAGTAAAGAAACAGCCATTTGTAAAGGAGCATTTTATGAAAGTGAGTCGGTACGAGAGCCCAAGGAGTGATTCGAAAGGCGGGAAATTTGAAAATTCTTACAGTTCGTTATCACGTCCTAAGGTAGATGCGCATGAGCAATTTGATGTTTTGTCGGGGGACAAAGTTCCTGGTGTATCGTCTAGATTGAAAAGCGGTGAGATGTCTGACAGGGCTGCAGCCAAAGATTCTGGAAGGATTCCTTTAGGATCTCGCGTGCTCCGGAATTCCCAAAGACAACAAGACGCTTCGAGTAACTCTTTGAGTATCTCGTCAAAGGTTCCTTCGATTAGAATCAAAGTTCCCATCTCTGGAAGAAATTCCTACCGTAGCGGATCCAACATTGGAAAAGCTACTACGCGACTGTATTCTTGGAATATGGACAGATCAGCCAAGTCTGACGAAATCGAATCCAGCACTCGACTTTCCGAAATCACAATTGACGTACCGGCCAAGGCCACTTTCAGAGCTCTGGGGTCTCTCGCAGTCCAAGACGTGAAACTGAATTCTTTGAATTCAACAGTCAAACCTTCGTCGACGTTCCTTATGCAATCCAAACGAAATGCGAATCTGGAAAAACCATTAATTTTGAGGCAGGAGCTTGTCAACGACACGCTATACCCTGTGTCGATGAACAACGTGACCAAGACGAATGGAACAGACAATTTTCAAAGAGTCAATAAATCCAACAAGGAAACAGATAAGAAATTGCATGAGGATGTGATGGGTGTGCTTGAAAGGATCATAGAGTCTGATGATGGAATTAAAAAATCCAATGACTCTTCTAATTATGAATCGTCGAAAAATATTGATTACAAAGTTGGAAAAAGTCATGAGAAAATTAGCGAAAGCTTCTTGGACGATCAAGATGAATTGATTGAAAATTTACTGAGAATGGCGTTAAACGAGAGAGAATCATTGGAACAGGAAAAATCTGGAAATGAAGGTACAGTACCACAAAGAGCAAATGAAGTAAGCAATTATTGGAAGGAATACGAGGGCGGGAAATTCGAATTATTTCAAACAGTTTACTCCACGAATGCAGCGTTTTCAAAATTCTTGCCGTCAGGTACCGAAAGGATCGAGAACGAAGAATTCATAGCTCCGAAGAACGTGTCAAAAGTTACTTGGAAGGATCAGAGAGTTATAAAGGATCCGTTGCTTGCGAAACTTAATGACTCAAGTTTAATAACCGCAAGGACAAATAGACATTTTGAAGAATCCAATCAAAAAGGCTCTTCGAATTCATCGACTCAAGAACTCAGCGAGTGCAGTGAGAAAAGTTTAGCGAAATCTTCAGAAACTCTTAAGAATATTTCGCGCGACATCACCCATAACGAAAGTCCCTTGGGACTCACTAGAAATTTTCAAGTTTTCAGCAAACAGCTTGAAAGCGTAGACCAAACAGATGTACATCCAATACAAATATTAGAACCAGTCAAAACGGAAGTCGAATTCACTGATCGAATTACCCAAATTGAAAACCACGGGCAAAGTGCACTCGGTCGATTGGTATATTCAGGAGCAACCTCAGGACTCGTCTCAGGACCGGCTGAAACGGTTCGTTTGAGCGTAGAAGGTCATTCGAAGGCTCCCACCGTGGAAAAGTTATCTTGTAAGGAGCAAAGAGATAAGACCAAAGTGAATTCAAGGGGGGAGAGCAAGAGGGAACGTTACAGGGACACTTTAGTAGAGACTAACTTGGAAAGTTACGTTGATCTTGGGACTCTGGAGGATTGGCCAAAAAGTCCAAGAAAAAGGTCTCTGTGGTCTGAGAAAGCGAAACGTCATGAAAGTCGTGGCTACGTTGATGATCTCAGAGATCCGGACGTGGAAAGTGTTGCTATTGATAAAGGATATGTGGTACCAGGTAAAACGAGCGATAGAGACTCTGAAGAATCCTTTACTGTTTTATCGGGTGGTTTTGATTTGGTAAAAGGTAATCTTCGCTACGAGGACCAATCGGCTACTGTTATAAACGAACATCGCCTTGAAGTGCCAAGCATGTTTACTGAGCAGGATTACATTTTCCTGGATGAAAATGGAAGAGAACGCGCCGCGACTGAACCAAGATTGGAGGAGCAGCACAATGGCATTCGTGAACAGGCACTTCGAAAATATCTTAAAGGATCTGTAGAGAAAATGGAAGCCAAAGAGGATCAGGAAAATAAGCAGAAGAGCGTGCACGGTATGGATCAGTACAAAAATTCAGAGAAAAATTTTCACCAGGTTCAGAGAGTCGACGGATATTCGAAACGTAATTTTCGTTCGATAAATTACGAGAATCCATTGGATAGCAAAGATGACGAGGGCGAGATGAAAATCGATAGAAAGATCGATGAAAAATTTGTGGAAATTTCAAAAGCCCTTAAGGAAGCATCGAACGACGTAAAGTTAACAAATCAGAATAAAAATAAGAAAATTTCGAAAAACGATAATTCGGTATTTCGAAATTTCGCAATAGCTTTAAACAGAATACCCAATGTAAATAATTTTCAAAGATCCAACAAGCCAGCCAAAGTTCATTCAAATTTTCGAAAATTAGAATCAGGTCGAAGGGATGATCTCATCTCTTATCCCTCTGATGGATACCGAATACATTACGTGCCGCTTTCGGAAAAAGTACAGAAAAAAACGAAGCCGTTTTTCTCGCACGCGAATTCAAACCAGGTAATTTCTCCATCGATCGTAAACGTTAATGCAAGAATTGCGAGTTCAACCGAAGCGCAGCTTTCGGTGCCGACATTGTCAGGCACGAAAACACGAAGCTACAAAACCCTTATCCGGCCCAGCGTGACGTTTAATGTAAACTCAATGGAACCGACAATTAGGCAAATTACAGAACGTCCGTCATTCTATTTGAAGGGAGCTTCGAAAAAAATGGAAAGCACTTTATTCACATCTCCAGCGCTTAAATCGCGAATAACTTTAGATATTCCTGACGCGGGCAGGAAATATAACGATGGCCATAACGTACGTGCTACGGAGTCAAGTACATTTTTCATGAACAAGAAAAACAGTAATGCCAACGACATGGAAGCAGCGAGAAATATAACTATGGAAGGTGCTAGTAAAATTGATCGTAAAAAAGATGACACTTTCGCTTACAACAAATCTTCCTCGGCAATTATACCTCAATTGGTTGATATCGATCAGCAGGAAGGATCGTTACTTCCGGACGAGATAATTTTAAAACAAAATGTTACTAGCGATCTAGTTACTAAATCTGAACTAAGGAACGATTCTAACGTGTGGAATGTTACTAGGCCTTTATTAACTTACGTACCTGGTCAGAAGGATACTGTTCGATACACTGTATCAAAGACTACGTTACCTGAAAAAATGAGTATTTCGACAATGGCTGTTTTGAATAATGAAGATATGATAAAGTCTAAGGATATTTTTGATATCGAATCGAGAGAAAAAACGGGATCTACTCAAAATCAAGATTTACATACACGTCATAACAGTCCCTCTTCTACTATTGAGTCGCGGACAGAAAATTTTATTGAAACTGAAAAAATTGATAGCGGATCTTTGGGTATCAAGATCATGCTCGTGGACCAGTCGTCTGGTATAAAATTAATGCCAGAACTATCAAACGAATCGATAAAGAAGTCAGGCGAAAATGCGTTGAACTTAAAGTCAGTAGATTCTTTACTTTCGTATCCTAGTGATAAATCGCATGAAGCGCTTTTCCCTATAGCCAATAGGGATGAGTTAATCTATCGAGAAATCGACGCTGATCCAAACATTCATAGCGAGAGTAATTTTGAGGCAGGACAACCGGAAATAGAGGACGATAAAATCGTCATAGAACGTTCGCCGTTCTATATAAAACCTGAACGATTCAAAATGGATGACGAAGAGTTCCAAGAGGGAGAAGCTAGCTCAGAGTTTAAGGGTTCATTCACAAAGAACGATCTACCTGCTCCAGGTTACCTAGGGATTTTAAAATCCAAGATGGCGGACGAGTCAATCAACCCTAGTAACTTTGTTCATAGTGAACAGAAGGTCCGCAATCCCAACGTTGAAAATAAGCTAACAGATACTGTTAGCCAACGGTGGGAGGACACGAAAGAGGGATTAACTTGGTCGAGAGTAGCCAAGCCCGGATTTCTTGATCCTGGAATGAAAACGTCCAGCACGTATTCCGGTAACCAGTCGGGTTCAAGTATTACTAAAGAAATTCTTTACTCGACAAGTCCTGAAATTCCGACGCTCACAACGACGCGAATGACGAGTCCTGGAGTTTTCATCGGGACCGCGAAAACTTTTCTGAAAAAGTTTTCGCCTCGGATTCCATTGCACGTTCAACCTGAAGCACCATGGAAACGCAGCTTTCCTCATACCGAATCGTATTATTCGGTCGATATGTGTAATCAGAGAGCGGAATTGAATGCGGTCGATTCGGAAAATCTGAAGATCAGCAACGGTAGCTCGTTTCCGGAAAGTATCGGGATTGCTACAGCTTCCGGTAACATGGAGGATCCGAACGTTTACTTAAGAAAATATAAATTTCCGCAAGCAGTCAGGAAAGCACTTGCCGAGAAGCTCGAATCGAGCGATGTGTTTGCGCAATATTTTAATCCGAAGAAAAGCAATCACGACGCAATCATTGATATCAACAGTCTGGAAGATGCTGACGATTCCGATTCTGTTATACTAAAAAACTATACAAATTTTAAACGTCTTAACAGATCGATTGGTACTCGAGTGCCAATTTTGAGTTACGATAATATAAATAATAACGTCCTGGAAGATTACAAAGATACGTCTTATCAGAATTCTACAGATCGTCGTCCAATTTCACAAACGAGTTATCTACGTATTCCTGTTATCAGAATTTCTAACGAGAAGGGACGTGCCATTAACGAAGACCCAAAGCTTAGGGAGACCCAGCAATACGCTACAGCGATAATTAAACCGGTAGCTGACGTCCAAAAAAGTTTTGACCATCCTCGCCTCAAGAGATATGACTATTTTGGAAATTCCATGGAAACGGACACAAAGGTAAAAAAAAATGCAAAAATTCTATCAGTCATTTTTGCTACGTCCACTTCGAATATTTTCAACGGAATGGACGACCCTGTCGTATCCGTTGAGGAACATCCGGTGTTTCTGAGGGACGAGACCAACGGCGCTCCTGAGGTCGTCGGCAGGACGAGCCAGAATGTCGGGAGTCTCGGTATAAAAACTAGAAGATTTTTGCAAGCTTATCAGGTTCCAAGAAAATCTTCTAAGCGACGTACGCACTCCCGTCGAGGGGTTAATTTTGGGAAAAAAGATAATGGTCATAAGAAAAACCATGTGCTACATTCTCGCGCTTATCGGGATGCTGAGTACTCTCTTTCTGGGAATAATGATCCGAATGCTCCTGAAACCATTCTTGGTAATTTAGGTGGGATACACGCAAGGAACCAAGGACTTGATTTCGAAAGATTAAGGAAGCGGTTTTTATTACTCGGTAGAAAAGCACTCGGTAATAAGACCAGGAACGGTGCATTAACGTTTTACGATTACGATTACTATCCCCAGGAAGTAGGTTCACTGTATAAAAAGAAGTTGGAGGAATCTATGATCCCCGAAAGGAAGTCGAGCTCGATGGGAGAGACGATCGTGACAACTGATGATGGAGTGTCGAACTTGGTTGGTACCGAGGCTGACTATAAATTAGAATTAGAGAAAGACGAATGGGAAAATTCCGGGGAACGGAGCGGAAGAAGAAATGAAAATCGTGAAAATTTAAAGCGAGAATTTAAATCATCGATAAAGACAACTGGGACTGTGGATGATGGAATTTCAAATTTGATGGGTACCGAGGCTGGTGAGATAATAGAATTTGAACGAGGGGGAAAGGAGATTTTAAATATTAAAAAGAGAAATATAGGCGAGACTCGCAGGGACGATGAAAAAATTAATATTAATTTTGATCCGAGTAAAGAATTTTCAAAAATTATATTCAACGATGGAAATACAAATTTGTATTATCCTATGAAGTTGCATGGAAATAATGGTCGGAAAATTGTTAAGCGATGCATCGACTCGTGTCACTCTAAATTCATGAAGCACGTAAATAATGAAAAGTGGAAGGCAAAGATGGAATTATTGAAATTAAAAAAACATGCGGATACCCTTAAAGAATATTTGAACTGGAGTCGCGATATTGTTACACCGGAATATTTACTTCCAACGGATATTACCTTGAACGAGGAAAAGATATCTGCTGATAATAAAGATAGTGTAATCAGGAACGGAAGTGATTCGCTGAATGGTATAAAATCGTCTAGTGGAATTAAAATAAATTTTGCAATTCTTCCAGCAAATTCCGCGAGTGGGATTGGCATCGATATTTCAAATACATTGAGGACGATATCGAATGACGAGGTAAAAAATAAAAAATCTTTTGAAAATCGTAACTTTGAAAATACTACCATAGAGGTCAGTGTATTTGAAAAATCACTGAATCATTTTTCATCTCAAAAACTGGAAACGACCTCAAAATGTCTTAAGGAAACAAAAACGCCAGCTTCCGGCTGCGATAACGAATGCTCTACCGGAAAGATATTACCGGCTTGTGGAACCGGAAAGGGAAAGTACGAGGATCGATATGAAATTCCGGAAGAAGCGATGATCTCCAAGAATAAAGATGGCGGTTTGGAAGAGGACAGATATTCTCTTGCGAAGAAAGGCGTGGGAGTTCAGAACGGCGGTAAGAAAGTTGAATCCTCGGAAAAGTTAGTGACGCTCGGCGTCGCGACGCATCAGACAAATCGCTTTGAATCCCCAATAAGTGAGAAACTTAATTCAGGGAGTTTGCAGCTCAAAAATAAAAAAAATCACAAGCACCGTTGGGTCGGTGAGAGTACTCGGTTTTTGGTGAAGTCGGAAGATTCCACCAAAGCTCAGGATCATGAGAATTCACTGACATACAGAAGTAACAATCAATACAATTCTTCGGGCATTACGTCACTTCCGTTTCTTCTTGAGATCCTTTACAATCAGGATACCACGAGGAATGGCACGACGGAATTATTTATCGAGGGAAATTCGTTTGATGATAATGAGAGCAAAAAGGACAAAAATAATTTCAATAATCATTTCTCGAGCAGGTCATCAATTTTACCTGAAAATATGAAATTTTTTAGCGGTACAAAAAATAATTACCTCGATGCTAATGTTGGAGGAGCAAAAGCACACGGATTAGCGGATGACAAAGAGCGGATTATTTTGCCAGATGCGGATACACTGGATGTTCAAGAAAAGAGGAGATTTATGGATTCCATGGATAATGATAAATTGCCGTCGTCTAATTTACAAAATATTAAACATGAAAAGGGCTCGATAAAAAATTCATATGATATCGATAACGACGCCGTCATTATATCATTGATCGAAAAGGATCGTACGAGAGACGAAAAGGTAATCAAGCAAGATCAGAAATTCCCAGAGATGTACAAAATCTATGAGAAAGAGATACCTTACGAAGGTCCAGAGTCATTGGGAAATAATCAAGATCAAATTCGGAATCCACTTGACGAGAGACAGGAGAAGAAAAACTTCAGACGAAATGGTAGAAGAATTTTGGCTATTCAAAAATCAAAAAAAACAAAATACTCTAAAGATATTATGGATCAAGATTACGCACAGTGGGATGGAAAGAGTGAGGTCGTTGATGAAGATGATTTAATCGCAGAAGATGAAGATACTGGACCAAACGAAGATTCTGAGAATAATAGCTACTTAGACAGTCCTGATAAGAGAAACGAGCGTGAAAAAGTGAAAGAAAATTGGGACGTTTCGGAAAATAAAATAATGATTAAGGAACCTAGTTTTGAAAAACGAAAAGCTCATGATAACGTTAATGATAATGATAATGATATGCCATTGGGCGTCAATAGGAGTAATATGGAAAGATTACATTTTTATGACGCTGATAAATATATTAATCAAATGGCCAAGAAGATAAGTCACTATAGCAACATGCATAACTTTGAAGATCAAGATGATTCTGAAAAGCAATTAAAAGATTATAAAAATTGGAGAACTGATAAGTATATCAAAGTAAGGGACGACTCGATTGATAATGATGAAGACCTTAATGAAATTATTAATGGATCAAATAGAAATTTCCGGGAACAGGATGTGGATGGATCTAAGGACGATTCTGAGGTACAGGAGGAAGTGGTCCTTGACGAAGACGTTAATGATTCTCCTGTAGAACGTCGTATGATATTGAAGAAAAAATTGGAAGAATTTCCAGGAGGAAAAATTTCCATAAGTAGCAGAAGACTTTATCCGTTCATGGAAGTCGACCGCGAACCAGATAGCTTGAAAAGTTCTAAAAGAAAAATCCCAGAATCGTCAAACACTTTTAGCGAAGATAGGACGATCGATAAAAAGGATGTCAAACCAAGGAATTCAACCGGAAACAAAAGATTTTCAGTCGCCGATGAAAACGATAGCGATTTTCAAATTTCCCTCAATGGAAAAATTCACATCAACGGCGGAACTAACGGTCAGCCATTATCTATAAGTATCGACGCTGCACCTGAATCAGCCAATGTAAATGCGGAAACCGGAAGTGCCAATATCTTACAAAAGCAATTGCATGATACTCACTTTGAAAAGTTAGAAAAATCGAAAAAAAATCGAAAAAAATTTGTAAAAGATCGGGACAAACTTTTCATCCCTCTTGATAGAAATTCTATTACGAAAGATGACAGATTCGCCGATCAATTGAGAGAATCGAAAAGGTCACAAAAAGGAGACACAAAAAATGTGGGAAAAATTTTCAAAAGGGGAAGTAAAGTTCATGAAAAAAATCCTTCCGCTGTCGATAATCGATATTCGAAATTCGCGAAAACGTCACTGGTCAAAAACTTTGGCAACGGTGTTAAGTTAGACACGTCCTGGTCAGCTGAGGTCGACCAGAAATCTCCCTCGAGGATACTTCCGGTTTCCTCGATCCTTGGAAAAACATTTATTGTTCCACGTCGCGTGTCACGGAAACGTAGCGAACGAATGAAAAAACATACTGCGCATCGTCCTAATCTAAAGTTTACGGGATTCATCAATAATGAATTAGATCACGGTGATATAGTTCCAGATTCGCCTGTCAAAATTGTCAAAATAATACCAGTTCAGTTTGCAGGGCCAACTACGCATGCTGTACCAGGATATTCTCCAGAAAATATATCAAATTTAGACAGAGAGCAAAAAAATAGGCTGGTTACTTCAGAAATGCCAAAATCAGAGGAAGTAACATTTTCGGTTACAAAAATGGCAGGAAAAATAGAGCCGTCTGATGTACGAGAGAACGAAGACGAATCGGACGTACTTATGGTCACTGATAAGAATGATTGGAGATATAAGTCAGATTCCAGTGGAAACTGCAATAAGTTATCTAATCATAGATCAGAATTGTATAAAAGTGGATTAAAAAATTCTCTTGATGAAAATCACGGTTCTACCGATCATCCATCGGTAAATGTTAAATTTATGGGACTTATTGGAATGAAAAAACCAAATTTAAATCAAACTGACTATGAGATGCTTGATGAAGATTCGAAATCTTATGGAACGAATATATCAAAGGAAGATAAATCCAAAGATTTTGACGTGCTGCCTCTGATCCGAGTAAAGATTACTCAGAAAAAGATAGATGAACCTTTAATTGATGAGAAAACTGTATTACTGCAATTGCACTTAAATGTAACCACGGAATCTAATATGTATAATCAATGTAATCAAGATTCTAATCAATGTGAAAATAATCGACATAATTCGAAACAGAATGAATTTCCTGGATCTGATCAGAAATTTATAAAAACTGCTACCTTTAAGCCTAAAAGTGGATCTATGGAAATGAAGTCAAGCTCAGCATCCGGTTCAATGAGTAATAACGATGAAAGATACAATACTGATGAAATTTCCAAATTTCCAAAATTCAATCATACGATGGTAGAAGAAATTCACGCTGGACCAAATCAAAAGAACTGGCCATTGTCTTTCGATGAATTGAACTATAAAAACTGGCTTGGAAAAGCTCACGGAAGTCGAAGAGAAAACGAAGAGAAAAGCTTTGGAAATTCTGATTCTGAAAAACGGCAATTTGAATTGAATCACAGCCAGCCGGGAAATCGTGAAGGAAACGTAAAATCGGATCTGCGATCGAAATTGAATTTTACTAATCTCGAAAGTGGAAACAGGCTACAAGATAAGCTCGATGCAGGTGATAGTAGATTGGATTCGAAAATAAAAGTACCAGAACTCTGTGATTCGAACGAAGGTAATTCGAGTCCATGGTGTACGACAACATTGAGGCCTGATGATAACACGATGAATAATGTTATGAATAATGGTAAAAAAACGGCTCAAGTTGAAAATATGTTGGCGATTATGGAATTTATAAAAAAAGTAAAAAATATGTTAAGTGGGGATAATCAGCGTGATCAAAATAAAAAAAATGATGGATCAGTGATACAGCTGCAAAGAGTGGTCCTCGTTCCCGAAAATCAATCACAGCCTGAGCTCAATGACGATGGCAAAGTACAGATAGTCACTGATCACATAATAATGATGGGCGAAGGAGTAAAGCACGACGAAACGGATAGAACCGAAAATCCAAAATTCAAAGAAAATTTAAATAACAAATTTGACCTACCCGAAAATGTGAATAATTCTAACCGCGGGAAACCACCGTCAATTTCAAATAAATTAGCTTCCGGTATCAACAATGGAAACGACAAGTCATTTTTATTTTACAGACAACAACATAGACCAAGCATTTTAAAATCCAAAAAAATCTATAACATTTCATCGGAACGTAAGAGCAATGAATCTAAAATAAAAAATCGAATGAACAATTTAAAATTTATTGAAGATTTTGAGCCAACAATTAAAAAAGTTAAAGGACGATCATCCCACCTTAACTCACGTAGTAAATATTCGGATCTAGATCTAGATCCTCTTCAAGCAACGAACGTGGACAATAATCCACCGGAAATAAAAAGTATAATAAACCAAGCACCTAAATTAGAAAATTTCGAATTATTCTCCGAAGAAAGCATTAAGTTGGACGGTAACAAAAATGGCGTTCCCGAGAAGCTCAACGTTACCAAGAATTCCGCGAATATGCAACCAGCGACCACGGCCATGAATTCCTCAAAGTTGATGACGTCAGATCCGGACATGGAATTTAAAATTTTTGGGAACGAGTCGGACGTACAAAGAATATCAAACGACTCTTTGAACAACGATAGCACGGAGGATAAAGAGTCGGAGGATGAGGACGCGGAGAGTTACAATATGCGAGTTCATGAGAAGCTGAAGAAGGAAATGATGGCGAAAAAGTTGTCCGAGTGGGAAGGAATCAGGGACGATTTACAGAGCACTTCGACTTCCGGTGGCGCTGAAATCCAGAAGCAGACCGATTCCAAACACAATCTTAAGAACCTCGAACTCGGTAAGGAACTGGCAGAGTTTCAGAAACTTCGAGAGGAAAGTGTTAAAAGAGAGAAGGAACTGTTGTACGTTGTACAAAAGAAGATAAACGACAGATTGCACGATCTGGAGGATGAAAATCTGAAGGAGAAATCGAGTCAAACGAAAACCGATCTTACCAATTTGGAACCACCGATGCCATTGGTCCTTCAGGAAAATAATAATCACAGAGCCAGCGACCTGATGGACGTTTCCAATGTAAATAACCATCACTCGTTAGCGAGTTTGATTCGAGAAGAAAATGGAAAATCGATAAGGGATCGAGGCTACGAAAAATTAATTGACGATTCGATAAACAGTGGCAAGGTATTGGATTTGTTATCGGTACCTGTTGATTACACGTTGACGAAGGAAGAAGATAAGGAATTACAAGACGACAAAAATGCCTATAAGATTTCTGGATACGCTATAAATCCGGATGACTCTCAGGCTTCAGATATGGACGAACCTTTAGGTTTGAATAAAGCGCGGGAGTTTAAATCTGAACTTGTGGGAAGGGAGGACATGAAAATGCTGTCGAACGGTGAAAGGAGAAAAGATGTTGAAGGACAAGCTGAAAACTTTCAAAATGAAAAACGTGAAGTGAATAAACAGATATATATCACCAAGGAACTTCCTTCCGGTAAGGATCCCACCTACGGGAGGCCAAAGCACGCGCGACGTTCAAAATCGAAAGCGGCGGCTTTTAGAAAAAAAAAGAAGAAAAGACGACACCGTAAGAAAAAAAAGCACAAGAAGAAGAAGAAAGGTTCCAAGAAGAAAAAATGGTGGCCCTTCAAGAGAAACTTGTTAAACGTACCGGAAGATCAGGATATTCGTTTCATCGTTAATAATTTTGAAGCACCCGATACTGCGTCCGGGACAATAACTGATTTCGTGGACAGCGGTGTTCGCCAGAGAAAAAAAAGAAAAAAGAAAAAAAGTGCCATTCGAAAAAAAAGACAAATCCGTGCTGGAGGTGCTCAAGTTCGCGGTGGTCAAGATTGCATGGACCGGCGACATCCGTCTAATGTAAACCCTGCCAAATATTTAGAATCTGCTCATTGTCTGCGTTTCAGTGATATATGGTAAGTAACGGTTACCAACCCTAAGAAATTATATTGAAAATAAAAACTGATCGTGACTCTTCAGGTACTCGGTATATGAGCTGGAAAATCCTATAATGGAGCACACTGTGTACCTGCAGCTCTACGAGAAGCATACTTTACCCGACGGGACTACTCACTGGGACGATCTTACTCAAGGATCAATGGTTAGGTAATAATGGATGATTACCAATTACCAAGTATCATCAGATTAGTAAATGATCGATTAATACAAAATTATAATTAGTCGAATCTTGCTTAATGTCTAAAAAAATTAATTACACTTATCAGGCTGGGAACGTTCATCAGACATCAAAGGGACAGTGTACCCACAATAGTGTTTACGTACAGCGGTGCAAGAATTGCACCGCAAAAGCGCGCGCATAATTTGAATCCCAGCAAAGAGCGTCTATTAGTGCCGTCGCCAGTGGCACCGGAAAAAGTACAAAAATATCCAGCACTGAAAGGTAATTCTACAATCATATATAACAATTATTAAAATTTTATTAGCAATAATTTTTTAATATAATTTCATCATACATGGATCAATTCGAAATTCGCAGGTGGATCTGGAGAGTATTTGGTAGTTGGTGCGAATGCCATAAGTAAAGACGGAAACGAATGCGACAAAGCCGGAGTTGGGTTTACTCCATTCGCATTGCAACCAGACAGATGTGGACACGTGAAAGGGACCTGTCTTAAGAATCAGCCTTTAGCTTATTGGCGACACGACATGGTACGTCAGAATGAGTGACTGGTAAACTTTCTTAAACTTTTCTCATCCGATAAAAGTTTTTTGCTATCGACTACGATGACAGGAGAAAATTTTTGATGATCAATGTCACTTATATGAATTATAATAAGATACTATTGACCATGACGTGTTTTATAGGAAGCACGAGAAGCTGGTAGACCAGGTTGTTACTTTTTGAGCAACTTTGCTTCTGTGCCTATCAATCCTATAAAATATAACGTGAGCGGAAGCGCAAGTCGTGAATTTTTAGGATTGGAATATCATTCGCCACATGTATCAGCAATTGACATAGAAGTCAGAGCTGATTATAATGCAATTGTCAGAGTGGGGTAAGTTTATTATACCTGAACGGATCAACTAGTTCATCCGAGACCATGATCGAAGTAATATCTAATAATAAGGGGAAAAAAATTATGGAAAGATCAATTCTCTTGTACCATTTATAGATCATCTGGTCGTGTTACGGAAGTTTATATAGATAGCACTGCCATAGAGCACACTGTAGTGACTGTAGTAATCAGCAATATGGGTTTGGCATCTTCACCCTATCAGCCGAGGATCAGTGATTGTCCTACAGGATTGCCAGTATCCTGGACCAAAGCCAAAGGAACAGTACAGGTTATTCCACCTCAGCACGATCAAAGAGTCACATTGGATTTATATGGTCAATTATACATCAATGGTTTCCATTGTTCCGGTAAGAATAAATTTTTGTAATACAGACTACACGACGTAAGCATGATAGTTCGGAGTCAACTTTGACCCACGTTAAACGCAATGATAATGAACATTGGCTTAAATATATTTTTTTTCAAAAAGTGCGTTATTCCAATGTTTTCACGCGCTGCATCCAGTTCCTGCATTATCGATCGGTGTGTTTATCAAAATCGATGTGAACAGATGAAAAGAGAAGCGTAGTTTGCGTATGGTAAATTTGCAAATTGGGACTCGCGATTAAATAGCAGCCGATGTGTTATCACGGACGTTTGCACGTCGATAAAACGCAGACTGAATCGTAACGTTAAAGCCGAATGAAATTTCCGTCTGTCTGATCGAATAAACTTCGAGGTAACCGACTCTCGGTTTACGGTGCCACTTCAGTTCACTTCACCTCGGCGCACTTCACTATGCTCGAGTTACTTTACTCCTAGCGAAATAATGATCCGGGTAAAACTGGGCCACTTGAACGACACCGCAAATCAAGAATCGAAGTCAGTGATAATCGATTCTCCAGATCCCCCTTGTGGATTTTCAAATGGCTACTCAAGTCGACGCACCAGTTGGTATAAGACCGTAGGGACGAGAAAGAACGTCCTAGTATTAGTTCCAAGAGAAACTTCCTGACTATGAAGTCTAGGATAGAATCTAGATAGCATTTCCTGTAGGAATCTACATATCCTACTCTCTTGTTATGCATGAACAGATAACGCTCACGTAAGATATTTGATAGTCGAGGTGGTGAATCATCATGGTGAACTGGTCGCAATGAGGAGGATAAGGGTGCAAAAAATGGACCGTTGCTTCTGCGTCTGGCACTGTCTCTGCGCCTGTGTTGGTAGCGTCACTGGACTTGGATGTCAACCGATGTCGCCAGAACATTACCACGCTGCTGGGTTCCAAGGACCGGTTCCTGTCACGTCCACAGAGCCGTCCATGATCATGAACACAGTTCGAGATGTACTGATCTTCAGCGCCTTGATGATATTGCTGCTGCTGCTTCTAGGTAGGCGCCACTTTAATATCATTTAAATGCTACATCCGCCATATACTTGGAAAGTTGATATCATCGTAGGGCAGTAAAGTATGCCTACAGTGTGCAGATGGGAACAGGAAGCCCTAGCGACAGGAAGTCCCCTACCGGAAGTCATGTTGACAAGGTTTCTCAGGGTTGCCCTATACCTTCTCATTTCAGGAATGCTGAAGTGGCTGATCGGTATTTTTGCCCCTGCAGTGGGTCGATGGGGCTTGGATAATTTATTGGAGGGCAGCAAGATGGACGAGTACTTTGAGCCTGAACTGAAATGCAGGTGTCTGGTTACCGACGACGATGGTGTTCCCGTTCATCCTGTGACGGGACAAAGGACTGTGAGGATCTGCAACAGGTGAACCAATCGAATCCTCTCTCTCTTTCTCTCTTACAGTCTTCAATAAAGATCCAAGACACCTCGAGGACATTCAAATCCTTCCTATTCCTCTTTGCAGGAAAGTCGAGTTCTTCCTCAACCTCATATTCTTCCTGACGTACCCCATCGCCATCTGCTGCAACTATGCAAAAAGATCTTTCGCACCAACCCAGGCTGACTGCTGCCCTGACGAGTCTAAGGTAACTAATTTAAATTCCAATCGCAGTAATAATACCCTGGCAAGAAGAATACCAAGTCATACGTACCTGATGAGAATATACATACAGAGTGTAGTTCAATTGATTTCCACGAATGGCGCCACCGGTCAAAGTCAATTAAAATCGTTTCTATCTTCGATTAAAATGATTGAAAAGAAAAAGGATTTAATTCGAATTGCAGTAGATTCCCAGGATCTAACCTGTTATAAATTTCATCGGCTCTGATCAAGATTGTTCTCACGATCTTTTACTTTACTTTTTTCTTGTACCCTTCTATCCCTTCGACTCTCTTATCCGAACAAGAGTTTTCCGATAAGTTCGATTAGCTTTAGCTCTCCTCTTGAAAATAGTCGAGCGTAACGCTTCGAATTCTGCATATAGACATGCCTGATCACCGAGAAAGCTGGCTGCCCTAAGTTGATCTGCGTGAATACATACGGTGATACAAGAAATTCGAAGATGGAAGCTGAGGACACGCAGTACGTGATGAACGAGTTGAAGAAGTCCCAGGAGTCTCTGCAGGACCCAAAGAGACCCAAGGTAGGCCTACGAAATCGCAAGTGAAGTTATCTGCGAGGAAAATAAAAGGAGCGAACGAAGCAACGTATGGAAAACGACAGAAGGGATATTTTGTCTGTTTTTTAGAGAATGAAAAAGTGATAACGATAATGCAGCCTACGAAAGCGCGACAGCTCGCCGATAATAAATTAACATTGTTATTATATCATTACAATTATCTTCACGTGATGCAAGTTCATTGTTCGCAATATAATACAATAAATATATATATATACAGACAGAATAGGCCTTTTCTCATTTAGTATAATTTTTACTTTAATTTCTTTTTTAAATTTTCAATCTTACTTCCGCTTTGTCCTCCGTCTTCCCTTCCGTTCTCTCTGAATTGCAGAAGACCAGCGGAAGTAGAAGTTCCTCCAGGAAATCATCCCACAGGAGTAAGTACCATGAAGAATATAATATGACACGTGGGACATATTAATTCACCAACCAAATTCCATGTTGACAAGTACAGTCCAATTGAAAAAATTAATTTTTATTAAAAACAATGAAAAGTCACAAAATGGCGGCGTTAATAATTTTCACAGCTGTGAACGCCGAAAACTTCGTCGATGACTTGTTACAGAAACGTGTAGTTTTTCGAAATCTCACTGAACCCATTGGAGGACTTCTTGTACCACCCGGTACGCTTTACAGTGTACGAGGATACTTTTTTAATTCAAAATCCGGGGAATACAGTTTTATCACGCCATGTCCGTTCAAACAGGTACCTGGTATAGTTTGATAATTTTTTAAATATTTTTTTTTCATTTTTTAAGTAATCATTCTGTCACAGCATTGGCTTATCGATAACTGCACGAAGAAACCTATGAAACCCGCGAAGACTTATTCGAGCAGTCTCTTTATGCGTAACTTTAACGACGCAAGTGATGTTTACGAGAGTAACGAGATCTCATTGGAACCAAGAGGAATTTGTATCAACGTCCAATATCTTGATGACAGATAACAGATTTAGGGAAACGATATGAATATATGGTTAAAGGATTCACATATTGAAACGTGATATAATTTATATAAGTTATTTTACCGGAAGTCAATGATGACGCTAATATATAGGAGTTATCCTTTCAAACGATTCTAATCTTGTAGGCCGGATGCTGTGTACCTTTTAATAGAGTATATATTTTAATAAATGTATACATATATTATATACATCCGTATGAAAATATGCATTGAATTTGTCTACGGTAAATACATCTTGGGTGTAAAGTCATCCGTTTGCCGAAATTTTACATTCGATTTCCGCCGTTTTGCCCGAATTTTATGCACAGTTTGACATATCGCTTTAAGCAGCGTGTACGTTTTTCCTCTATGGGTTCTCGTGGGAACTGAAATTGCGTACCGTAGAATTTTCGAATGCTGGATATGAATCGTTCGGAAACTGCTATTGGCTGGTAGTTTATGCGTTAAGATATAAAAAAATCAAAAATGTTATTTCTACCTCTATTAATTTTGTTTACGTAAATACGACCAGAAATAAAAATAGGGGAATTTGTTTTTCAAATTATCTAGGTTATAAAACAAAATAAAAAATTAAATTTCCCACGACAGTTTACCTGTTATACAAAAGTTCATAAAACACTACAGCATCCCTTGTGAACCGACCTCCTCGGAAAATACTACCCCCTGCGATGAAATATGTTAAAGTAAGACGGATCGGCTCCCGGTCAACAATGCTGCCCATAGATCACTCCCTTTAAGAAGTTTTCCAAGAGAAACGCACGTACGGCCAAACAGCCTGCATAAAGACACTAACCTCCAAAGTGCAGATGACAAGAGAAACGGCCGTTTTCTCGGTAAAGGGATTCATTTAAATAGCCTTAATTCTACGTAGCACCATAAACGTAACGGGCCATTAGCTGAAGAGGCAGCATGTTCAGGAGTAACGTAGTGGCAGGAACGTTTGTGCACGACCTAGAAGTGCCTGAGGCGTATTTCCATCAGCGGATCGACGTCAGGCGTAGGTTTCTGCTTTCTCTCCTGCATCCAGTACACTCGGTTAGTCGCTGGCACATAGTATGAATTACATAGCGAGTAAAGTAGCATCCGAAGAAGTAAGCAAGCATACGGTCACGTAGCAAATATTTATGCGTATGATTACATGCGGGTCGGCCTTTAGGAGAAAAGACGCTACGGTCACGGAGGTATTCCTGATCTCATGCTCCCTACGCTAGTTGCGTAGATACACCCCTGACTTTCTTGGATGCTACGCGCAGACGGCACGTCGGGTTCAAGCAAAACAAACGGTCTTCGATGTTAGGTAAGTCTGTATGAACTTGCAGAGAGTCTAACAAGTCGACGGATGTTGATGTTATAAGTGCGAGCGATCCGTTCTCTGTGATCAACAATCCTTGTTCGTTGTCGGAAATTTTAGCAGCCATTAAACATCCTCCACTTTACATAAAACGATAACAGCTTCTGTTTTTATTATTCTCAGTGGGGTTTTGGGTCAAAGATAAAATTATTATACACGTTCACAGACCTTATTAATAATTGATAAAATTATTCACGAGCATGGAAGCAAGGAGAAATATAGTTAGTACGTGAATATTCTATACTATGATATACTTAGTTCTTTGGATGAACTTGGGGGATGGTACTGGGGTCTACTCCTCTTGTCGGGTGTCATCGCTATTTTTAATTTTAATATAATTTAATTAATTAACATTAAAATTCAATATTCGTTACTGTCACTAGTTAGTATTGCCAGCAGCGACTCGACATGACAATGTGACGAACGATATGGCGAAGTCAGACTGAATCCGTTACAGAATTTCTATAAAGGAAATCATTGGCTTAGCATTGAATTAGATCCGAAATAAAAAATTTCTTGAGTGAATTTTCCAAAAAAAATCAGTGAACTTGTCATCGGTTAATTTTTGGAAATTCGACAAACTCGTTTCGTGCTAACGTTAACCCCATCAAATAATTCTCTCGGTTGTATATGGAGATCGTGGTGAATTCTCACTGCGAAGATATTCGCACGCAAAGTTATGAGACTCACTTGATAAGTCTCAGGAAGTTCGCGAGCGGCACAGAGGGGAATTCCATATCCGAGAGCTGTGCGGAAAGTTAGTCACGTTCGAATAATAAATACGAAGGAACACGCGAATGGCGTGCGCAGTGCCCTATCGAGGATCGGATAGAACTGGAGGAGTAGAAGAGTGGAAGAATAGAGGGAGCAGTGAAGTACAACGTTATGGTGTGGAAAGGCTGCTGCTGGCACATCTGGCGTCGAGAGGAGAACGTTGCATCCAAGTACAATAGTGATTACATGAACAAAGGTGATTCGTACTATGTATATATAGGTATACGGTACGCGAAGCCATGAACATGGTCTGCCAGTACCGTTTTCAGGTAGTGCGATTCAACAGAGGAGATACAGGGCGCCATGAAAATTCAGCATAAATCACAGTTTAAAGAAACAGTCTCTAAAACTAAAGTTATCTGAGACCTCTTCTGCTGGCATTCCTGGAGAGTTTAAAGAAGGTAAACAAACGTGGCTAGGAGTATACGGATGGTGGAGATACCGGTTCGAAATATCATATACGTATGGAAGAAGTGTACGGTGCACCATAGTCAAACTGTTTGGTACCTACACTCTGTGTGGGCTTAGCGTGTTTACCTAGAAGTACCAAGAGACATTCCAAAAGGCAAAAAGGTATCGTAGGTCTCTATTGGGTAACGTCGAAACAGTCTTTAACCTCGGCTGACATTGCGTTCACGGATGATCGAGGGTGAACAAAGAATGGTGAACCGGTGGGTGGATGGTTGACAAAAGGGTAACTGGATGGCTCAAGTTCTGACTGCATTCAAAGGGATAAAAAGGACCGTTCACACTGTACCCCGACGCTACGTAAGAATGGCGCGTACATATGTGTCTGGACTGACTCGTTCGAAATATCCCGCTCCTGCGTCGTCTAGTCATTGGCAGATGCATAAGTATATAGGATGCACTCACTGGTGCAGCTGAGTCACATGCACGCACGTTGCGCGAGTGCATCGTACTACACTCCGGCTGAACCAGCCTGTTCTTTGTTAATGAGCAAGATAGGGGCACCGTGTGGCTTTGGTACGCATACAACAACGCTACGGTTGCCCACGTGGGGTCTATGGGCCCCTCTGGAAGAGAGAGCGATGGAGAGACAGAGAGAAAGAGAGAGAGAGACTAAGAAAGGGCGAGTAAGAGAGCGGTAAAGGAATGGACAGCCTCAGTTTCTCGGAGGGCCCCTGACTGGTACGTCGTTCCTGGTCTTGGATTCTCACTCTTTCTCTCTCTTTCTCTCACTCTCGGTCTTTATCTGTATATTCTCTTTTAATGTCCTCTGTTCTATTTGGTTCTCTCTCCTCTTCGCGAGAGAACCGAACGACCATGAGTCTTCGACTCTTACTTGACTCGGCTCGAGTTACTTCTCTACCTTCTGGCTTCTGCCTCTACCCTTTCTCTTGCCCCTGCCACAGCGCCATCGCTGCTATACACACAACCCGCTGTCGCTCTTTTCCTCCTAACTCCAGCCCTTCCCCTAGCCCGCCTTTTTACCGGTCCATCCACATCCGATCGTGATCGTGCTGCCGCTCCACGCGATCCACGCGGCGGCCGAGCCAGGAACACCTTCAGTCGAGACGGGCGAACGCGATCGTGAGGATCGAACCGTAAAGATCGAGCTGGTTTGTCAGTCTCAATGTGTTATTCTTGTGCTGTGAGTGTTCTTGCGTCTTGTTTAAAACATTTTTCGTTTTGTGATAAACTTTGTGTGATATCGGTCGTTTGGATATTCACGGAGGATTGTTTGTCACGTTTATTTTTGTCGAGTAATAAACTCGCGATACATTGTTTACCGAATTAGATGTCACTCCTGCATTTTTTTATATTGACAAACAATATAATCCAAAGAATTTAATAAATGTATCTCACACTCGTACGACCTTACGGATTCCAAATCGTAAATGTCTTGATACACAGAGTAGATGTTCCGAAACGTTTCTTTCCCACGTATGTATACCATTTATGGCTCTGACAAAAACTTATAATGTCCTACCTTTTTTATTCATGCTGGATTAAAACAGTCTCAACGTACAAGAACTGACTCGTTCCACGCTTTAGCTATAGAGTCCAGTCAGTTTGAAAAATTTTTATAAAATTCAAAACAATCCTCCAAGGGCTTTACACGAACGACTTGATCAGTGTTTTACTAACCTAGGTGGCAGTGGTATCAGTGACAGAAGTATTCTAACCTGTAAGTTCAATCCGTACCTATGCGTCGCTGCTTGTCCAACGGCATCGTAAACCCGATAAATCACGTGATTCGTAGAAATCAAACGGTACGTGCGTTCTCGTAAATAACAGTTCCAAGTGTCAGCGTGAAGTCGTTGAGATAGTCTGATCCATAGTTGGTATCCTGGTGCAAGCAGGAGTCGTGGCAAACCAGAAAACGGTTCTTCGTTTCCCTTAATGTTCGTTTACGCGAAATTGTCCAGTGCCAACGTAGTGCTGTAACTGCCAAGATAATTTCTGTGATTTTTTTTCTACAAGGCCATCCAGAGAGACGGAGTAGCATATCTTTGTTGGTAAAGTATCGTTTTTTTTCTTTTGATATACATAAATAATAAAACAAAACTGCAGAATACAATTCCTTCTTGAAGTTAGCCATGGATTTTAAAATTTTTTTTTACACGAAGCTCTTCAAGAAGGTCACGTATTCTAGAATTTTATGAATAATAATTTACAATAGTTTTATTCGACGAGCAAAATTTTTGACTCTAGTACTGTGAAAACAGGTTGTATCGTAGTTATATAAAAGTGCAAAGTCAGCCACTGTGAATTCGCTGTATTAAATTAGATCAACGAAAGGTCAATAACATTATTGGCACTATCTGAAATTGATGTATATAAAAATTTACTTCGCAATGGCAATGACTGTCACTTAAAATAACTACGTCACGCCTCGCTCGATTTCTTTGTGGAAGAGCAGGGATAATATAAAGTGAATGTTCTTATCACGGCATAGCCAAGCAGCGCCCATTCGAGCTCGACGATTCACTCTACGATTATCGGTACTCTGAATGAGTTCACATACAATGCAAGTGCTAGCTCGGGGACGCAGTGCTGGTTATCTGTATGAATGGACTTGTTTGTAGTCCGGCTCGGTTACTTTTGAAAAGATCCACACTTAATGAATGTATCCGGTTCCAAAGGAAGATCAAAGAAGACCGAAGGGTCGTAGGGGTCGGTCGAGTGAGAATTAAGAAAACTGTCGTGAACTTTTGGTTTTGGTTATCTGTTATAAAAAATAAATTTTTTTAGTATTCATAAAATGCATACACCTATGCATAAACGTATACACTTTTATGTCTATGCAGTTTCCGACGTTAGCTAATAAAAATACGTTCTACTTACGCGGATGGAATTTTCTGTCATCGCGCGAAGTGCTAGCACAGCCATTTTGTATGGTCATGACCATAGAAACCTCCTTGCGCAATTTATCATCCGATATTCCGTCGTGAAAATTCGTCGTTGGTTGAGACTAAGGGGATGGTTGAGACGAAAAAAAACAAATGTAAACAGACGAAAAGGAACGAGTCGTTTGAAGGTTAAAAAAATGTCGCATTACAAATGCGACGTTTCTGTGGACACAAATCACCCGTAGCCGACGCTTGTGTCTGTCTTGTCGATTCGAAACCCATCAAGCTTTAATAATCCACGGAAAGTAATTAATGTTTGTTAGACTTTCGAGAGTCGCGCACATAAAGCGACGCGTAATAGTCCCGTGATAAATGAATAGTTGCGACAAGCAGCTGCTCGTGCCACGCTTTGTACGGCTTTCGGTAGCACCCGCCGTCATTCTTGGCACAATATTGCCATTTTATCCAAGGACGGCAATACGCCGTCGATAATCCCCTAGTTGTTGAGAAAACCCTTTTTTACCCGTAGGTCCAGTCAGCACCGTTACGATTTGCACAATTCAAAAAAAAAATGATACGTCCAAAACCAACTACCCACGTTATTACTTCACTCAGGGAGTCCACTCTCCCACAGGAGGCTCTAGAACGTGGTAGAACATGGACGTCGCGACGCATGGTTTATTTTTGGCAAAAAAGTCTAGCACGACTCCTCCGGTCGTGTACGTGGAAAAAGATCTGAGGAAAAAAGAATCGGTACTTGAGCGAAGCGCCAGGGTCCCACATGTGAAGTCAGGCCTAGAATAAGGCCCCACGCAGAGACACTGAACCCTCGTGTTCTCCTGACCCACCACTGAGAAGAATAAAAGCCACGAGGAATTTTGGTGAATGCATCTTCATCGAAGGTTTTCAAGAATTTTACAAATGTAGAAATGACCCTTTGCTCAAAAATACGTGGGATCAGGTACACGTGGGACATATCTGAATATTTTGTACTGGGAATTTTTTCCCTAAAAAAAATTCATAATCAGCATACTCGTACGAAAAAAATTACATCCATCCATCTGCTACGTAAATACATAACTGAATTATCGAACATATATGATCTACCTATATTTTTCATTGTCCCTACGTGCCACTGTTTATCTCCACGTTCGATGTAAAGGGGTCCAGTTAACTGATAACGTCCCACGTACGCAGGCGTCATATGTGGAACGTATGCGTGATTGAGCACTCGGCGGAAGGGTGTACAGCGTTATCTGGCGATAGGCAAAGCCTAATTTGTTAAGAAGATTAATGTCCGCCGTATTATCTTTAGGCATATAGCTGAGAATTACAAGGTGGTCCAGTTATCATCTTTCCACAATCTTCCGATAACACTGATCTTGTCTTTCTCCTATCTTTTCACACAAGAATTCCCACAATGCATCGCTACGGGCATCAGTCTGGATGTTTTCCGGCGACATTCGTTATACATCTAATTCAATGTTACTTTGTTAAATTAAACCGGGTCAAAGGTCCTGGCCGTGATGATGCAACCGTTAGCTAACGCTCCTTGATCATTACGAGATTCCAATTAGCAATTAGCCTTCGCAGTACACAATAGTGCCACGGCCGAAACGCCCACGCGAATTTACACTTCTTATATTTTACGTTTTATCTTGTATTATTATGTCTTTTACCTGATTGGTTCTTCCACCTCGTAAAGGGGAGGGTTGACTCTGCGAGGGTGGCCTGACAGGAAGTGCTGTATTACTCTTTCATATATATCCGGTGTTGCCTGCTGGCTCTTGGCTCATCTCCAGACTACCCAGAGATTCTTGCAGGTCGTGAAGGAGCTGAAGGATATTGAGAGAGAGAAAAAAAAGGGAGAGAAAATTCTTCTCAATAACATAGGGGTACTTTATTTGTTTTAATATACATAGCCAAGCGCGTAAGCACGTGGCGGAACTACGTCATATGTTGTCGAGACGTATTTTGCAATTTAAAAAAATTATTTTTATCCATTATTTACACTTTTTTTTCAAATTCAAAACGATCTGTTGAAAATTAATTTTTCGACGCACTCTCACTCGCGTTTTATCGCGTGTTGCAAATTCCACACTTCACGGTCATACGTGAAGATTTTATCATTCTTATAGAATTATTCATACACATCTGTTGACTGATGCACACGATCATCGATACGAATCATAGGTTCATTTTTAGCAGTGGCCTAATGCGTCGGGGTAGTGTACGTCGGCACATGAAAGTCGTGGAGTCATATGTGTAAATATACAAACGCGTGGTGACTTACTGATTAACGTCGCGTTTACATGCATAACAATTAGAGTCTCGTTTGAGCGTCGATCGTCGTCGCTATGTCGTTCCGATTAAAATCTTTTAGGACTCGTGCTCTCGTGAGCTCTGTTGTAATTAATTCAAGTACGGCCGAGTGTGTAGTACAAGGAAAATAGAATATTAAGTCAAAAGTAATTGGCCGTATCGTGTGTGGGTTTTACAGACTTTCACGCAGGTACTTGATAGCCACAGCTGGTTATGTATGTCAGTTAATTAATTAATATCATTATGGAGTTAATTATAATAATCGTCGAATCAATATCTGTTTCACTGAACGAGAGTCTGGTGGGTACTGTGAAAAGTTCTATGCGCACGAGGTTTGACTAAAAGTAGAATTCGAGCCAGGAGACATCCAGTGTGCGTGGCTCGTGTGAAATCATTGAATCGTAAGAAACTTTTGAGTTGCGCGTGACGTGTGATTTGAAAAAATTTATTTTAATGTCATAATGAAATTGATTTGAAAATGTGTGTGTGCGCGTAACGTTGAGTCAATTACTCATCGCCGTTAGAACGTCTAAGTTTTCATAATACAAAAACAATAAGCAGTAATGGGTATCGCATTGCAAAATTTATATGCTGGAACGTGAAACTTTATTGACTTTCGACAAGCGTCATTTTATATTCGTAATTATTTGTTTCAGATTGCAGTACCTGGAATTGGTGATTACAATATTTCAAGTGGATTATAAAAAAACGTGAAAATTTGCAGTAAACAAATGTGTCAGTCACGGTTCTGTGAATAAAATTTTACCAAGAATACTCGTATTCTTTGTTTTATTAAAAAAAAATTCAATTTTTCATCGCGATAATTTCGACATATAAACTGTCGAGTTCTGCATTTGTTTTTCATTAAATTTAGTTTATTGTATGAATTTTTTTTTCTGTGACGCTCGAAGGTTCTCGAAAACAAAATGTGATTTTAAACGAAGCGCTGGAGAACGATGAGCGAGGAAATCATTCTGAAAGCTTTGTCGGTCGGCGGTAGCGCTGGCGGAAGCGGAAGTATTCCGTTTGCCGACGAGGATGGCTCAACAGTCGCCAGTACTCCTGGACGAGGTCAATCACGGATCTTCTCCAAGGAGGAATTGATATATTCGGATGTGACTCCTCGTGGTGAAACTACTTCACGAAATGTGGCCAACTTCACGGGCTTCCGCAATCCAATCCTGAAGAGTAACACGGAGAGTAACGTAGCTGGAAAATATCGCACGAGCTCGAACGAGGTCGGCATCGATAACAAGCAGGTTTCTGGTACGAGAATAGCATTGAAGAAGAGCAGAACAGATAGCTGCGTACCCGAAGCGGATAATCCGTTGCAAAGATACGAGAACGCTTTGCTGAAGTATCGGAAGATCAAAGTGCCGCCAAAGAAGCAGATCAGTCGTGAGAACAGTTATGGATACTCAAGTAGTGACGACAGCGTGATCAGGAACAAATCAAAAAGCACCAGCTCGATAGACACGCAATCCGTAAATAACATCCTTGACGAGTACGAGGATCTTGACTACAGAAGATCATCCGACCTCAGCGACGTGGGCAGCATAAACGTGACGAACTTCGAGGCGGTAATGGATCAGCAGAGACAGAGAGAGAAGTCAAAGCTGAGGTGCCCCATGGCGCCCGCGGCTAGAAATGCCGGTCCGCCCCTGTCGGAGAAACTGCAGCCTCTTTTAAAAGTGAACCAGCAGACCCAGGTGCGACAGCGCTCGCGAGATCGGCTGAAGGACTCTGGGAGGATCGTCCCGGTGGAAGAGACTTCCGGCGCGACAGCGGCTTCTGCAGGAAAGACGTCGATGGACACGGAGAGCAATAAAGATTTTGTTGGCAAGGTGCCTGATCTGCTGATGAGGAAGGGCGAGGTGCAGAAGAGAGTGGATGAGTGGCTAAGTCAGACCCAGAGTCAGAACTTTGTTGGCGTCAAAGACAAAGTCCTAGTCAGGTCTAACAGCAGTGCTGATTACAGGTACAGGAACAGTTCTAACTCGAGAGCGAGATCGGTCGAGGAGACTGGGGAGAAACTGAACGGTACTGTGAGCTACGATGATCTTAACAGAGAAGGTAACAAGGGCGAGGTCAAGGCGGACAAGGTCAGCATTGGCGTGAACACCAGTAGAGGTACTTACAAGGAGTACTTGGCAAGTAGGAGTAAAATGAAGCAGAACGACTACGGGTTCAGCGGGTCAAACGGTACCAGGTCAACCAGGGACATGAGTCCTGGTACAACGTCGAAAATTCCTCAGAGAGGATTCTCCAATTCGAGTTTTAGATCGAAGAAGACTGAGATCAGTGGAGAGCCTGCGGATTCATCCAAGATCACTTGTAGTTTCGATTCGCGTGTCACTCGCGAGAGGAGCAAGATAACGGAGAACAGGCTTGCCAACCAGACAAAGTCCCGAGCCGATCCGGAGCCTGGGAAAGCCACGTCGACGATCATTCCCAGTAGGCGTCCGTCTTTCAAACGGACACAGAGCGTCAATCAAAGTGCCGGGGTGCTTATTAAGGAAGAGAGGAGCCCGCGAGCAAGGCCCACCGTGTCCAGCGAGAAGGGCCCATCGAGCGGGGAGCGTGAGGCCCGGCTCACGGGCCAGCTCGCGGCCCTACCAAATATGGACGGAGAAAGTCAGCGCCCACTTCTCCCGTGCGAGGCGCAGGTTTCTGATGCCGATCAAACCGATCCGGGGAAGCCAATGGAGGGATCGTATCGCGATGAGCGGAACCTTAAAAAACTGACGACGAATTCCGTGGAGCCCGAACGAACAGCCAAGGAGCGCGTACCTGTTCGAACATCTTGCAAAGTGCAGCCCAAGATAGAGACCTCATCGAGGCTGGATAGCATTTATGGACCGGTCGAACCACCCCGATTACGGTCTCTTCATGGTCAGGTTGAATCTAGCAGTAAAGAACTAGAAAACCAGTCCCAGCTGGCGCCGATACCCAGAACCTTTCATGGTCCTAATGCTTTCGAAGGCAGGAAACTACCAGCCATCCCAAGGAAAGATCAATCTCAGACCGGTAACGAGAATTATGTAAAGTGCACGATCATCAATCCTGTGTCGACCTTCAAACCGAACAATGCCATGTACGCGACTCTTCAGCAACCCAGTGAGCAGAACTCATTTGCTACGACTATAGTGAACGAGTCGGTAACTAGGTCTCATTACGCTACGCCGAAACACATTGAGAAGATTTACGAGCGACCACAGCCGCAGGTGATCCACGCCGACGACCTGGAATCGATTCTAAAACCTGTCGCCCTTCCGTCCGCCTACGGTGACAAACTATTAGCCAACGAACGTAAAGTCCACGTGGCTAACGACGTGGGAAACTCCCGGGGGCAGAACGACGATGATGACATCTATGAGAAAATCTCAGATGTTCGTTTCGAACAATTGGAGACAATCGTCGAGGATCAGAAGAGCGACAACGACGAGTGCAGGTTCCCGGAAATTGGTCTTAGTCAATGTCTTAAGGTCCAGCAGAAGATGACCAATGGGAAAGTCAAGAGTTCCGGTTTTACCGAGAGCACAGGGAAAGATACGATCTATGCAAAACCCTGGGATCAGACTATGATTCTGAACGATCCACCCAAGACATTCAGTACCTTCCAGACTCATCATCAGGACAGCGCTACCAGGCTGAATCATGTTAATCAATCTCGAAGAACCTGTCCTGCCGAGACGAACGAGTCTGAAGGACTCTCGGGCAAGGTCAGGGAGCAGAATTCCGAGCCGTCTGAAGATATCCACGAAAGCTACGACGGGAACTCACTCTACGAGGTCAGAAGTACCTTCAGGCTAACTAGAGAACAGTTAGGGAACCACTCTCGGGAGGGAAGCAATCTATCAAGCTCCACTGTTCCTCTTGAGGACCTTAAGTCTGATTTGCAACGAGAGATCGTTATGGATAATCGTCTCTGTTCGCGACCGGTCGACGACATCTCTGTGGATCAGTCGAGATCAGTCTTGGAAAAAAAATGCACGGAGGATATCGTCCAATTAGCTAATCGTATTAATCGAAATAAATCGGAACGTGATGTGGAGGAGCGTGAGAATGAAGTTTCTGTGAAAGACAAAATCGATCTTCAGCCTCCGATAGTGAGTGAAATACTTGTGAAGACTCTTAAATTCAAACAAGACTTACCGATCGATTTACCTAAAATATCCGAACCTGTTTTACCGACCAAGCAGTTCAACTTCCACAACGTCCTGAGCGACGACTACGACAAGATTATCGCTCAAGACGCAATGAGACTCAAGGAGAGCAAGGTATATGTGACCAAAGAGGAAATGGAGCATCAGAAGCTGATGGACCTGTTGAAGAAAGGAGACTACGACGCGGTGAAATCGGTGAGTTCGACGAAAATCGATTCGATCTTTATGTCGATATAACGAAATGTACAATTTCTTGTCCGATCACTTCACTCTGCTGAAATATCATTTCGGTATTTACATTTTTGCGATGGTCCGAATATGAAATTTTTCACTGGTGTTCTAGAAAATTGAACTGGTCCAGAATCGATCACGTCAAAAACGATCTATTACCTTTTTTTTTAATATTCTTACCATTTCATGAATTCCAACCAGTCTGCGTCCTCACCTACGCCTATGTATTCTTCGCCTTTTTATTATCGCTTCGAAAACCATTTTATTTCTCCTGGATGAAGCCGTATCCACACCAGTCTCATTACAGTTTCGAAAGGGATCTGGTCGTTAATAATGCTCCAGAAGTCACAGATGCCTCAGGCATCATTGGCTACATGCACGTTACAACTCTCCCAGGTAGAAACAAGCCTAACTTCTCTCCATTGAACTAACCGAAGTGACAGTCACGCGAGCTAATTCGATCGAGGTTAAAGGTCGATAGCTTTGGAATTAGAACTTTGCTCTCCCCCATCTGCATCCCTTCTACATACATCGTTCGCACATAAATCAGCCACTTGCTCTGAGCGTATACTTACAAAAGAAAATTTCCAGTCACTCGTATATTTCCCAGCAGACATGCACGCGCCATGTTGAATTAAAAAATATAAAGAATTTTCAAAATACAGTCGTACCAAAAATTTTAATAATATCCAGTACAGTATCCTTCCCATATACCCTGCGCTATACACGTATCTACTATATATTCTCAAGATGCACATAAGACCCATTCTCAGTCACTGTTTCTTCTTCCATACCTAGATGCACATGCAATCCCGAACATTGCGCAAGAACCTGAGGGTTCGAACAATTTATGATTTAGTCTCTCCTGGGAACGGAGCATTAGATATGCGGTTTAGTGTACGCTTTAATGCGCAAGAAAGTTGTAATAAATTGTACCACGCGTCTAAGCACGTACGTAGCACAGCGCCAGTGAAAATGCGCTGCTCGTTTCCTATGGACGTGACGTTACTTATTTTTTACCTTTATTTCGAGTCAACTTTTTTTTTCAAAATAGATCCCATCTTCCCTTCTTGAATTTCTCTACGATTCCACTCCAGAGTCCATTGCTGCCAACCCACTGGTCTTGCACACTCGTGGGACCAATTCTTTGCAGGCCACTCGACTCTCTTACCACAGGATCTTTACGATACGAGATATTAACCTCTATACTAGATCCAGAGATGGCACTATATGCACTTTCAAAATATATTAGGATTAAACTAGGTTTGCCATCTAGCTGCTATCCTAATACGCATAAAGACACGTTATCGATCCGCTAAGATCAATCGATGCGAAAGGATCCTTAGAATTTTTATAATGATCGTTTTATCTGTATGCAAAGTAATCAAAAAATGAATGGCTTTTTTTTATAAATAATTAAATTCGATAACTGACCCGAAGCATCTGTTTACGTATTTGTTCTATAAATTTCTCTATAAAACGTGAGGATTTCCCCAACCTATCTGATAACGTACTTTACTGAATTTTTGGACTCATTGCGTTGCAGTTTCGCGTCATCTGCTGCACTGATTGCAGCAACAAATTGATCACGGGTACGGTTATCACGTGCGGAGCCAATCCCTTAAGAATTTTATTCTTACATTTTTCGCGATTGAGTGAAATTCATTTCTGTCTCTCTCACTCACTCTCTTTCTCCCCACGTGGCATCAGTACCCATATGATATTCAGGTATAGCACGAGGGAAACGGGAACCGTGTGTAGCTATACGTATTTACGAAATACCGAAATAAAAAGACGTTGTTTCATAAAACTGCGTTACGAGGCGCCAGATAGGAAATCTTTCCTTAGAAACCCGGCACAATATTAAACCTCGACACGGCTTTTGATGCTTATGTGTACGTGGGTTTATGAGTTGGTCGTGTGTGCGTATAGCTCTGGCCAAAGGGAGAGAAAAAGAAATGGACAAAAGAAAAGGAGGGAGGGGGGGGGGGAATAGAGTAAAAAAAGAAAGAAAAAAAGAAGCGTTACGAAAACGAACTCCAAAGGAATCTCGAGAGTCCCAGCATCCCGCGGTCGAGATGCGGTTTAATAGAGAACAAAACGAGGGTTCGGGCTGCATGAAATATTTTTCTTCAAAGCATATATATATATATATATATATATATATATATCATGGAGCAGAAGAAGATTCTTCCCCGTGTGCTTGTAATTTAAGGTAAACATCGTACAGTTTGGCAAATAGTTAATCTCGCGAAAATCGACCAGATTCAACCATGCGAGTTGAAATCCAGCAACTTTATAGAATTTCCATATAGATATATATACAGTATACAGGTATATAGCGCATTTACCCAAGCAGCTAGTATAAGTTCTATGGGCAAATGACTGTACATATATACATGCATAAGCGTCTATATACTCTACCGTTAAAATTTGTCGACTTATTTTCTCCAGTGTAAAAACTTCCGGGAAGAGATACCCCCATGACAAATCGTTATAACGTGTACGAAGGGAAGTAGCAATTTCGAGTGAAAGAAAAGTTACGCCGAGAGAAGTCGCGCCTTAAGAAATCTTTTGGAGGAGACGAATCTTTGGGATGACGTATAAAGGAAAGAGGTAAAGTACGAAGTGGAGGATGAAGGATATTTATCGTGATAAAATTCTCTCTCTTTTTCTTTCTCTATATATAATACATATCCATGAACGAATAATTCAGTATGAAATTTTAAACGCTGAAGTTTATTATCGATCTAACAACAAATTCTACGACGTTATACGACCGCATGACGATCTCTCGTTATTCGGGCATGTATGTTTCAGCACCGTTCAACGCTAGGATCATAAATTCTCATGATGGAGGAGCCTCGAAAACACATGTCGCACCCCGCTGCTCCCGAGATCCCTACTGCAACTAGACGCAGGGGAGTAGTGCACATTTATGCACTTCCTAGTCCGGTGCATGAACGTCAACGTCGCGTCCCGTAGCGACGCGTGGGTGAATCTTGCACCTACGACACAAAGTGTCCCTCGCACACGATTAATAAAGCCTCGGGATTGTAACTGTACAGTCTGTATAAAAAATTATACTTATATATATATTATAAGTACTCGATGCACTCGATGCACTCGACGCATAGTTGATGAAGCGCGTGAGCATGCGTCGCGCGTGAAAGAATTTCCCATGCGATTATCCCATATGGGGAAGCTGCTTGTATATTTTGCTGGGGGTGGTAATGAGAGGAATTAAAAAAAAAATTCACCCTTGTAGATCAATTCACCAAGTTACGTATGGGCGGAAGTGGTTGAACTGTAAAGTCTGGTCTGGTCTAAGTGATACTATATGGCAGTACGGTCCAGTGACCTTATATCTTCGTTGCCCTGTTTGTATAGTATAGGGGTTGGTCGTATGAGGGTAGACGCGTAAAGGGATGATGGTCAGACGATCTTCGTATAGCGGTACGCTTCGTCGGTAGTGGACAAGGGTTGTCAATTTGAAATTGTAAGACATAGGGATGCTGGATGTGGTTGGTAGTAGGGTGCAGGATCGATCAGTGAATCCTTGAGGGGGTGGAATCGTAAATATTCTACAGGGTGAAACGACGTGCATTTATCATTGGGACGTATGCACGTACGTGGACAGAGGGGGTTGGGGTGAAGATGGGGGGTCGCGGAAAAAGATTTGAAAAATTGTGGGTTTCGGGGTGAAAAAAAAAGCTGTAAAGCTTTTTCCACTTGTTTTATCTTCTTTGGGAACACAGGGCTTGTCATTTCGTCTCCTCCCTGTCGCACCCTCGCTCACTGCAGCTCGCTGCTCTTTCTACTGACCCTTTTTACGCGTCTGTCTCTGCTCTTTATGGAGATTTCAACCCTTGCTTCCCACGGAGATGGACGATGCCCGTGGACGCGATTTTTTTTTGGGGGTAAATTACAACTTATCTGTAACAACGGCTGCTAATTTTTGTTGCATAGGGGTTGTGGAGTTTACGGTCAAATGAAATTCTCTCATCTATTCGTTGCGCGGTATGTGGTATTTCATTAAATTGCCTTTCTCATAATTATAAGGTTCACTTAAAACGTTCCTGTACCTCTGCCTTTTAACCATCCACGCCCGGCCAATTTGCATCCGATAGCCGCTAAAACGGCACTAACTAATTAACGGTTTTCCCCTTTCTATTCGATTATCGGGTGCAGCGACGTGCGTCGCTACCTCGAAACGAAGTAACTTCGTTATCATGAGAGCAGAGAATCCTAGGAGTCGCGTTTTCTGTATCACCCCGTAGACATTAGGTTCGAGGTACGTCTATCTCGACAAAGGATTTAATAATTTTCGTATATTAACATAGAAATTGGAAAACTACGCCGTCTTTTGGAGTTTGAGAAAAAAAAGTTTCATAAAAGTCACGAATTAGGATGTCGAAAATTTATTTTTTTTCCCCTTCTTTTTAGCACAAGATCAGTACCAATACCAAATCCACCCTGGCACCGCACTCCCTCTAGCAATAGAGAAGAGTGTATAGGCTCAAGCCTGAATACTGATCTGGCTTAAGTTGCGCTATCACCGACCCTCCGGACTTCTCGCGTCCTGAAGTAGAAATGAGGTTTACTTTTTCGAGATCGGCAGAGGGTAAAGCTGCTGCTGCTGCTGCTGCTGCTTACTAGCTAGAATTGGTAGGACGAGGACGAAGATGAGGTTGGGGATGCTGCTGGCAGTGGCAATTCTCGGGAGGATATTATGTGGCCTCGGGGAGTCCTGGGAGGTGTGAGGGGGTACAGGGGGAGGAGGAGGTGGATAGAACAGAATGCGGAGAGAGGTGCGAGGATATTACATTCTGGTCGGCAACTTCTCTCTTGCCGTCTCCTACAGACTCCATACAACTAATCTGCTCTCTCTCTCTCTCCCTCCCACTCCCACTCTCGGCCTCTAAAACCAACCAGGTTTGTCCTCTCACACAAACTGATCTCTATGACTAGACGCCGCGAGTACCTCGCATACGTGCATGTATACGGCACAGCCTGTGTTTACACTGCGCATAACCTCGCGTTAGCCACCCTGTTCACGTATCTATAGGATGCATAGTGCATACGAGGTCCTTGGGTTGAATATACACACGTGGTTTACCGGTAGAATACGTTTAGAGTTCGAAATAGACGGTTTCCGTACTGTGGACATGGAACATCGGTCAGTGCGATTAGATCGTCCAGTGATGGAGAATATCGCGAGATGCACTTCCGCTTTGGAATTTTCTTCGAGAATTTGATTCACCGGATTGGAGTCTGGTTTGGCTGATTTACTCGGGAATGAGTTCAGGGACGGAGACGCTTTTCTGAAATTTATTAAATAGGTTAGGTTGGTATTGGATGCTGGAGAAGTAATACGATCTTCGAAGGGCGGATGATTCGAGATAAAAGGGGGAAAAACAAGATTAAAGCGGTAACCTGGTAAACGACAAGTAACAGCGGTTTGACCCAGTCGCGTAGTTTAGATCCTGTGGATCTGGCTACAGAGGGATGCTGCGCCATAAAGGAGTTCAGAATGCAGTTCATTGTGTTCATCCTCTTCCAATGGACCAGAGTCAGATTGATCATGCTCCTTTGTCATAATGGTTTCACTCCGTCCGTTCGTTCTGTATAATGCGTATGTATATGTATATATACTACCAGACAAGGACGTCCTTCGTACCCATATCCTGCTGCTGGGTTTTCATGAAAAATCATCCCTTCCGTACCAACCGAATACTGACCACCTTTCTCTGGTTTGTTCCCATTTTCGACAATTTTCACAAGGCTGGGCAAATCCCTCTTCCGGCATGGATACACAAGGCTCTTTCTCTTTATACGAAAGTTCGAAAAATCCTGGGGACTTTCGCGAGTCCTTATGCGCTTTCAATTATTTTACTCCAGCGACTACGTGCTTCGTGTGGGAATTCACTGTGTGCCTTTACTTCTGTCCCGTTCTATACATTATATATACTATACGTATACACTGGGTATATCGGGTCCAACGTTCAGGGGTTGTCCTGTTGGTGTTTCATAAAATGCTAATTTAATCCCCTGGACGGGATTCCAAGCGATTTATTTCGGTCGATTTCTCCTCCTCAACTGGACGCCATCCTGCTTTCATTGCACAGAATTCAGCATGGACCTGACACTGGCCGGGGTCTGTAATCACTGTGGATACCCAGATACGACTTCAAAAGGAGATACGTATCGCGATATAGGCTTCAATTAATCGATCATCGATTTTAACAGGGACTATGACGTCAACTTGTATTTTGCATGAATAGCATAAGCTCCGATAGCTACACCTAATCGGGTCCCTCTCTCTGCTGATAAATCAATAGCTGTCTCTTAAGGCATATTACCAGTCGCGTCGAAGGTTCAATGACCCCTTAATCAGTGTAATCGTCGACGTTAATAAACCTTTTGAAGTGTCAATGTCGCTGGACTATAGACGAAAAAATGTTCCTGTCATACCGGAGACGACCAAATTCAGGGGCCATTGCTCCTTTTCCAATTCATCGATCAAGGCGATCACTCTCGTGAAAGTACAGGCGTCCCATAAGCTTATCGACTACCGTATTAAATAAAATGAGCGTATGAATTTTTGATATTAAAATTAATTATTTGTTTCATTGATAATAGAAAAAATAGTCTACAGTCACCGGTATTCGATATGAATATTTCTATAGGTTCGATGTACACAGATACTGTCATCGTTTCATTTTCACTCGAAAGGTATGTGGTTACTTATTCATTAAAATTTAGCTGATCTATTATTAATACGAAGCAGTTTTGGTTAGGTTAAATTTAAAAAGAACTTTGCTGTAGTGTCCTCGAAAATAATATTTCTTATCCAAGCTGGTACGTTCACTGAGTTACCAGCTGGGTTACAGGATGATGGTCGATTATCGTAGAAAACAGTGAAACTAAAGTTTGTGTCCAAGCGTCGATTTTCTCAAGTTTCTTTATGACCAAGTAGATATAGGTATTGATGTTTGGGGATACCAGAAGTCAGGTTGAATACTGGACGAACGTTATTCAGATATTAAATTGCTTTCTGCTGTACCATGATCTAAAGAAGATATCCTTCCTATTTTGATTCCACCATTCGTACCTAAAAAAAATAATCACTTGATATACTCCAGTGAACTGCCGAATGTGTCACGTATCGACCTACAAGGCATTTTTGTATTCACAAAAATTTCAAATTTCCAAAACACCACCTTATCACCTTTATCAACATTTATCGCGTGTATTCGTCAGGAGACGTGGTGTTCGCAACGATTCGCCATCTGGGAATTGAGATGAATTTTATTGCTCGCCTTTTTTTTTCCATCCGAATTCATCCCGCAGCTCGACTCCTCTGTTCGTGGTGGAGTCGACGTATTTTTTTAAACAATTTTTTTCCTTTTCTAAAACCAAAGAAAAATGCAGGCATTATAACTCCCTGTGTGAAATAGGGGTGTTAGGGAATTTCATAATATTCGAAAAAGTTACCTTAACGTTTCGCCAGGGGTACGCTTGGCCGTTTTGCTTTTTCCTTTTTTTTCCACATTTTTCTCACTGTCATCCCAGTTCATTTGCCAGGAGGTATCCGTGGCTGCTTCGGTCTACTGACTTACTCATTGTCAGTGTACCTTGGTCACTGATCCAGAGTGCTTCGAACCTTCTTAACCTTTTAATCTCTCCCACGGCCGTGATGTATTTCCACCGTCCTTATAAGGTCGTTTCGCAGATCTTTCACGCGGAGAGAAGTGAGTTAGCTTAGCTTAACGGCCCTGGCGCGGGCTCTTCGGGCAAACAATGGCTTCCATTAATCTTCATTCTCCGTCATAAACTGCGAAATAAAAGCAAAGAGCGTCCACTGTGAGTACGTGTAACGTTGTGTATAGCAGATAGTGGATAGCAGATAGTGAATAGTGGATGCCGACCAGACGATACAGTCCAACACCTTCTGTACATGCATACAGATATAGACGTGTGTGTATAAGATATGAGATAGTCGTTCCCTGATATTTTTGACCTACCCCATACTACAAAACAAATTTCAAGAGTCTGCCCTGAGCCAATAACGTTAATTATTGAGAAAATAATTATCGATTTTTTATCGAACCAATAAAAATAATTTTAATAAGAAGTAATCGGTGTAAAAATTAATTTCTCTTTACCCTTTAGAATTTTAATCGCGATGCCGAGGTGGTGCAAGGAGGTTGAATGAATTCATGAAATTTACAAACTAGTGCTATATTTATGGCTAGTGGATGAAAAAATTATTTTTTAAAAATTTATACCTCGTTAAGGGCTGGACAATAACTTCAAGATTTCCATGGACCTCCCAGCATCCCTGCCAATGACACGTTCCAGGAGGGAATAATTGCGGGCGTCGTCACGGGAAAGTTTTCAAATAATATAATAAATTCCAAGCAGGGGTATATGGTTATAGTTATATACATCGATATCCTTTGTAAGTCGCTTCTCGATATCGCAATCGCTATCCGAGAAATCTTATGCCGTATTGCCATATTATGGAAATTACATCTGCGACGAAGACCCTTATTCTAATATCGACCCATAGATAAGACTTTATGGAATTCGTAAGTAGAGAAGCGAACGAAATGATGGGGAACCAAGATGAATAAAATTCGTAGAAAATATCGGAAATTGATACCCACGTGTCTTTAAATAGACACTCAATGCCGTAGTAGGATATTTTTATTTACCAATGAATGTATATGTAGAAATATCAAGCGAAAAAATAGAAATATCAGGCGAAAGAATAATTTCACGATTAATTTTCGAAATTGGGAATTAATAATTAGATTTTAGGTTAAGGGCTCCTTATTGTTTTCATCTTCCTACGATATATTATCGCGTCCTCCAGTTGGCTATTGGTTTTGATATCGAGAGTTTAGGGAGGTTTACAAGGGTGGAGGAAGTTTACTTGTTAGTGGAACAATTATACGGGAAATCTGAGAAATTGAAGGTTTCCACTTGAACCAATTGGTTGGACCTCACACCAGTTGCATTTCTATGAAGCTACTACAGGGTAGCTACTGCATTTGACTTTGCGTACGGGCTGTTTGGGAATTCGAAGTTACTAGGAGAATTTACGAGTAAGCATCTGGCGTCAGCTTAATAAACCGGCTGGCAATGTAGGACCAGACTTAATTAGCGGAACTTGCGGTTTAAACTGACTTCGAGCTTACCAATCTGTTCGCTTAGGAGGCTACAAACTATGTGTTGCTCGGACGCGGATCTACGCGTCTTTTTTAAATCAACATTCGTATATATAAAATCTGGTACATGAAAACAGTAACATTTTTGAATTAAGTAAATTAGCGTATGTCATATGAAATTGTTCAAAATTAAGATATAAATAATTAGATGTATTATAATGTTTATACTATCTAGAGACTAAAAGTTAAAAGTCCATTTTAATTCTGTATTCGTATAATGAGACAGCTTCGATTTTACTCCGAAACGTTTGTCTCGCGTATTTGAGTATAGCGGCATGGTATGCTATGGCTTTTGGGATATTGAAACACGTGAAAGGGATGTCAGGTGCAGAAAATAGACATTTTTTTCGTATTTTTTTTTACAACATTGGAAATATCGTGCTCCGTGATTACATTTTTTTTATCTTATTACAATTCGTGATCTCTGTTAAAGATCCAGCAAAGGTCGCCGTAGTGAAATAAAAAAGGAAAACTCGGTGATTCAATTGCTTGACCCGTTTTTGTAATATCGTGCAATAGAAAGCAACGTCAAGGAACCCTTCTGGGAGCTATAGAACGTCCTTTACTACACTCGACGTGTAGTACCCTTGAAAAAAAATTTTTTTACCCTTCACGCACCACGTGTTTCTCTCGTGCCGACAATAACAGAATGTAAAGAAACATATTAGTACGCGTTCGTAAAGGTACGAGTGATGGCGCGCGCGTCGACTTTCTCGAAAATGCAAAAATCAGCCGACGGAAGTTGAGCATCTTTTGATAGATAAAGGTTGACAGTGGGTTAGTTATGACGAAGTGTTTGGGGTGGTTCCATCGAGACGATACAATGCACGAGAAACGATCACAAGTAGCCTAACGATCCATATCGATGCTTCAATCAAAATCATGAAGAAGCTTTTACATTAGGATGCATATACATATATATATATATGCGTGCCTAGAAGCATAGAAAGATTTCATGGCGTCGAGAGGCCCAGAGTTACATTGCGTTACTAACGAGACGTCGCTATCGTTACCATGGGAACTATTTCATTATACCACAAGCAAAATCTCCTTGCCTAATATAAACCTTTCCCAGGCGCATCTAATTTCCACGTCGCTATAGCGATTAAGACTGAGGCCAATTAATTTGGAAAGAATTTACAGGAGTTTCACTGATCAACCCCGTTTGACAAACAGATATACAGTGTTGCCGTTACGGGGAACGGAAAGTAAGTTTTTGCAGAACGAAACTTCGTAAAGAGGATTAAGCGAACGTCAACAAGCGTAGCCAGGCTAACATCGTTCGCAGATATGAACGTACGTCACATGTGACCCGTATAGATCCAGGGATAGGTACATGACCGTGTCCACGAGCGCGCATAATATGTGAACGTATACGGTGATGAATAGCCCAGGTCGGGCCGGAGTATGGAGGCTGAAGGACCAAGCCCATTATGGTGACGGTTGTTAAATAGTGCCATACCGACGTTTCACAGGATTTTTTTATATTTTTTTTCTCTTTCCGCCTTTCCTTCCGTTTCGTTCCTCCGTCGACCCTTATGGTCCCGCAAGCAGTATAGAAGTCGAGAGAACGAGCGATTCATTGAATACGAGACGACTCCAATGCCGCCATTCCCTTTTTCAATTCCCCCATGGGAGAATTGTTCTTTATATCGATGGAGCTATACTGCTCTTCGACACACTTTAAATCGGACTGTACGCACCAGTTGGAATCTAGATCTTCTCTCGAGGGACTGTCAAGCTGACGTCTAGACGTTGTACTTTCATTTATGTCCTTGGCGTAACCTTCTAAGACTGTGTCTTCAAATTCGTCTGTCAAGTTGGTAACAATGCTGTAGGGTGGTACATGGTCGCAGCTAATGCAATAGGGTAAAGAGGCTTTGACGAAATCCAGTTGTTTAGTTGCGTCTTTATGGTTAGCTGCATGAAAACTGACACGAAATATATTTCGCCAAGTTAAGTTGGCATTAGGGTGTCGTTTCGTAGAGAATAACCCTTGGGTACCGTTACGTAGAGGTAGGACTTCGTCCCCTGTCTCTTCTTCAGGGTCACTAGAAACAGACTGTTATTTTTTATTATTCAACCCGAATTGGACCCGGTGAACGTATTAGCTTCGGACGACGAGGGAATAACATCTAAGGCTTTTTGAGTCTCGACGATGTTACGTTTCACAAATTTACTTATGGTGTCTGTTTTTTTTTTCATCTTTTGCCAGCATCTAGTAAAGCTTATGTACATGTTCCTTGTAGCACGCTAGCAAACGGCCACCGCTGAGTGTCATAGAGAATTCTCTTTGGGGTAGGATGAGTTTCCTGCCCCATGTATCCAGACAAGTAGTGCTAGACATATATATATATAATATATATATATACACACAAGCGTACATACCAGTCGGAAACTTGCAACTAACAGCACACTAGACGCGGGTGAACTGTAGTGAGACACGCACGAGCACGTGTGGATAATGGTAATTATTGTCGTGTGGAGTGTCTCTCCCTCGTAGCTCTCAACAGAACGTTTGCTGTGTATTACTGTAGCAACTATTGCTGTGAATATGCACGGGGACGAACACTGGTTTTAGACAAATAAAGTTGTACTGTTAAAATACGTCAGACTCTGTCTCTGCTAATGAAAATAGTTAAAGCCAGCGTTCACGTACGTTTGGACGTCGTGCCTTTAATGTTTTCAACTTTCGGGTTCCCTGGGATTTCGGAATCACTGCGTGGAAGACTGAAACGTGAAAATCGACTGTAGACACATTGTGGTAGAAACAGTGTCAATGTTCGTTTGAGAATTATTGTTCACTGCGATTAAAACGATTGTAACGATACCACAAGTCCTGTCAGACAGTTCAAGTATCTTCCAACATATGCATTCACCAATTTCCCTTGCAAATCCTTCACATTTTCTAGTACACAGTTGCGCATTTAAAAATTTTTGCTTTTTAACATACTCACTAAACTCACTCGGTAAGGGCCTGTCTACCTAACCGTTTTACCGATGCGGCCCACAGACCGAAGACCGCAGCGCCACTGTGAGCGAAGCGCGTAATTAAAAATGACAGTTATCGTTGAGAAAGAAACAGTTCGGCTAACGAAACATTGAATCTCATGTAGATAATAAATCGGTGGAAAGAAAGAATAAACTTCGTTGAATCTGATCAAAGGAATCTCACGTAATACGGTGCCAACTGAATCTCATACAGTCCTAGATAATTTAACCAGCAGTGATGCGATTGTATGTCCTGTGTGGTTTACGTTGCATGTACAGTCAGCTCCACGCGTTTACTTCAGTCGAATTTACTTCCTACTGTTTCGCTTGGCGTCCTGTTCCTGTCTCATCCTGCGATTCCTGTATCTGGATAGTCGTATGTGTAAGTATGTACATAAGTATATACATAGACTATTATATAGCCACGTGTATAGGGACAAGCTCAGCGTCCCGATTCCACGCGACAATAGAGATTGTCGAGAGCTCTTTGTGGGGAATGAGATAGGTGAGTAGGCGAGTATAGGCTCCATTTACACCGGGCTGCAATACTGAAAGTACTTTTTAAAGCGGGAGCTCGATCGCTCGTTGGATACGTACATATGTACGTACGAAAATCCCTGCTCTTGGCGTTAAACAATGACTGTATGTATAGCGACTGAAGATGATTCAGGGATATTGTCGATTCGACGGGTAGTAAAGGGAGCGTAGCCTCCACGTAAAACACTCCCTTCAGTAGCATTGATCGATATCTGAGCTAATTAGCGGATGTAATTTACTGATAAGGATCGTCAGGCGGTAATAATTCCTAATTCCGTAGCGAAGTTAACGTGCAATTTCATAAACTGCCCCATGGGCGAATAGAAGCCGTTAATTTAATGAAATTGATCATCTTGCATATATGGGTTATCCACTTTGAAAACAAACAGATTTATCCTTCTTTCCGAAAGCGAGTATTTTTTACTTGGTATATTTAGTTTTTTCTTTCTCTAAGTATACTCGATCCTTTCTTACTGTGAAATTTTATTTACACTGTCCTCTGCAATTTCTTCGATAAGGCACGTAAGGATTCGCCTTTATCATCGTTTCCCAGAGTAACTAGTAAACGAGGAGCGATGTTCCTGCTTTTGGCGACAGACAGGACGACAGTCTGTGGGCTCGACTGTGCTCTCCCGGTTTATTCCTACGCTCTAAGGGACGCAGTGATTTATCGTTCCGGCGGATTAATGTTAACTGTATAATTAACCCAGATATTTGTGCAGCCAGTGAGGCAAATAATCCCCGACGCAGTAAATACGTGAGTTCACTTCTCTATCGTGCATAACATTCCTAAACCCACACTTAATGTACAAAATATTATTAATAGCGGGTCACATCTGCATCGAGTTTAATGCAAGATTGATTGGTCTGTAGAGTTTAAAATTTCATGCAAAGACAATACGTAACGACGATATTCATTTTTTTTTTTTTTTTCAGAAACTCAAAAGGAGTCTAAGGGATGCTGGCCTATCGGAATGTGTATAAGAACGATCTAAAGATAGACCCAGGGAAAACGATGCGCCATTAAGCTTTAATAAGATAACCTGTTCATCCCTTATTCGAAATAAACCCTTCAAAGACCAGAAGCAAGGACGTTGGTGGTCTTCGAGAACATTTTCCACGTCGTTTATTCCGATCGTTTGCTATTCCCTACACTCACCGACCCTCCGTTATTCGTACCTGCCCGGCATAATCTCCATCGCCGTAAAATCGACCCAAGAAACATTTGGCGAATGAGGCTGAATTTCTCTTTCTTTTTTTTTTTACATTTAGTCACGCACCGTCATTCAATATACTCTTTAAGGAATCAGCAGTTTGATTATCCAATATAATATATATGTCGAATCATCTTCCTAACCTACTCTTCGCAATACTCGCATTGCTATACACCCTCATAACCTATAAATAAGAAGGGTGGCTCACCCATCCTCAAAGGAGTCATTGAACTTAACTCTCGTCTAACGATACCTCAAATGATTCATGCTAGAAATGGTGTCTGATCGGTGGCCATTCCATTCCAGGGGATTGCGTCGAATCGACTGAGAGTGAGAAATCAATTGGATTGCGGCGGGTCATGAATCAAAACGCGTGAACGGCCTGGCTGTTGCTGCCGGTTCCAGACCCATAGCTCACAAGTTCTCTACTGTAGTAGCGTGCAATGGCCGCGTCTATCGAATCTCCGCTGCGCAACCAAATCCCAGAATGCTTTAACCATTTTCAAAAATATATAGACATCCTGTAGAAACGATTGAGAATTCTCATGACTTCCTCTATATATACATGGAATGATATATCGTGTCTCTGACACTTCTATCTGCATCCACATTCGAAATAGCTTACACCCATAGAAGTTACCCCGATTTATACCTACGCGACTATGTATATACACAATTTAGCATAACTCACTCGCAATCAGTAAATTGTCACGTTAGCCATGTCATCGCATTACGTATATCCGCTAGGTAGGTCAGTGCCCGTAATTTTCAAGGAGACGCACATGAACGGTATACCTTGAGGAAAAGAGGGTGCGACGCGACGCGCGGCGTCGCGTCGTGCTCTCGAGGCAACGTGTTGGGTCTCGCTCGGTCTGGGACGCTTGCGTCGCATGCGTTGCTCCGGGCAACCGATGGGGATGAATCTCGCGACGCCCGGCGTCGAGTCTAGTCGCGGGTGGGGCTGTTAGACTCAGTGCGCTCCTCGACGCCGTACCGATCGCGTTACTATGCGATCCGACAAGGCCCGGCTTAGTGGGACTCAAAATTATCTTAGGCCTTCGCGTCTGTCACTGATTCGGGTTGTGCAAATTATTGCGAAAAATTTGCAACTTCCCGTACTGACGTCGTGTCTCTTCGTTCTTGGAGTATGAGTGGACCTGGTGATTGGCTCGGGTTGATCGAGTGTTAAACACGCGTCGACTGATTCACCCTCGTGACTGGGGTGGGATTCCTACGGGGTAAACAACCAGAAGCTAACAAAGTAACAAAGTAACAAAGTGAACTTGCGCCGACAAGGCGGAGGAACGATTAAGCGTCGAGCGCGTTCGAAGGTGGAAGTAAGTTCGACATGGCCAAGTTTTGCAGAGTTTGACTCGTCGAATGGGGGGCGGGGGGGGGGGAGAGGGAGGTTCCGGAAGGGGGCTGCACAAAGGATAGTAAAGTGAGAGACGCATCCCCCTTTGGATGACGCTGAAGCTCTCGTGCTTTATTTCTACACTCTGTTGTTCGCAGGGCGATGGACGTTGCTGGGCTAGTTTCAAACTGGCGATGCTTTTCAGAACTGGAGCTTTTCTTCGCTACCCTTTCTCTTCTCCCATCTTCGTTCTTTTGCCATTCTTCGGCATAATTTTTTTTTCCTTGCTTTCTCACGAGAACGATAATCCTCTGCTCTCGTTTCGTATTCCGTCTTCGTACTGGTCCAGCCTAGACTATTTTTTTTCGCTCTTATTTTACTATTCGCGACGCTACTTCTTTACGTGACTCCTCGAATTTACAGTCTCGTTGAATCGACGAAAATTTCATGCTTCTACCGCTCGGCTATTGGCAGTGATGCAAATGACCTGAAGTACACGATATGCATTGGCTGACCCGAAGATCTTACCACCGGGGTCATCGCTGCATTCAATTGGGTCTTAGATACGGGGGATAGGTCAAGGTTAAAATTTTTTTTATTTTTTTCAATATTGTCATTCAACGGCATTCTCGACCCGGACGTTCAAAGACGCGTCGATCCTGTTGAAAAGAACTTCAATGGCACCAACCTGCTAGTTCATCGAGCGCAATTAACCGGCCGGCAAATTACCACTGATCAGTCGCGTGCAAACGAGCGTAACCAAAGCATCGAATATTGATCGGAACGAATTCGACGTTTCCGTTCACCTCGATATCGCTTAACGAGCTTTGAACTAGTTTAATGATTTTGGACCAGTAACACACACACTGCACACAAACTTAACACGCACTTGTATACCTATAAATATCACACGCGTCAAGATCCGAAAGATCTATCGATTCATCCCACGTATGTAATCTCGACCAGACTGAATTCCAGTGATTTCATCAATTTTTCCAACAACGTCCGGTATCTAACCTAGCCTAACCTTGAGAAGCTCAACTGGCACAAGAGCAATTTCCCACGTAGATCTATAAGCTCCTGCCCGATGACGCGTGAGCCAGAGATAAGCCGGTTGACGTTTCCTTAGTAATATATTTCTTGCCACCCCTAAAGGACACTAAACGCGTTAACGAAAGTCGATGCCCTATGAATTTCTCCTTAGTTAAAATGAAAAACGCCCGATGACGTAATTGGCATCAAGAGGCTTTACCAGGCAGTTGCAAACTATTGCCATTTTATAGCCTCTCCCAAATTCCATACATACGGCTGTACACGTACGGAGAATTACCTTTTGTAAATTATTTATCTCAACAAATGTTGTACTCATAAAAAATACATATGCCCAAAAAGCATGGTAAACATTCACCAGGGGGATGTTTTTTTTTTAGACGTGATTTTATCCCGATCCTCCTCCACATGTGGTTCGTGACGTCACCTCGTCAGCCAACGGATTTAAACGCGTGCGAGTGCGCAATCCTCCCCCAGTTTTAATCCCATCCCTTGCCAACAGCATCGGCCTGGCTTTACTGGGGGTTTGTTGTACCGGTAGTTGGCGTATGTCAGCGAAGTTCATTCTCAAAATTCTAACAGCACCCTCAGGACGCTTTCATCCCTTTCACGTTTTCTGGGATCGACTGTTGTCTCTACTTCATGGATTAACTTCCGTCCGGCTTAATTGTGACCTGAGGAACTTTATGCGGCTCGCTCGCGCGGAAGTTTCTATACGATATACTAGGTCGACCTTATGGTGGAGAATTGCATTAATGGCAGAACGACCCAGCGACCACCACTTGTTATTCTAACCATTTTCAACATGGTACTTACTAGCGGCTTTTGCTATTTATTTTCTCCTTTGATCCTCTGCTTACTTCGCCATACATTGACAGCGTCCCTGGTCCTTGGATTCTCGGATCGGCTTAGCTGCGCCTGGCAACCCAGCCCCAGTATTTAGGCTTTCTAAGCTGTGTACTTGGTTCGTATCACTCGGGGAAGGTTAATTGATTAAAAGTATCGTCACCACTGGTTACGTATCCGAGATCGTGAGCTTCGACCTGGCAACCCTTAAATTTATCAATGAAATTATACAGAGGCACCTTTTACAGCTTTGCAGTGATCGTTTGTAGCTTACAGGCTTCCTTGTATGATACTTGGAGAAGAGGTACTTGAATTCGCTGTACGATGTTCAGCGGAATGATTGCGAATAGCCTGAATGTAAAGACATTGAATTTTTGCTTTGTAGGTATTTAATGAGACAGTGTTTGAAGGGTTTTGAAAATAATAATTTTGTCAAATTTTTGAAAAATCAGTTATTCACTTTGTCAAAGTTTGTGCGGAAAATATTTATTTTTTTAATACTTATACCGTGTGATCGACACGTTTTTATTTTTTGTATGTGATCTATATATATACGGGATTATGCGGTCAGCCATGAAGGAGAAAACCGTGAAAATCCCTAATAAAATTGTCCGACCAGCCCGAGGGGTTTTTTGGGTGAAAGATTTATAAAAAAATGGGTGGCGTCGCTCACAGGGGTATCAGGCTTTTATTTGGCCGAGAATCGTTTAAGGATATTTTCATCCATTTGGAGAAGGAAAATGATGAAATACGGTCTATATAGCAAAAGCAATGAAAGGCTAACGCTTAGAAAATACTCTATAGGGAATACAAGTAATACAAAGAGAGTGAAAAGGAGTCTGGGAATAAGATGAGACGAGATAAAAAAAGATACGAAATTTTGAATGGCTTTATCAAGAGATACGAGTGGGGGGGAAGGGTGCAAAAAATATGAATAAGAGAGAAAGGGGCTTTCAGTTACCAGTAAATATTGACTCGGTTCTTAGGAAACAATTGAATTAATAATTTCATTAAAATCCTGTTGGCAAAACTCACTATCTGAGAATTTCACGTAATATTCTTCATCGGCATATCCACCATATCGCGTGACAGTACTCCAAAATTAATGCTCGGATTCATCTTATTTATCTTCGAGATAACGAGATCGTTCGTGCATGCAAATTAATCTGATATGTATTTACCCTCACGGTTTAACTTTCAAATCAATAATTAATTCATTCGATGATCGATAAAATTTTTTCACCATAACAATTTTCCTACTTCATAATATTCGATCGATAACGCTGTGATATTATTTATCAATCCCCTTATTCATTCCGTTATCAAATCGCTCATTTCATAGATAACAGTCAGTCATTCTCTGTATCAATATAGAAAATGGCGTCGTTCCCTCATTGACCACTAAATATATTCACGCAGCCATTCTACCCTCGTCCCTTGATTCATCGAAATATCCTTCCATCCCCTCCCTCCGCCTCCCTTCAGAATTTACTCGCAGCCTCCCTACCCTCTCCGAGTATCCCGAGTTATCCGTACTCGTCGTCCCTCAGCAATTTCAGTTTTCCAATTTAATCAACTCTACAAAATGGACGCACGAAATACGCGCGTGTACCCGTTGCTATGGAGTTGCATCAATGTTACTGCTATGCAAAACTAATATATATAAATATACATATGTATGGCTTAACTCATGGACCATACGATCCTATTGGGCAAAATATAGGATCGATCGTATATATCTCGTGTATAAGCAAAACTGACGGGTTTTGAACTTACTGCCATAGAGAAAGCATATAGATGGGAAGGGATGGACGTGGAAATTTCTTTTCGTTCCAAATAGTCACGTGAGCCGTTCTTTTTTAAATAATGCCCTTCGATTTGGCGCACCCTGTATTCTCTCCCTTCACTAAATTCAATCAACCAACGTTTATCGGCAAAATATGGTAAACCGTATGCATACTTTAGACAAGTATTTACTTTCGAGCTTGAGTGTACATGTGTATACACGGTGTCTATACTCACCAAGTGTTCCTTGTTAATTCGTAACTCTTGCTCCTTTGGAAAGAAAGTGTCCTCGTACCCCTGCCAATATTTCGCCGTGGTGTTATAAAATGCTGATAGTCCTTTAGTTTTCTTTTTCTTTTGTCTCTATCTTTTTTTTATGATTGTTCCCATTATTACCGTAAAGAAAGTTTCGGATGCCACGCGTAGTGGAAGGGTCGAACGAGCGTACGAGTTTTATGGAGGGTACGGGCTGAAATGGGGCAAGGGGAAAAATTTGACGTGCACAGCTCGGCTATCAGAGTTGACATTACTTTTGGACATAAAAAGAAAAGTTACGCAAGACGTTACCCACGCGCGAAGGTCCATAGAAATTTGTGAGGATGTGCGTTTAGTTGGTCATTTTGGGTAATTTCCCACTGGAACAGCTTCCTTCGTTTTCAGTGGTACGGATTACGATCGCCCCGATGGCACATGGGAGTCATTTTGGAAATTATGGGAGACATTGAAACTTTGTATAAGATTTTTTTTATGTCATTCTTATTACCGCTCGGCAAATAAGGCAAATGGGTGGAAGATTATGGTACAGGGATTTCGGGAGGATGATCTCAATTTTATTCTCACGGGTGGTCCAGTATCTCTCAGGAATCCAAAATGTATCTTTGCCCTCGAGGAGTCTCTTTTTCGATTCAGAGTTCAAAAAGGGGACGTAACTTAAAGGTCATTGCCCCTCGTGAAAATGATGGCAATAAAAGCTACTCGATCGTTGCTGACGAGAGAAAGAGAAAAAGATAAGGGATAGATGCCAAATGAGAACAGCATCCCAGCGCCATCTGTAATTTAAAATCGTGCACCATCTTCGCATACTTATCTCGACGTTACACCGTCCCTCCCTTATCACCCGGAACACCCCACGCGGCCATCAATCGTATTCTACTTGGTATTCCAAAGGCTGCGCGCGCATATTCAAATAAATGCTTTCGCGGACATTTTACGATACATAAAATGTATTATACTTTACGACAGTGGCGCCCTCACGTTATCTACGGCCAAACGCGGAAGCTCCGATTTACATTGATCCGCACTGCCCGATTCTCGATCGAATATCTCGCGGTTTCTCTCTTGTTAACTTTGCTCACTGTGCATATCCGTTTTGTCGTTTTACTTTTTCTTTTTTTCCACACATCCGGTTTGCTTTCTCAAGAAGTCTGGAAAATCGAGCGTGAAATGGACGCCTTGCATACGATACGATAAAATCTTACCTATGCGGGTATTGCTTGAAATATAGAGGAGAGCGAACGCTGATTCACAATATTCGCATTCAAAGTTCCTTTTTTTCCTTTCTTTCTTTCTTTTCCCTAATTTAACGGACCAAGAATCAAACTCGATATTTTATCCTCGATACGTAGCAAACTGCTTACCTACGTAGAATTACTTCTTCTTCTGACATTCTCACGATTAATCGTCAGTGTTACCCTTAATGGAATACAATTTGTAATATTAAATGTGCGGAAGGCAATTTTAGTATACCCTGCATAGCGATTCAGTATAATTGGAAACTTGTAAGGGAAGAATTACAAGGAGAACGATAAAAACGCGACTTTGACTTTGAGAACTTTTGGGGTGGACTATACCTTATTCCGGAAGCGAAACGTTATAGGACGTCTTATTATTATTATTACTATTATTATCATTACCCACCCTTCGTACTGCCTCCTTTTTTTTCACGACCCTCCGATCTTCGCTTTTCTTTTTTTTTTCTTCTCATCTTTTCCATCATTTTTCACCTCCTTTCTTCCACCTATCTCCGAATCCAAATCTTTTTCCCAACTCTCTCTCTCTCTCTCCTTCCCTTCCTCCGGTACCATAATTGTCTACCGTCAAATCTATAAGCATTAAGTATCCTCGGTCTTCCGGTTCTTCTTAAGTCCACCAAAGAAATTCAATTAAAAGGGAAGATTAGCTGTTCTGGAAAAGTTTCGCATAGATTTACGCGCGAACGCTTTTACTTCCTACTGGGGAAAGTCCTGTCGAGCTTTCTATAAGCTCTAACTTGAGATTACTATACATATATATGTTTACCTACAGTGTTAACTTTACGAGATACCATTTCCGGTACTGTAACGTTCACATTTAAAGTTCCATATTACCGATTAATCCAAATATATCAACGTAGGTATATGAGCAGAAGTAAATAAACTGGAGCATTGGGAAACTAGTGAATTAAATGGTAAAAGTTTATAAGGGAATGTAAAATATAGCGTTACGACTGTACCGCGTGTACCTGAAAATCCATACGTATGTGAAAAACATATACAGTCAGTATGGGATTATACGTTTGAAAACGTATATTAAGTTATATTTTAATATTTATTTTTTTACATACACAGCTTTTCCATATGAGTATTCATAATGTCACAAGACGTCCGACTGAAGTCGCAATGAAATTCTTACGGAAAATAGATATCGGGCATGACACAAAGGAGAAGTCTTATCATGCGGCTGTGTCGTCAGCAAAGTAGATGGAATTTCATATGGATCTACGTTATTGCCCTGTCACGTCTAACCCCGTCACTCGTAAAATACGCTACTGTCGGTCCACAAGGTATCCAATTTTTTTCTTCTTTAAACCCTTTACACGAGATAGCTCATCGTGACGATGAATTTTTTGTATCGTGGATTCCGCCCTTGCACGTTATTAGATATGGAATTGAAACTTTAATGGAGAAAAATTGATAACCCTGATTTTATTATCACCGACAAGAATCCTATCAGTGATAAGGATCCGAACGAACGATATATTCAATTATTATTTCTTGACTTTTTTAATATCTATTTCGTAAAGTTATAACCGAGTTTATCGATCTACCTGTAGTTATCAGGAAAGTACCTACTGTCACGCGTCATTACCTACGTCAGGTTACAATACACCCTGTTCACGTAATAACTCGTGGTTAACGAGCCGTCGCTAACGTCAAAAAAGTCTACTGAACTTCGTTGCCCTGTGTATCCAGGGGGGTTAAAGTTTTCAGTAGAAAATAATAAAAGGGGCAGAAGAAAAATATTAGTGCGTACAGCAGCACTTACCTGGTCTTTTTCTTTCGTACGAATACTTTTATCTCGGTATAGAGACAGAGTTACGGGAAACGACGTTACACGCGTATTGCGCTTCGTACGCGAGAAAAGGGACTCCCTTGGGAAGGTGGTTAAAAGAGGAAAAAAAAGCAGGGTCAAATAAAAGGAAGTTATATCTTGGGTCCTGAAGATGCTCCTCCAGTTTTCATCCATGTTTACGACACGAGCTATTATAAAGTTATCGACCCCGTTGCGCAGGCTGTTCGTGTAAATATTTTTTTTTATTGGCTAAAAAAAAATTCTCCATTATTAATCCAGATTCAGGAGCCTTCTCAGTGCTCCAGGGTCGCGATTCGAAAATTTAAATCACTAGGAAGATGGCTCGGAAAGGTTATGGCTACATATGTAACTTACTGGTCCTAAGAATCCTGTAGGATCTACATAGGGGTAGTAACAAAGATTTCACCTGCTACATATATGTATATATATACATATACCGATGACAATGTACCGGCAAAGTGCTCCTAGGGATATCGGCAGGTTTTGTACTTCCGTCCACTTGGGTCTTGTTGCGAAATAAAGTGGGTTGCTGAATATAAGGGTGAAATCTGAAGGAGCCTAGTGAGAGAGCAGGGCCCTTGTTAGACGGCCACTTGATATTAGTCAGTGCGGTTGGGTAGTAGTTGGATGGGGTAGGTGGGCGGGGGGGTTGGCAATCTTAATCCGGTTACACTTACCTTACCCACCAGGCAGGTACTTTCTTTCTACGGTCATAGTTCACAATCGATCGAGTACATATAGACAGTTCCGGGTACTCTTTCTTTCCC
>JAYRCB010000063.1:1296231-1328805 GCA_036026315.1 Trachelus stipa
CCCTGATTTTCGTCCGGGTCAAAAGTTCAGAATTGCGCTCGAATGAAATTTTATGAAATTCACTTAAAAAAAAAGTTTTATCTCTTAAATACTGTATGCCGGTTTGGGTCACTAAACTCGCTGATTATAATTCTACGTTAATTAAAATATAGCAACTGAACTATAGATATTTCACTCTACGGCAATGCATAAAGGGTCTGCAGAATTACGCTTCACTGCCCTTTCAGTATAATCTCTAATTAAAATCTCCCTGCAGGTACGTAATTATCATCGTATTGATAGCGTTCCCACCGATCGTGATCCCGTATGCATATATACGCTATTTAGTAAGTTTTACGGAAATGCGCAACGAAAAAGCAGATTGTTACGCGTTTATAAACGTGCGAATTAACCGGGGGATTTATTTTACGTTCAAAATACAATCGTACATTCGATGCGCATGATTCGCGAATGTTACGTTATTCAATTACACTCTTTACCTCCCTCCCACCCCAACCCCCTTGATGCCGACCCCGTGAAATAGCTGGCTGAATTTAATTACGCGGGCACGCGCCAACCATCCCTTCTACCCTTGTGCCATAAAGCAGCCGGCTAACCCCTTCCCAGGTAATCTTCCTTTAGTTTAAACGGGGTTGAAAGGAGGGTTGGTCGAGGGGGCGGAGGGGTAAGGGGGGCTGGCAACTGTTGGAACCGTAGAAACGCACGGTATTCATGGACATTCAAAGTATCAACCAGGATGCCATTATGGACACAGTAAATAAATTCCCTAGGGGTTACCTAGAACCTAGAACCTTCATGCTCATTCTATAATTTGGTAAGGGTTGTACGTGTTGGAAGGGGTGGGCTCCTTGGACCGGTGGCTGGGTTAAGGCTATTTCGGAAGGATTCTGAATAGGAAGAGAGATCACTGTGAAGGAGTATATCCGTATGCAGTATAGGTATAGTATATTTAGCTAATTCTGCCAACGGTACAGGGCAAAAGCACCAATCTGAAAGTTTTCGATGCCAGCGAAGCAGGGGCAAACTGCAATTAGCCGAGTTCGGTTCCGTTTCATCAAACTCGGCCTATCGTGGGACGAGGGGGTGCTCCAGAGAATCTCGAATGATTTGCTTCCTTCCTTTGGGACTAACCATAGGATAGCCTCTTAATTGTCATTGACTTTTTTGTTGTCTTAGTCGTAGCCCCTACGCCAATGGGACGTGTTCCTATCGATCTGCTTTGAGGTCATTACCTGCCAATCCTATTGAGACGAGCTTGCGATCAGTTGTCTCGTAATTGGTACCCTTGCTGGGGTCTTATTAGAAATACGTAATAGCGTCGAAAACTTTGGCATCCCTTATCCAACTAGACTGACTCCCGTCAACCCTCGTCTCGATGACGGACCCTGTTCTGGATACGGATCTATGCTGGACCAAGATTCTCGATGTTCCAGATCGATATCTCGATCGAGAACGGCAACGATACGTTAATCTAAGCTATCACTGACGCAATTGCCGTTTGATAAAAGCTTCTATTCAACTCGGGTAAAGATTGTCAACGGCACCAGTCATCGTGAGGCAGACGCCGTCCAAAACTGCCTGTCGGGCTGACTATTGTTACGGGTATTAAGCTTGTGGTAAATAGGCACTTTTTTGCCGAGTCAGCCAGGGTTAGTTTAAGCTGTGCTCCGAAGGGGGCCGAGAAAAAATGATAACACGATTAAGAGCGACAGCTCTAAGCGATTTCATAGTTACGTCCGATCTGTTGGCACTGGCTTTAGTCGAATTTTGCTTATTCGTGGTCGTTTCTACTTCTCGCTACTTGTCGTCGGCTGTTCATGGGAAAACTGCTAGACTTTCTTGGGCTCGAATGGGCTAGCTCGATGGCAGCTTACTTTAATCGCCTATACGCGGGGCGAATGGCGTTGCTTTGACACTTTCAATCTGTTGAAACACACGGGATACCTGCCTAGTCGTTCAGTGACTCGAGATCCGGTAGCCGTTTTATTAAACGACAAAGTGGCGCTCCGAGCATCACAACCCTTTATATGTACAGTTGGTTAGTCGTAGGAACGCTTCGCTTTCTATCCTCCTTTCGCTTTATGCTAGACGGAATCCTGAAATTCACCATTCGTGAATTCTAACGAATTACAATGAAACGGGAAGTAGAATCGTTACTGCTCGACTCTCGAGGACTCCTTTTGTACGGGCTCCTTTTATTGGGTTTCTTGTTGGTCCTGGACAGAGAATTAATGACGAATGGCACGTTAAATACTTGAACATCGACGAAAGTCTCGAGGATTCGTTATTACCCGCAGGCCTTTTTTGGACTTATTTACGCGAAGTGACTAATTTTCGGTTTAGGACACGAAATTACTACGAGATCTTACTTTGACCCTGTGACACTGGGAGACGACGAAAATTCAATCATGGACCACGAGAATTTTACTGGTACAACGTTCCTTTGAAATTACGACGCGTCTTTAAAGAATGAATATTACATTTTTTGTAAATACTTTTTTTTTTAAGTTACTCAGCATCATCCCCTTCGCTATTGGGTGTAATATAGCCACTGTATAAACACAAGAAACTAATATTTGTATCAAGACATCCGATTCTATCAGACATTTTTATAAGGGTGTAGACACATTCTAACGTTACGTAAGGGATGAAAAAATAAAAGCGCAGAGGGTAGGTTCGGAAAGTGTAGAAAGGCCGATCGGCGACGTTAACGCGTCAGCTGACCTACCCTTGTCTGTCCAGGGGTGGCTCTCTCAACCTCGGACGGAAGTTTCCCTTGGGGCTAGAACAGTCGAGAAACAAGATCCTTATCTTGAGTCTTAAGGGAAACTTTCCTTCTCTCACTTTCACCTGAATTCACCAATCGTATAGATTCCCGTATGTTTCCTGGGACAAATAAAGCGTCACGGCTTATACAGACGAAAAAAAAAAAAAAAAATATTGAACCCAAGGGATACTACTGTAACAAAGAAAGTCGTTCCTCCCCTCTCTCCTGAACCTCCCACCCTCGTTCCTTATACCTATCACCCGTTCTAAATTACAACCTTTTGACCTCTCGAACCTTCATCTTGACTCTTCTCAAATGCCGCTGCAATTGCTGCTACGGAAACCAGTTTCTCAACTCATAATCGTAGATACAGCTGCGCGTCGCTAGAGTTGCCCAGCAATCTAGCTGTTTTATTATGCTCTTATAAATGCATCACTTTTCTTTCTTATTAAGATAATTATTCAAGAGATCCTTTCTTTGCCTACGACAGTATTCTCTATAGTACAGCCGTCTCTCTTTCTCTCCCGCTTCTGTAACGAGACCCTCTCTCACTCGCTCTCATACCCGTCGTGCGAATGACTTTCATCCTGCATCCTCCACTGGTAATTCACCCGCAAACCAACGCCTATGGCGCGCACGGTATCTCTTTCCTTCTTTTTATCTTTGCGACTCTTAAATTACCGGATGCAATTCAGCGCCGTCGTTTAAAGGCATTTTTTCTTTTTTTAAGAAATCTTTATTATTTTTCATTTTTAAACAGCACCTACACTTACGTGCGCGTCATATGTCAGATACATCCCTGTCGTTATGATACACGCCACTGAACTCGTCGAAACGTACGTTACACACATGCGTATATACCTATGCTTGACCATGCGGAATTTAACGGACACAGCTTCATGGAGAAACGATCGTAATTTTCCTCCCTTCCTGCCGTACCGCCTGTCCCTCCCCTCGACCCCCCAGAAACCCCTTCGTCATTTTTCCAACGTGCCGGGAATCGTTTGTAAGGATGAATTTCTTCGTGCGGAATTCACCATCATTCGTTTGGAAACAATTGAACACGTGACTCTGGTCGTACGAGAAATTTCACGACAGTCTATTGTGTCGGGGGTTTACCCTTTTATTATTTTTTGGGGAGAAAATAGAAGAGAAAAAAGACAATTTGATCCGTGTCGGGGGGGGTATAAAAATCTTTTACGATTTGTCGAATTTTAGGGTGACATATATTTTCCGATTGCTAATTTTTTTTTTTACTTTTTTTCAATCCATTATCGATGTACGTTACTATGGCAACTGATCGTTTGGTTACATAAACACGAATGGTATTCCCAGTTGACACCAGGGGGCAGCAGTAGCGCCATTACTGATTCGAGAGAGATTCTGGTTATTACGACTCAGTCTATAGTGACTATTACGAGAGTTAGAGTTAGTATTGAGTTTATCTAGGGAGTTTTCTGAATGGCTCGTTAAACGTTCCGGGCTATTGCTATGGGACTTGTCATGTGAATATTTGTCCTTGGTATATGGATTTGTGATTTTGGCACAGTTGTTGTTATTAGTTATTGGGGTATGAAATTGATAAAGTTTAATATCGATGAAAATGACTGCAGCAGAGGGAGACAATAAACATGGCGATCGACTCTTACCAAGTCAGAGGAAAATGAATGCCAGTAGTTATGAGTCGAACGAGTCAATGGGTCGAAGTCCTTTGGAAGAAAGGTCTTTGAGTTCGAGAATAAAAGAGAGGAATCTTGAAAGGCATTTTAATTGAGCCTTCTTCCTGTGGCTGACAGATTCTTTATCGAATGCAGTTAAAAAAATTTTTGTTATCTTTTTTTTTGGTAACGCTCTTCAAGTCTCAAAGTCATTTTGGAAAATGTTTTATTAATTTTTTTTTGTGCAGGGTCAAGGAGTGCTTTCAAGTGCCTCGCAGACTTTATGCTTAGACTGGAAACTACTTTGATCTAGTTATTGCTAATTTCTGATTCTTGATACCTGTGCAGTTGCATATATGGGTATAGTCGCGTCTGTGTATGTATCGTCGTATTCCAGTCGTGTAGTAGTCCAGGATGAATCTTTAGGATCGTAATTGGCTCTCAAAAAATTAGTAATCGTTAGTAGCTAATGGGTCTGCAGAGATTACGAATTAAGAGGTGATTTCGTCGAATTGGCTCGGAGTAAGAAGATGCTGAATATCTGTTCAAGAAATTGTCCAGCCTTATTGGATTCTTGGGTTGCTAAATTATTTTTTTCTCCATTTCTTCCATCTTATTGACGGTTGAATGATTTTTTTGTCTGATTACCAGCGATGCTCGATATTCACGGGGTCTGATAAAAATGGGCAAATATTTAAATTCGTATCTCCGTTGTTCTCCGTGTTACGAATATTTGCCATTATTTCCACTTTCATACTACGATTCCTGCAAAAATATTTTTTATGCATTTTTTTCAATCTTTTTTTTCATGCCTCACGTACATTTTCACGAAATTGGCAAATACTTCGATACAGCCGTATTTCATAAAATATTCGATTAACGTCTTACCGGCGACCAACAAAATCGATACGTTTCACGTAATAATATCGCGAATTAGACATTTTGCGGTTCGACTGTTTCGAACGTGAACGAAGCACAGAATCGCGAATGAGTCGCATGCGATTGAAAGTACGTATTCTGTTAATGAAAGGGATAAGAAATTAATCGTATCGCGTATCCCGATGTAATACTAAAAATTCGATTTTCGATAGTGGAGGACGTTACATAATCTAAAAAAAAGGCGGTCTTCGCAAAATAATAATCACCATCCGGTACGGAATATCAATGCGAAAATTTTGAATAGCAATGAAACTCTTTACTGCTGTAACCATTCATTGACATTCGTTGGTGCGAATTACCTGTATTTGCATATTTTTTCAATGTAACTCTCAAGCTGAACTCCACGTTCCGTCGAACACTCGAGTATTTTTCTAAGGAACGTACAAAAATAGCAAATATATTTTTTCCGTTACCCCTCGTCCCGCTCGCTTGCCATTTTCATTCCTTTGAAAGTGGCACGTTTCGTAAATACCAAGTGGTATTTTTAAATCGAGATTTTTGCAAGCTCGATCGTATTCAACAACGTTTGAATTCGGGTCCGGGTTATAAAGCATTGTGGTTGAAAGTGACAAATTTCTCACTCCCATATACACGCAACACTTTATCGTGGCCTAAAACCCTTTCGACCACCGACCTTCTTCTTCCTATTTGAATTTTCCCGCCGGGTTACACGTACCTAGACACATCCACATAAACACATTTCAGGACAGGCTTTTTCTAATTAAGACTGGGGTGAAATTTTTCTCTTTTTTTTCCAATTCATCGTATACTTCTCCACCAAACAATATATAGAATTTTACTGTACTCCATGTTAGAGACTCCCTTGTGTTGTACAAATAATTGCACCCGGCTGAGTTCATCGGTAATAGAATAAAAAGTTTTCTTCTTCAGCCTTCTCCGTTCATCTTCCGTCTTGGGGCATTTGGATCATCCCCATTACCCCTACCGAATGTGTAGTTTGATAGGGATGGAATGATTGCGTGGTGGGAAATTAAAATAAGGTCAATGAATTTCGATAAAGATTTGTTGAGGAGTGGGGGCAGTCGTTAAGTGTTACTTTATTAACCCCCTCCTCCCTCCCCAGTTGCTAATTTAACCTACCGTACGGTATATGTATTAGAGTGAAAGAAAAAAAAATGTATAAGATATCTTTAAAACCACCCTGATATTCGAATATACGGTCAATTCAAATTACGCGCGCTTTAAAGAAAAAATGCTTTTAACTGCTGCTGCTGCGATCCCATGCACAGTGGCACTTCGAAGCTTTACCGATAGGATTAATTCAGTAGTTTATCGGCTGAAAACGTGCGTGCGAATCATCGAATTAAAAGGTCGTGGTATAACGATCGATCGATAATCGATTGGGGGGCGAGGGGGGGAGCTAAAATGCGATCGCTAGTTTCCTCTAGCTTATTGTTAGTTTCCATAACGCACGGTATCGTCCTTTACGAGGCATTCGGGAGCTTCTGTTGAAACTACCTAGACGATTATGCGAAGGCTCTAACTTTCAGTCTACTGCGCATGCGCGTTAACGTAACCTATAGAATCGTTCATTCTCGACTCGCCATAGAGGATAGTGATAAAAAAATTGGACAATTTTTAATTTATATGTTCAGTTACGTTTTTCACAGTCGAGTGTTTTGAGTTTGCGAGACAAGAATTCTTTTACTCTCTCAAAGGTTGGCACAACTGCTCTTTTTTCCCCATTTTATACATTCACTGCTCTGTAATTTTCTCTTTGTAGCATTCCAGCAGGAATTGCAACCATTTTGTAGTTTTCTTTAAATATACGCCTACTGGGCTTGTTTTTTGGCACGGCTCGTCAGATTCGCAATTTCGAAATAATACGATATTTATTTAACATTTGTTTTTGCAGCTAATCTCGAAAACTACCTGACTTTACTTTATTCACGTTTATCGTCGCTCTCGACCAAATTCAAACAACTGTTCTCCACTGGCTGTTAACTGTCGAATACATTAAACAACGTTACGGCACACAAAGCGTTCGCGAGTCAAAGGGCCAACCGTGCGCCGATCGCGTACTGTATTTATCCCAGTTTCTCTGCTATTTGAAAAGCTTTGCGTTACTCGAATGACTGACGGTGCGCAACGCCGTAGCAGATACGAAAGCCTCTGCGGAGGCCAAGCAGCTTTTACCCTCGAACGAGCAAAACTATTACGAGGGTGACGTGTGAAATGATTATTCCTCAACTATCAACTGCGTTACCATGGTAATCGTATTGTCTCTTCGACTGTAACATTTTTGCGCTCAAGCAACGAAAACGTATACCCGTTATAGCGGATACGAAAATACAATATTTCTCAAGCTTAGAACCAGATATACAATCCCTAATAAGACTCTCTTCCTAATCAGAATATATAAAATATGGTACGAGCGATAAGAAACCGTATGCTACGTTTTAAAAAAAAATTATTTCCAAAATCGTTGATTCACCCTGACACTCAAAACTTCCCAAGGACGTACTTAAAGCTTCCGAGAGTCTTTCCACAATATTTTCCTATATTTTTCAGACGATATTTTTCCGACGACAACTTTCCATCAGGTAGTCTAACGCGAAAACAAATGTCCCGAGGTCGCCGAAAAAGAACAGCCGGTGCTACGAGAAGGACCAGACGTCCGGAGGGGACTGGGTACCAAGCAGGGTGCAAAAGGTTAGAGGGATGGTATCTCTCCGGGCGCGACATTTTTCTTACCCTTGAAATATGCACGGGCTATGGCCTCCCGAGACTCGAATTACCCCTCGTGTCTCCGTTCTCTACCCAGACAATCCCACCCTCCAACCCCCCTCGCACAACCATACCCAACATAGTGGTGCAGAACAATCCCCAAGGAATTTCCAAGATCTGGGATGAAATCTTGAGGATTTCAAATTTTTTATATACCACATCAAATTACCTCCAGAGGGGTTGTCCAGACGCATTCTCCTCTGGCTAACTTTAGACTCGTAAAATATTCTTTGTAAACCACCCTTATTGCATCTTCGTCTCGGAGTCTAACAAAGGTCGTTTCGCTTGAGTAAAAAATGCCCAGCTTCAAAATCGAATTCCTAAACGGTCTAGACGACTTGCGACCCTTCGCTGATGTTACGTCATAACTGCGTTCCGTACGCACACACAAGGGTAGCGCAGTCTTACGGACGATATTCATGGCGCATTATATGGAAATCGTGGTTTTACGCGCTCACCGTGCAAGGAACATCGCGTGGAAGCGAGTCGACCGTTTTGCGTTACTTTCTTTTCCTATCTATCTCTTTTTCTCCTTCGCTCTGCACGTTACGTCTGTCTCTTTCCATTATACCTCCTACTTTGCATGGCTCGTACTTATAACCCGTAACGATTTTATAAATATCTAACAGCAGTCATATTTTACCATATTTCAAAACCAACTTCCCCCCTGTATCCTTGAAGCATTTCTGTTATACGCTCACCCTGTACTCTCTGTTATCCCTCTCTTTTTTTTTTCCTTCGTGGCTTTTGCTATTTTTACTCTCTACCTACTGCACCTATACTGCCACTAGGTCGACCCTTAACTCTACGGATGCTTTAGAGATCCGACGCCCTATGGAATCCCGTTATGCTCGTGACGTATGCTTCAGGCATTTAATGCGATCCTGAGCATTCCGGAATACAGTAATATTGGCGTGGTAATATAGCTAACGGTAATACAGAGAGATGCCTTTACGGGTCTTAGAGAGAAATAAGGTTATGTTATATTATGCAGAGACTGTATATATATATACAGTCTACAAATAATAAAATCCAGTACAATAGTGTAGCGTTCAGGGACGCAGGCGGATTTTTACCTTGACTGAGATAAAACTTTGAATCCTTGGAGATTCCCGAAGTAAATCCGTACAGATATCAGAAAATCGACAGAGATTCCGAGAAGGGGAAGAAGGGACGCTGGATTGTGAAAATGTCAATACTGGTATGGGTACGGTTTTGTAGGACCGAACGAGTGGAATTACCTATCGGTATATGTATATCGCCGATCTGCGAAATGGCAGGAAATCGAGGATTCCTCTGTACTACGTATTGCCCAAGTGGCTACGAAATCTCTGATACGTCCGGGGAGCGTCGGAACGCATTTGCCGTTTCTTCTATTTTTCTATCGTCTCTTAAATCTATTTGACGCTTTCTTTTCGGTTATCGGTGCAGTCGTGCTAACTGTTCGTGAGTGGTAGTAAACTTTTGTTTATCGTTAATCAATGAAATTGTCCTACCCCCTGACAATTACAGGGAGGCGATCGTAAATAACGACTTGTCACGGGATCCATTTTCAGGTTTCATTCACGGAAAATAGCCGGGGTTATATGTGCGTATATATATACGTAACGTATACATCCATGAAATTTCGTACACCCCATTTCTCAACCAGTCCTCACTGATCACCATTTAACGCTTAATTTTCACATTCGCCTCGTCAGCCGTTCCGGTTCAGAATTCAATGATGTATGACGTCAGAGGTGACTTATACGATAATTTTTAAATATACTTATAGAGAGATCACTTGAAGCGAAAAGTCACTTCAGTGAGTTACTCGTCCTACATAGTGGCTAATAGGTACGAGTACCATAGAAAGTGCAAAGTGAATTTCGAGTTTATGAACTTTTTTTTTTAATTGTCACATTAATCCTGTACTTAGTAAAATTTTAATTGGATCGAGTAAGCCAAGTGGGACTCGATGGATTTCGTCGAGTCGAAACTCTGCAAATTGGTCGGCTGATGCTTGTTTTTGAATGAAAAAAAAATAAAAAATAAAAATGAGGTAAACGCGTTAGGTGGGTTCGCGAGTGTTTAATTCGATCGGTCGTTGTCTCCTATGTAAAAGATTCCGTGCTCGGGGAAGCTCGGGGCTCGAAGATAGGGGAAGTCCTGGAAGAAGAGAAGAATGAAGAGTCGAGGGTAGTGTCGGCATCCTCGAGGGAAGCTGAAGCGTGCCTGAAGGTCGTCTCCCCTGAACAGGGGAGGCAGCCAGGGTCAAAGCCTCACAATAGGTTGCTTGCAAAGCGGGGGGTCCAGGGGGCTGGAGGGTGGTACGAGTATGTGTTGCGTCTTGCAAGGGGCAGAGAGAGTCTTTCCCTCAGCCGGGGGAAAGCACGGGGGTGGTTCTGCTAATACAAGAGGAGCCACCCCCGTAGGGGCGCCTGACCTACCCTTGGAGTCTCTTTGGGCCGCGGGATTAGACGACGGTATGGGATTCCCGCAAAGATGTTCCTACGCTCATCACACCCTTGCCAACTTACCGAATCACTCGAACAATCCTGATGAACTCTGGCGCGAACGGAATCTGTCCTACAGGTAGAGGTCCAATCAACCACCTGGCGGTTGGAGAGTAAACGATAGCCGGTTATAAAAAATTTATATTTTTATTATTTATGTATAATCGTACCTCACCACCCAGTCCTATCTTCCTTATTCAAATCCTCCAAATTTTTGGCTGTCGCTACGATTCAACCCCCATCCAGGTGTCACTTAGATTAGGATAACCCTGGACTCTAACTGCAGAACACCCACCACCTCGACCGGTATCGGATCGTCAATAACGGATGAGATATGGACCTCAGCCAACGAGAGGAAGTTCTTTCGGACTTCGACTACCTCCACCGGGATAGGATCGTCCCTGAATCTTCACGATAATAACAGATCTCTAGAGTCGAGGGATGGAGATTTTTATTCCACGGATATCGAGGATTCAAAGGATACGTATCGTAGATTCTATCCGAATACACCGACGACATCGGGTCTTGGATCATCGTCCGACAGACAGTCGGTTGAGACACAGCGTTCCAGAGATCTACCGGATCATCTTTGGGCCGCGGCTATGGAAGATGGTTTCTCAAGGTTCAACGCCATGAAGTCCCTTCAAACCATCACGCGGCAACCAAGACCAAATCACGATTGGGTCAAGACCGAGAGGATCTCGCGATTCACCAAGCACAGGACGATCAGCCAGTCGCCCCAGCACGAGCAGGAAATTTGGACGACCAAGTTGAACGAGGCAAACGTCTCGGGATACGCGACACAGAGGAACCCGATGCCTCATAGATGTCACCATCAAGCCAGACGTAGCTTTTCCACGTCCATCGTCGCCGACCTTGCCGTCACGCCTAATGGCTCGCAGCAGAGCCTGGGAAGCGGAGAATTTCTGGTGAGTCGACACGTAATCCAAATCTCTCGACTGCCACTTTGTCTTTCACTTATTAATTTTTTTTTTTCATTATTCTTACCTCGTTAACCGCCGCACGATATTTGCCAACCTGCAAGAACGTATGGACATAGTCGGAGAATTCGGGAAAATGTCGCCAGGACGCAATTTATCCTGGAATGTTAACGAGACTGTTATTAGTCTGCCTATAGATGTATCCATGTATTTCTATGGGGACGTCGCACAAAGCTCCTCCGTACACAGGTTGTTCCCATAGATACCATGGGGAACGTAAACTGGCGAACCCTCTTTTGCACTACCGCCGTGAATTCCACTAAGGGGAGATTTTGGCAGGGATAAAGACATAGTTTCCACATACTTCAAGGATACACCACGGAATCTTCGTATCCCTTGTAAAGCACATTTTAAATTTCCTCGTTAATAAAGTCGTACAAGTTTTCAACGTTAAAAATTTAATCGATCGATATCTACATCGGAAATATTATCGAAAATTACCATAAAAATCTCATTACGTAAAACAATGAAACTTTATCGAACCTAATGTACGTAACAGTGTGCGTTTCGTGTAATGCACCAGATATCGGTATAGCTAAATTAGCCGATTCGCATAACGTATAATTAATGGCCGTACGGTTGGCAATTCATGTCTAACTCATTCAGGCGTAACGCCGAATCGATTTACCAGATTCAATTAAATTCCCGTGCAAACGTTACTACCGGCGACGTCAGTCGAGACGTCTCTGTGACGTCGTCCGTTAAGTGTTAATCCTCGCGTATTAACGTTTGCCATTTAACGAAGCGTCCTGAAAGCTACTCGTGCGAATTTAATACTGTAGTCGCAAAAAGAGAAAGACGTCCGACTCTGAGAGATATTCAGACAGTGTCGCTTTTCTACGATCGTTATACCTTTTTTTTTATCCACCGTCATTTCCATTGAAACTGAACGTCGATAATGCTGACCTTCCTTTATTTCTGTACTTTAATCACGTGGGGAGGCCCATCCCGTTCGCACTGCTATCTTCTGCCCACTGCCTTATCAGGGCTCCGAGTTACTTCGAAGACAGTATATTCTGGTCCTTGCAAATAATCAGCCTAACGGTGCTGCATTTTAATGACGGTCGAATAATAAAACCCATGATTTGTAATTCACGAACTTGCTCTTTGCCTTCGAAATTCTGAGTATGAAAATTGTCTACCTATACTACTTTACTTTTGGTATAAACTGTAGTAGATTGTGACATGCATATGTATATGTATACGTATGCTTCTGGTCATCGACTCCTCCTCCCTATTATCTTTATGCTCATCCAGACCAGAATACTTTTGAAACTACTTGTACGATTATTGCTTCTTTGTAGCTTGGTACGTCCAATCATCAACACTGATAGCTAGCACGGTTTATTGATTAAATAAATTCATATAATTTACAGTTGAATCTCGTTCCTTTACTTTCTACTATATTCAGCCAGGATGCCAGGGCGAATGGTGCTAATCGAAAATTATATTGGATCGATAGCAATTATCATTACGTGTTATATCGTTCAATGAGAAAAAACCAATCAGTCAATATTTACAGCAATGATTTATCCCATCTGCGTTATTCTCACGTATTCCAATTACGCTGTGTAAACGCGTCTCTTTTGTCATTATTAATATGTATCTCCAATTTTCAATCAAGGAATGCAACATATACTGCACACTGTGTACTAATAGAGTGTGCAATCGTGCAGGGATCAGTTTCGAGCCGGGAGGTATTTAATTGATATAACGCGTCAGAGGCTGTTATCGAATTGAACAGACGGGCACACTTGCCAGCGCCAATCAACATTTTCATCAGACTTGTCAGCTGTCAAAATCCAGTCGAATTACCGACAGAACATGAACTTTCGGTATGACGGTAGAACTAGGCGGGATATTTGAAAAATAGGATTTTTCTTATACGAGCTTCAACACTGTTCGGTGTCATATGAGAATTTATGGAATCGAGGTAAAAGTCGTATATTCTCAACATTGACTTCACTTCGCGGTTAACGAATTTCGTTGCGCTGCCTTTTAAACGCGAGAGCGCAAAAGTCATTAAGGACGTTGAACGTCCTCAGACGTAGACGTCTTCCTCGTCGTCGCCATCGTCTCTCACAGACTTTAGTCGTATTGTGTATCCCTCGGGCTGAATTCAAATTTACCGCGCTTTTGTCGTCACACGCACACGTGTTCGCGCTTATCTCGGATAAAAAAAATTTCTATTTTTTTTACGATCGAAATATTCTTCAGTAGAATATTCTTTTCGTATGAAAATTCTCTTGAGAATTATGAACAAAAAAATCTTGGCCAGCAATGAATGCAAGGACCATCAAAGTTATCACGTAATATCAGAGAGCGACGTCGTAGCGTCCCGACGCCAGTGTTTCTCAACCTTGTGCCGAATCTCAGATGCGATCTTCTACGTCAGCCGAATAAATGCAAACCTGAAAGGTTAGCACCAGGTAGATTACAGATCGAAGGGACTCGGATGATGCACCTAGAGCAAGGATGAAATATGAAGAGAGACCCAAGCGCAATTTCCCAGAGGGGATATTATTATTATTTTAGTTAACCTCAACCGGGAATTGCGCTTTGATTATCGAGTCGATTCCTTCATCAAATAATCATGGCCCGACGGGCAGCATGGGATTTCGCGCAGGACGAGATTTTACATTGCGGGGAATTCCTGTAACAAAATCGCATACCCTATCATCCTGAGAGGAGAGAATCACGTGGACTAGATGAACGTCCGTGAGTCACTGATCTTTTTTTGCTCCGCCCCCCCCCCCCCCAACGTGTTACGGAATGTTTAATATAAAATTTCGTAACGTTAGGTTAGGTTGGTACTGGGTTCGTTCGTTCATCGTTCTTTAATTTGAAACCCGGTATATGGGAGAGTAGCGCACAGCAGCAGCAGCCAGGGATTGTTTTCTACTTTGTTATCCGGAACTGTCAGTCGGTACCCAGCTGCATCCGTGTAAAAAAACAAAATCGTAAAACGACACGCCATGCTTTTTTTACCTTCATTTGCTACCAATAAGCTACACCGTGTTTCTGTATCCTTACGAAATCAAATGACTGAATTTCTTAAGTGATAAATAGCTTTTAATCAAACGCGTTCCTCGTGCCCCACTTCATCCTGGAACAACCGCCTGGGACGTGGTTATGCATCGGGATGAGGTAAATTGGGTCGGGTTGGGTCGCGACTCGTTAACTGGGTTCGTAGGTTCAGCTCCTATGTCGAGAAAACCAACCGTCCTTGATGACCTCCTGCCCTCTGCTTATCTTCCGTACCTTTACTTTTGCTCTCATCTCGTATCGTGCCACTTCGTTCGTGTCTTATTGTATTTTATTTTTTTGGTCTTGATGAATTTTCATTGATTGCGATTAGACCCGATTAAAGGATTTCAACGTGTTTTGCACTTCCAAGATGCTAGAGACGCGGCTTCGTAACCACTAACGAGACACGTTGGTCCATTCAGGGTCTATGGGTTGGCATTGTTGGCTTAAGCCTTGTTTGCACTAATCTTGTATAACCGAGCTTTGTACGAGCCTATTTGCGCTTTGAGCCGGGTGACTATCAAGTACTGCTATCGTGGAACGTTATTGTCTTAACTCTGAGACTGCCCCATCGGTTCGGCTGGAAATGTCGAAAGGTAAAGTCACTAAGGACACAGAGACAGCACAGTGGCAATTGAAATTTGGCGTAGAATAATTTTTACTTAAAATTCATGCAGTTGTGAAATTTACAAAAAAAAGGTGTGTATTTTTAAATGCTAGGGGGGGTGTATTTAAACAAATTTTTTTCTCTCAAAGAACTAGGCGAAAAAATTTCGTGGAAAAAAATGAAGTCTCAACGGTAAGGGAGGCCAAGTACATTTCGACAGCTTGGACATTTCGTAAGCAGAGGCGTCTGGCGGCTTTGTGGAAGTAACACGGCACTTTGGGGTCGCAAGTGTAATTAAAGAAGAAGCAAGGAACGAAGAAAGGAGGCCGCGAGACCACTCGACGCAAATGAAGTTACACTCGGCACAGCCAATGAACAAAATGTCAGCCAGCTGCGAGGAAGACTGCGAAGTTGCGGCTGAGATCAGACAGCAAATTCTAAGAAAGGGAACTCCTACTGCCCGACCTTTTACCGGCTTTCAAACTTTTATATTACGCTCTGACTTCCCTTTGACTTACTTTTTAATAAGAGAAAAACATTTCTTCAATCATATTTATTATCGATTCTCCCCGACTGCTTTGTGGAGTACTTGCAGGCATCAAGGGAGGATTTTTTGTATATTTTAACAATTTCAAAATTTTGCCATTTTGTATTTTCGGAAATTAATGGCAATCATTTCCCACACCCCCACCACCTACATAGTCCTCCAGATCCCCACACCCCATCCGGAGTAACGCTTAATCGAAAAACGGGCTTTATGCGGGACACTCCCCAGTAAGGGAAAAAAAAGGAACAAAAAACTTTAAGAAATTCCAATCTTCGGATTGCGCCACGGATGCGCCACTTTACGAGGAAAATTTTCCCCGAGATTGTTCCCCACGGGGTGAAAACTTCATCGGGTCCACCCCTGCTACCCTGTCTACTTCGAAAATACAAACAATCCTCATAAGGCGGAAACTCGGTCGACGTCAAGTTTTAATCCTCCCCTTCTCTCCTCCACCCCTTAACGTACCATATGCTAGACACCTGTCACCCCACTCCAATTTTCGCACGTGGCGCCAAACGCACCCCTCGTTCACTTCGAATTTTCCTCCACTAATGACCTCTCGACCCTTCTTTTCATACATTTTTTTCTCCTATCCCTTCATATTCCTCTCACACGTCACTGGCAACCCTTCGACCCTCATTCTTTCAAGATACCCCGTATCTAAACTCATACGTTACCTTACTTCGATATCCTTGGCCAAAAAAACACACATTCACCTATCGGATACCTAGTAACGTAATTGCAGAGCAATTACGTAATAATCGTAAACATCAAAAGTTTCTTTACCAAAATTAAATAGCAATTTAACATGCAATCGTAAGCGGGTACGAACCCTAGAATCAAAAGGCAGTTAAACAACCTTGACTTTTTTCTCTTATATATATATACACGCAGTCAAACAGACGAGTACAGGCATATAAAAAAGCAAGGAGTAACGAGCAGTGACGTTAAACGATGTTGAAACGTCAGCGCGGTTCGCGAATGCTGAAAGAAATTAGCATAACTACTAGCTACAAAATGAAACGTAAATATTACGAGATAGTTATAGTAATTGGAATAAGAATGAAAGTTTTATGTGAACCATTAACGCGCTAACGTCGGTCCCAATATTTTGTCTTACGTCAGTCAAGATGCGTGAGCATTGGACTTTTTATGGAAATACTCGATCTTCCACTGTCCCTCTCGAACAGTCCGACAGTTAGCTATGGAAAATTCGCTCGGACTTAATGTAACATCTCCCACTGAGAGGGGAATGGGCTTCCCTCTAATTTCTATCGTCTTCGTTGGCATAATTTTCCTCTAGGACTCGCCGAAAACTTTACGACCGAACGTAACTCGTGTGGCTCGCGCCCAAATGAAGAATATTTTTCCTGTACGTGACGCTGACGAAAACTGTGTCCTGGCCTCTAATATATCCTGGACGACGATATATAACTCAGCTCTTATGGCTCCGTGGCTAGAATTCCCTTTACATTTTTTATGCGCCAGATTCTTCTCTACGTCTACAGGAACGTAGTTCCTCGTGCTGGTCGTTTTTGGATTTCGTCTTAAAAGATGAAAACCTTACGGCAGGTCGACTTCGGTACATTGTATTTTTCTGAATCGTACCAGAGCGAGACTGTATGCTGTTCCGAGTGACTGTATGCGGAAGTAGCAAGATCTCGAGGACGAAAAGTACGTGATACGGTATAAGGTACGAAAAACTTTTTGGTTCGAGTTTGAAAACCTTCAGGAGCTTTCGAGCGTTCGAAAGTAGTCCGTGTTCTTGCTTTATAGGAATTTCATGTCGTCCCTCAAGATTTAATGTTATAAAAGTCGAAAAAGTCTCGCTGGGTGACCGCGTACTTTTTCAAGGTACCGTTGTACCGTTTTAAAAAAGTTTTTTATCTCTAATATATTTTATATATACCAAGGAATTATCTATCGATACTTTCTCTTTGTCAAGGGATATCCCTGCGTGAAAAATTATACTCGTATTTATACAAAGGGCAGACTTTCATTAGCATCCGCGAATTGGAGTCGCGTGAAGAAATTCCCTCGACATGCAAATTTTCCCAGGGAAAACCTCTGCCCTTTAGAGAGTGAGAATTCGACGGAATTCTTAAAACTTTCTTTCCACCAGGCTGTAAACTTGCTAAAGTAACGCTTAACGTTTTCAGGTGAATTCACTCGTGCTGACCTCCTACTAATTTAATCAGACAAATTTCGAATCTCCCGCCAAGCTAAGTGTACCGCGATCATCCCTACCGCCCTGTATCTCAGAAACAGGTAAAGTTTCACGATGCAAATGTAATTAGCCAAGTTGGACCGTCGCTCGGTTGAGTTTGGAAACCATCGTGGCTACCAGTTAAACTGGCGCGTTGCTGTGGTTTTGTACTACCATTCCCCCTCCCCCCTCCTACCCTCCCCCAAATGATACATTTACGTGAACGTTGCAATTGCGTTCTATCCAACGGACCGATTACTCCTCTCTCACCACGTATACACGTATATATTTTTTGGGACACCCTGTATACACGAGGCAAATGACAAATACACGTCTAGCTTCGAACCAGGAAATTCCTTGTGGATGCAGCAAGAAACTGCATTTCCATTCCGCCTAAGAAATGTGAATTACGATCTTTGGCATCCTAAACGTAACCTCGAAATGGATAAAAATGTGCAAAGAAAAAAAATTTCAAGTAGCAGATATAATATTTAGCCACTCGATAATCCATGATTAGATAATCCAATAGAAATTAAATGAAAAACACCCAAAAGTGACGTCACGCGTATGCCGGATCGATGTAACATAAAAATCTATTAATTCCGTCGAGTCGTAACTCATCGGTACGACGAAGATGAGACATTAAGGTATTTTAATGCTTTTTCATTGACATGAAAAAAAGTGCGAAATTTACATTTATCTTTTGAATGGTTCACTGGTGCTACTATAACGACCATGTTAATGTACTCTCCTCCCCCCTTCGATTATCTCTTTCGCGATGGTACATCGTAAAAAAGCAACCCGGTCTAAGAAACATATATTTCTAGAGACAAAATCAAAACCTCCCCCTATAGATCAATGATACATAACCTTAAAGCACAGAGCCAGAAATTTCGAATACTCGCGGCCAGTGACTCGAACCCAAAATATTTACAGTAGTACCAATGTAATATATTCCCTAGAGACCCTCCGAGTAGAATCAGACAGTAAAGTGCAGACAGTCTACACGTATGAATGCCAGTAGCTGACTCGACTTGGCCTACCGTACATATTATATATATATACAGTCTACGAGAATAGCCAAGTTATCGTTACCCTCCCCCTCTCTACCTTCATATACATATATATACATATATATATAAAGCCATGCTCATGCCCAATATATATGTATATACTTCCGCCAAAGATACAAGTACGCATATAAACTCCTCCAGTTACTTAGCCAATTATATCAGCACGTGGGATGAAAATATATATATATATATATTAAGTTTCTATTATGCATCGTCCAATGGCGTCCACCTTAGTGAACGCCCATACACAGTAGAGACACTTGTACGAAGTTAGCGTTACCGGCGATAAGGTATAGGTAGTCAAAGGCGTAGTACGTTAGACGTAACTCCTTTGCAATTTTATACTACTGTAATTGTATATCGCGATTGCGTGTCATGTGGAGTCGGTTTGCGGAACGTGCAGTTTGTCGCGCGTTCTCGTACATTGTGAGTGCTCCTATATTTGTACTCTTGAAAATCTGGATATATATATATATATATATACAGGCAATGTATAGTATATATAAATTACTTGTCTTAGATACTCCCCCCCCCCCGCCCCTCTGTCTCACTCACTCAGAGTATATCGTTGGCGCTTCACTATCATGTCGCGGTATACGCTTAACCTCTTTCTCGCGTAAACGAACTTTGAAATTACTTCCGGATACTGGAGGGAACTTCCGTTCACCGTCGAATCGTTACATATCCTTTTCGTTATATATATATATATACTAAACGTAGTGTACACAGACACTATAGTTCAGCACTGAGACCAGTTTATCGATTGGCTATTGAACTATTTCATCGTAAAGGCAGAATCTGCCGGATTTAAAAGTTTTTGCAAAATAATTCGAGCTTTCGCGGTTAAAAATATATCTGGACTTAACAATTTTTATTTTGCCAGCCACGAAAATATCTCTAGCATTAATATTCTTTCATCCTCTCGTTCTCTAATCCTTTCGTACCTGCACCATATCCACGTTCGGATTCGCAATGGAGAATTTCTCATATTTCGAATAGGAAGGTAAAGTACGTACAGCTAGCTCGCGGTTGCCTACACTGACATAATGGACAAAACACAATGCGATACCAGTGGTGAATGGACGAAATACGGCGTTACTGGCATTTTGCAATCTGACCTGTAACGTATAAAGGCACTATAAACGGCTCGAGTGGTAGCAGTTATATAGCACAAAGAAACTTTAGATATTATTACGTGTTTGTGTGGATATATATGTGTATATAATATACGGGAGCACATATAAGAAAGGTGCTGCTAATTCCAGGTCACTCTTACCAGATCGTGCAAAAATATATGGTGCACTTAGAAATCCTGTCAGGTACCACGTAATTCATTATAATATCTTATGGTTGCTCGCGTGACCATCGGAAATCAGTCTGCAACACGTAGCTGCAATTAGCTAAGTAGCATCCTTGAAAATTGCAGGATGCTACTATTACGCTATATAGACGGTTCGTTATGATACAGTATACCTCGCGACCTTATTACACGACTAATAATTAACCATTAAATGCCGTTGTCCTGTTACGCCGTTACATAGATACTAGCTTTACGCTTTCGTGAATTTCTCGCACGCTACCTTGGCTCTTAGCATTCATTCCCCGGTATCCGTCCCACCCTGAAATCACTCGCGATAGTATTTATCGGTACTACTGTATATTATTCGTTGTGTTTAGAGGCGAGTTAAAATCATTGACGTTCGTGACCTTGAAAATCACGTGTCTATCGGTTATCTTGTCTTGGAACGAATGTCCTTGGATTGTGATACCTTAAAGGCGTTACGGACAAATGCCCTATTGAGAGTTTGAAAATTTATACTGTTCGATCGTGTACCTTTTTTTTTTTTTTTGACAACTTGTTATCTCGCGTTCTGATAACCTCGCTGTTTCGTATCCCCTCCTCTCTCTCGGGTCGTTATATCCCGCAAGTAAATTTTACGGCGGCAACTAATTATGGGTATTCTAAAAGGAAATGAGTTTTGCAAACTCGTAACTTGTAATCTTCTAGACAATCTCGATCCTCGTGCTATCCCATCGAATAAACTCGTACTTGTCTTGCGCGCGTGTAGCTACATAGATTGTACGCTGGGTACGAGAAGAGACTCTTTGAGATTACATTACGTTTATATCGGCCTTAAAGCGAGTAGCTAGCTGGTGCCACGGTAGGCGCCGTCGAGTGGACATCTCATTTTAGCATGGCAGTCTTGGAGTTCGCGTCTCTGCTGTTTTTTTTTCTTGCGCGGTCGTTCATTTCGTTTTCCTGTTTTTTTAGAATAAAAGGAATCAGGTACGACATGAAAGGAGAACTAATAATACCTTATGTCTGTTACTATCGTATGTATTTAGATTAGCTGTGAATATTTTTAATGGGTGCATTTTTTGCTTTTTATTTTTTTTTAGCTTTTTCTTAAAAGAGGGGGGTCTGTACTGGAGACGTGGCTTTAGTCGGGTGAACGATATTGCTCGCGAATTTAATTTGCAATGGTTTTGAGACTTCTTAATTTATTCCTTCTTTTTGAATGAGCGTTTCAAATTTCCCGCCTTGGCAGATGTGCTTGTCTTGGTAAGAGGGTACTTTAATCTAATACATTAGTGGAGAATGGGACGATCTGAATTAGGGAGGGAGGTTAGTCTCTCCTCTCTCTCTCTCTCTCTCTCTTTCTCTCTATTTTACCTAAGGTGGAAGTCTTACCGAAGAATTCAATTAACCATAAAGTGTCGCTTCTCAGTTCGTTAGCGTCGTTCTGGATGTTTATGCAAAATCTTTAGCTGCTTCAACGTCCCGTCAGGTTTAATAGTAATAACGAGGAAGGCACGATGTTATTGCTTTATCATTGGGTGATAACGAGACACGAACTTGGCAGCTCGTTATCCACGATATTCACCCTGTCGATCGTTTGTCCCTCACCCTATGCATTTCCTTTGAAACACGATTCGTCGTTGCGATTAGTCAAACGATCCTTATAGCAATATTCGAGCATGACGATATATTAGGTAGGTAGACGGATAGAAAAAATGTATCGAAATTTTCAAATAAATAAATAGTTAAAAGCTTTTTATTTATAAAAGCACTGAATTCTCCCTCTAATTCGAAAAATAAATTCATTGCAAAATTGAAACGTAAAATAGTATTGCGTTTCCATCAAATAGGTCGTCGCAAGATGACGTAATGCGTGGCCCTCAAAAATCAATGAATTTTATATAAGCCAATAGACCAGTCATAGACGAAAAAAAGTATCGATTCATCCATCCCAGTCAGGCATCCATCCAACTGGTCCATTCGTTCGCAAAAGAATCTGCAGGTAATTCGACAAAAAAATCCCGATCGATATCTCGTTGTATTAAAAAATTTCAATAAATTTTTTGTCCTTTTTTTCCACTCAGTCAACCTCCTCCCCGTCCAAAATTACTCCGAGGCCAATTACGTCCTCGCGTCGTCGTGTGTCCGAGCACTTTGGGTCCAGCAATATGTCCGACGTCTGATGCGGGTGTACTGTCCACGTGGTTATTTTTAAACCCTTTCGAAACGCGACCAGACGCGCTTTGCGAGAGTGGTAAATCGGCGATCTCGCAATACGAGTCTTCGGCCAAACTCCTCTCCTCAGTTAGTCTCTTTGACTCGTGCGTAAAGCAACGAACGTTTTCCTTGCCGTTGTACGACAGAATTTTCCACCATTACCGTCTAGACTCCTAGTGCCGCCTGGCGGCAGTATGGGAAAGCTACGCGTCGCAGTTCCCGTAACGTAAACGACAGTTCGCACAGGACGCTACAAAATCATAAAGAAAAATTTCCTAGAAGTGTTTCGAGCGTCGGTGTCTCTACGAAGATGAACCTACGATCCGACCCATACATTGGTGCGTGTACTAGTACAATTTACTCGTATTGTGAACGCGCCCACTCGTTTCTTAAAAACTGTCACGGTGAGTCGCCATCCTATGACACTCCTGACGCTTCCACGTGCAAGACGTAGCGATGACTAAATGCTTTAAAATAGTGTTGAGATACGAGTGGGAGAACGTGTTAAATGCATTCCGCGGTACGAGTGTAATACGAGTGCGCTGTGTGGCTTAAAGTCCTGGAGGTGTGTTGAGCCGGGAGAGCTGGAAGAAAAGAAACGAAGAAAAATTTAAGAGAAAAATACAAGAAACCAGAAAGGAGCTTAAGAGACTGGAAAAGAGGAGAGTAGAGGCTACGTAGAATTTATATGTCTTAGATATCTTTCGAGACAGACTTATTTTAATGCCTGTAAGACGTTTACGAATATTTTTTTTTAATAACGAATGCATTACGGATATGTTGTACCATTAGAAAATTGTTGAGGTTATGTTAGGAGTTTTTACCTTCGCGGAATCTCAAATCGTTGTCACGCAATTTTCCATTGAATATATGTATATATATATTATATGTACCATAGGTATACGAGAGTCTTCAACTTAGACGTTAATTCCATCTCGTTTTGAAGCACCCATTTATAATTTTTTTCCCTCGTAACGCACATTTTGTTGCGTACCGCATAGTATTATCCTCCCGTCGAGTCGACAGGTTGGCCGTGGCTCTCGGTAATTAGAACCGTAAAGTAAAACTTTCCAGACTCGGATTGAAGAGTCTGCATATAGAGTATAATAAGTGCTCCAGGGTGAGTGAGAAGTCAAGAACATTGAATAACGTCAATCCTAATCGAGGAGAGTAAAAAAGCTGAGAATAAATTTTCGCTCGCATCTCCTGTATCTCTACCGTGCAACATGTATTGTGCAACGTGATTTTGATTGAATAAAAAAAGTTGGTGAAATGCCGCAGCAAAAGTTTTACTGTGGCGAATGCAGAAATCAACTGCCTGACCTTACCAGTGAGATGTGTCAATTGTTATCATATACAAATTTTAATGGCCTCTCCAAGACATTAAGAATCAATGGGGACGACAGGGTGAGACGTGATGAAGATAATAGAAGATTTTCGGATCCCTCGTCAAAGATCAAGGTAAAGTGTTTTTGACTTTTCGCGGGGTGTCTAAAGTTAACTACGTTAATCTTGTCTGGGGGCTGGTGGGTCCGTGAAAAATAAATTGTTCTTGCTAGTCCATCGCGTGTAGACATACTTAGCTATCCTGCTAGTGAAATACTAACTTGATGCGTGAACGCTCTCTGGTAATTAAAGCGATTTGGCTAATGAGCGAGCTTACTCGTTACCCGCTGCTGAATTAATACCGGGAGTTTACGAACTAGCGTGAAACACATGTACCTATGTTATATGTGTATATATATATACTTGTTAGTATAAATGTACGGAACGGTATCCAGTGCGGTTAACTATACTAATACGTGGCTAAGGGTGGATATATAGACACTGGTATCCTAACCTAGAACCAGTGCGTGTTTATCCGCGTCTAACGTTACTTGCGGTTTTCTACTGTCTCGCTACGTGACGTATGGTCCAGGAGGAACGAGGCTTGTGAAATACAGACTCGCGTCTGGAGGTCGCCTTGCGGAAAATTGCGTCGGAACGAATAAGCGGAGGAAAGTCTACGGAAACCGGGCAAATGTTTATAGCTTCCCTTCAGGCTGGAATGAGGCGTACAAATTTTTCTAATAGTCATAATCGTGGGTGCGATTGATAAGGACGACGATTTTGATAAAGTGGGATACGATTTATGAAGACAATACGATGCGATACGGACTTCATTTTTTTTAACGATGCTACGGACGAATTTCGGTAATTTTTTTTTATGTTTCTTTCATTTATATATTTGAAAATGGGTACTATGTGGATTTAAGGATTCAACAATTTTACCAGATTTTAATGTCGGATTTTGCAATTTCGACTTTTTTTTTAATCTGTCACGCGACTGATACCTGATCCGGTTGGTTCTTTCGTACTGTATGATTATGTATGGCGTTAATTGTATATGAATGAAATTTACGTATTCGTGTTTTCTCATTTATTCCACGTTACGTCATCTTTGCTCTTTGTAGTCATAAATTTTCGTTAAATTCTTTTTGACAAATTTGCATATCTGCTTATACATATACATACGTGATGGTTATTGATATTAAGACAAAGCAGAATTTCGACGATCTGTACATTTTTCCAAGAACAATTGATACTATTGTTTTTAAGTGATTCATGATTCTGTCGTTACTTACGTAAAAACCTTTTCACAGCGGATTCAACGAGTCATGTATTTGATAAGTGTCCAACTTTGAAAAATTTTATTAAAAAAATTAGTAACTCAGAATACCCGTTTTTTTTAAATTCGAATTCATCCGACAATATTTATCTCTAATAAGATTAACTTTTGTAAGAAAAAAAATTGAATTTCATTTAAATCAAAATTTGTCATTTTGATCGAATAAATCAAATCGATCCAATCAATTAGATATTTGATAACATGTGCGTCCATAAATTCGTAATTTATTTCACTATCTATCATTGTGACACGTGATATATGTTATACGTCACATATTACAAAGTATTATAGGATTCTTAGAAACGATCAATCGAACCTTAACGTTACGTCACCCTATGGAACAATGTCTAACCCATGAACCTTCAGACCTTCGTAAAAGTGAAGTTGAAAACAATTTTCGGAAAAGTTCCATGCAACACATTTTTCGTAAATCATCCATCTAGAAATTCTCCTTTCTCGCTTTCCTTCGTACCCGACCATATTTCTCGTTAAGCTTCGCAGCAGCCATGGAAACGCGGCAACGCATGAAATTGCTTTAATCCAGCTGTAATTATTGGAGCCTTAGCTGCGGCGGCATGCGAGAGGGTAGGAAAACTTATGAACCCAGCGTAAATCACATCAGCGCTTACAGACCGAGCAGCCCCGTAACACGAGGGGTGTTTTTAACACGGTGGCATGTGAATTATTTTGTTAATTTTCGCGACAGCCCAACTCACCCCTGTGAACCAACCGGCCAACCCCTTTCACGTTTACCCAGGGAGAGACGTAAGTCGCGACACTTAGACGCGCGTGCTAGTCGCCTATTATAATTCGTGACGGATTTCAAGGGATGAAAGTATAACGATCCCCTTGGGGGATGTATGTAAGTGGGAAGGGTCGTAAGCCGTTTGGTTAAGAGTGGTACTTCTTGTCAGCCATAAAACAATTACTGTTCGACGTAGATATTACTTTTGATAGTTACTATTTACGTCAGACACTATCGCAACCCTTATATGGAAAACTTACGAATCTCACCCCCGGATGGATTAAATTTTCGGTACGGGTATAGAGGGTTGTCGGTGCGTGTTATTGAGCATCCCTTATGGCTTGTGTTATGTACAGTTAGGTATTGGTAATCTCCAGCAGGCTCGGTAGGGCTAAAGGAAATACATTTAAGGGTGGGCGCGAACGAAGTGAATTTTTAAAGGGTTCAGTGCCGACAGATTTTAATACTTCGAAGGTACAAGCGGTGGAAATTCGGTAAGCTCTTTACGTCAATCAACTTTTGAAGAAGCCCTGGGCGAAAAAAGCTCTCAGTGCTACGTAATCGAAAGTTACGTTCTCGGAGAAAGAATCGGGATCGCTCGAAAGTTTTATCTTAAATGAAATCTATCGGCTGGACCCGACCCGTTATCAAGCGGCTAGACGAAAATGATAAAATTTTTTCGAAACCTTCCGCACCCACTGTAAGCTTTCGCTGCAGATAACATTTTCGCGAACAAGCACTTTTCGAAAAGCTCCGAGATCCACGCAGCATCCCTACGTTTCTTAATCCAACAATGTACCAGTGGATCAGCGTTTAACGTGCCTTATCAAATACCAGAAACTTTCTCCCTTTAGGATTACGTTTCATCCGAAAATAAATCACGTAACGAAGTTCATTATGTAATTACAAAGAGAGATCTGCCAAAATTCATGTATATTTTTCAAAATTTTATTCTTCTAATATTCCATATATTTCTCCAATTCCTCTCGATTCACCTTATTCATCTTTTTTCGAACTTCGCGCTGATGTGATAATTATCGGATTAAATCCCGTGATATACCAAACCTTTATTTACCAAAAATTTATTACAAATTTTACTTATGAAATTGATCCCGGAAAGACGTCGAGCACGCGTTAACCCAACTTCGCGGCCGACGTGCTTCTACGAGAAGATCGACAAAGACAAACAATTCTCAGTCAATATGAAATTTCGAGAATCCCCAGGAAACTTTTCCAAGTTCCTTCACGTAAATCATAAAGATTCGCCCGAACTTGTCAAGTAAATGCACGAACGTTCTTTTCGCATCGTTCACGCCACACAGTAATACCGCCAACGTTCTACCCGAATCTTCCGAATTCTCCCACTACCGAACTTCCGTTCCTTTATTCCCATACCGAGACTTTTACACGCTCTGCCATTGGAACGCCTGAACTTGACACGCTTTGTTCTCGCTCGACCAGTAAATTTACTTTTTCTCCTTATCCTTTATACGTTGCTCTCTCTATATCTTTAAACAGGTATTGCTTTCAGACAAAATACATATATATTTTATACGAAATAAAAGCGAACGGCTCTCTCCGATATCAAAAGATAAGATTGTCGTAAGCCAAGGGGTTAAAGTACTCGCGGCTTATATCAATAGAAAAGGAAAGAAACGCGGCCATGAATGCTTGTCTACAGTTTCGATAGGAAAGCCAAGTTACGCTCTAGAAATATATACATATATACACGTATACTTATATACATACAAGTAAATAGAGGGGATTGGTATTACTGCGGCTCCAGGAACCGCGCCAGTAATATCGGTACTTTTCGTAGTGGAGGCAACTCCGACGTAAGGATGCTGCAAAGACGTCGTTGCGCAACTCGTACGAGCCAATACTTAGATATAATAAAAAATCGAGGCCTTTTGCATCGGTCTACAATAACCAAGAAAAACGAGTAGGACGAAGCCGAAACTTGAGTCTTGGGAAAAATCGATAGTGGCGCCACTCTTTATCAATTTGACACTACTTAAAGCGACAGTATGAAATTACCTTTTTCTTTTTCATAAGGCAATTGTATGTCAGGTATATGAAATAATATAGCGCATATTGTATCTATGTAATATATCTATGTAATATATATATATAGAGTCCGACCATAGAAAATGTCTTTCGAAGGATTCTACATATATTGTCGAGGGAGCGTGATGCTGAATGAATTATGAAGTTTCCACAAGATGTTACCACAAATGTATATATACAAGTATATGTATATATATTGAAGCAAGACAAATTATCCAACTGTATAGATATACAGTGTAATATGTTGTAGCCTTGTTTCAACGTTCTTCGGAAAGCACGGTAGATAAATTCAGAAAAAATGACTCGTAAATTTAAAATATATATGTATATATCGAAATATCAGATAACGAGATATAAATGTTCTTGCGTCATCCCTTAATTAAAATTTGTCTTCAAAGTCGTTGAGTCGAGGAAAATTTACAAAAGGATAATTTTAACGTTACGCAATCGGCACTTCGATCGCAACATCGTTACAACAGTCAGAAATAAGTGATATCGCCGCAGCTTCGTCATAAGATAAGGATGTCAAATATTCCATAAAAAATTAATACAATTCTTTTTTCATAATAATTATCTTCGAGCATAAAGTGAATTAATATTATTGTCACTCCAGTCGTCCTTTTCAATCTCGTTCATTTTTTCTGTCATTATCGCTCTCTAAAAATACTTAAATTTTTCTTTCTCCCCATTCCTCTATCCAACCAACTGCCCCCACCCAGAGTTCCCCTAGCTACCTCCCTGGCCACCCCTGACCGCTCAGTCGTCCCCTTGACTCCCTCGGAAGGCGCACTTTCAGCCCCGACGACACTCGAGCTCTCTTGGCCGTGGAGAAAAAAAAAGAAGCTTCCCGCCATTTACCATAGCAGCTTTTCTCGTATCAGACGTCAGCTGTTTTCTCGTCCTTCTGAAAAGTCTCTACGGCCGCGAATCGACTATTAGAGAATCCAGAATGGAGCCCCAGCATTACGACGCTGAACCGGCGTCCGGCGTCGTGAATGATACGGATCGTAATAAAGGGTCCTATTATGTAATTCAACGAGAAGTATTCGCAACCCTCCGGCTATATCGCGACAATATTAGATTAGACTGAAATTTTATGCAAAAGCATTAGTAATTGTTATCGACTATGTTCAGGGGGTTGACGTCTAAAAAAAAGGCGGGAAAGTTTAACCCGGGAGAAAGCACGTGGGGTGTCTGACAGATAACCCGAACTCAGTGAATTTTTAATGGAGACAAAAATCGCGCCAACGTTCCCGGGTTAAAGATACATTTAAGTATCAAAGAGAATCCAAAGCATTGATATATACCGGAGGGGTTGTTCATGAATATTTAAAAATGACTACCCTTGCAAGTTGGGGTAGCCAACGAGTCGAGGAGTGTGAGTGCGGCTTGAAGCTTAAACGTTTAGCAAACACCAAAATTCAAAGCTGGCAGAACAGCTGAAAGCTCAGCAACCCCCCCCCCCCGCCCCACTTCTCCCCCCACCGTCTTTGCTCATCCGGTCATTCCGATAGCAACACGATACCAAGCACCTGCTCCTCCTTTTCCAATTGCTGGACTCATTCGTGCGTAACGTAAACTCTTTGGACACGTTTGAATCGACCTGGATTGCAGGAGATAGAGAAATAGAAAGGGCGGCTGAACGAAGTCCGAGAATGTTTTAGTAGATATGTATTTAGGTGGCGGCGAGAATTTACGGGAATTATTCTCGTGGCTATCGTGTTACAGTGGTCGATTAGACAGAAAGCGATCAACGGTGGGGATGAAGGGATCTGAGATGGTGTAGGGTGAAATGAGCCCTTAGAAAAAATTTAAAGGGAGGTATACGATTAATTTTCTAGGATTGTTTAATTATAAATATTCTTAAGGATAATTATTGTTCCTTCTATAGGAATATGCGTATGTGTATGGAGAGTTTGCTGATAAGCTATCGACTATTTATTCTGATAACAAGAGAAGCGTAATTAATTCCTGGAATTCTGATCTATTCTAAGGAACTATTTTTTAAAAATAATTATAGTATATTTCAGAATGTGTTTATTTAGTAAAGTTGAAATTCAATTTCTTATAAGTACCGCTTAATTGCTTTTTGATAAAAAATGGCTGACAGGCTGAATGGTAAAAGAGGTGTAAAGGATTCATATTGGCTAATTACTCGAGTTTATATCAAAAGCGAGAACCTCCAATATTCTTGCCAATTAATGAAAATACTCTCATTCATTTCGCTAGCAGGTACCGACGCTCTTTTTTGGACTTTTTTTAATCGAATTCGTAGTCTTTTTTTTTTTATAAAAAGGATAAGAGTTACGCTTCGTATAGACGTATAATATCCGAATCTATGAAAGTCAGACTCTGTTTTTCAAGTTGGCAAAGCACGGTCTGCCTTTTCTCTATACGTCACACCGTCGTCGTTTTTTTTTCTTATGTTTCATCCCTTGAATATAGAAACGGCGATCCTCTCTAGCTCGTACATATCCCCACACAAATTTTTTTCCACCACTACCCCCCTATCTTCCTGACCCTGTTACTCGCAGGGAGCCAAAACGTAGACACGATAATTAAAAGCCAGTACTGGAAGTCAATTATATTAAAAAGTAAATTCAAGGAGTGCAGAAAAGTGCATCCTGCGGTAACGATGACACGAAGTGCTCCATTGATGGCTCGACAAACAGTCAATTACGTAATTGGTATAATATATATTCAAATAAAAAAGATAACGGCACAAAAAATCTCTTCAGAATTTTTTTAAAAACCCATTACTAAACTTCCCTCGTTTAAAGCCAATTAGAAAGAAAAACAAGAAATGGGGATTGTGATTATAAATAATCGAAAAATTCATCGAACCGATCGGTCGCGAAAGTTCGTTCTATTTCAGCAGGTTAAGTTCAATGAAGATCTCTGTTATCTAGTCCGAAGGGTTACCAACCTAAGGGTGGCTCCATTTCGCAGTGAACAAAGCGAACGACTAAGCACCCCCTTAGAAAAGACGTCGACACGTTCTACGGGCGAGAAAGACGCAAGGCCGATAAACAGTAGTCCAAACCAGCCTCCAGCACGCAACTCCCAACAGTGTACCGAAGGTGTTTCAAGATAAATGTAACCTGGAGGAAAAGAGTGAACCAAGGAAGACTCGAAGAAGAAGGCAAGAGGGGTCGTTGCTGCTATGGCCTTTTTGAGGTTATACCTGGCTAGGTACAGCGCAGCCATTCCTATTCCGCAAACCATTTATTTCCTCGACGTTGAAAAATGCTCTTTCTTTCAGGTTCGCCGCGGCGTCGGATTAATGTTTTAAGGCACGATGCGTCCCGACGCGGCCGCATTTACGACGCATCGCGTAGTACATCTTTATACCTGTAAAATTATTCTCCGGAGTCTTGTTCGTTTGTGGGGGGGGGGGGGGGGATTACGCTTCTGTGACTCTCTCTGTACGGCTGCTGGAAGTGTCTGCTGACTACTGGAACTGATGGAAAATTATTGCTCTTTGGGTTGAACAAGCTGATGAAATAATTACGACACGACTATCCAAAAGGCCCGTTCACATAATTCTATATCCGTCTGGAAATATATATATATATATGTATGTGTATAGGTGAGTGAGGGATGCTCTGTCGTTTTCCGTCCGATTTATTGGCTAATCCCATATTTATTGGATGCAGGGGTAATTTCCAGTTTACGCAGTGGTTAACTGCTCTGCGCCGGCACGTTAACTGCAGGCATCACCTGCGGAGCGGCTTAACGTTATCCGGCTTAATTGGATCAGGATTAAATTAAGTTTCGCGCGTTACAACTTTAATAAAACCATCTCGAGGGTCATCGCTGAACTTCTTTTCGAATATCGTTCGGCGAATTTATCGCGCTTCTGTTAATCGCCGCTGTTGATTTGCGTGTCCGACTATTTATGGTTCACCTTTATGAACGATAGGATGCAAATTTCTGAAAAATAAATTGACGTAATGTTTGTACATTCTTTTTTCATTTTCTTTCTAAAGCTTCTTATAATATCAAAGAAAGATACTCAGGGCTTATATTCATGTGCGATACTATAGTTATGCAGATTTGCAATCCAAGCTCTGTGTCCCGTTCGAAGAGAATCATTTTAAATTCCGTGTTCTGAGCCTGGCTTAAGGTAATAATTGGGTGAGAATCCTTGAATTTCATTGAAAATTTAGGGCTGTTTTCAATTCTTCGTCGAAAGCTTCACTCGACGATTTTCACTTTCTCTCTCACTCTCTCCTTCTCTACCGTTACCTGACCCACTCCCATGGGATGATTCATTCAAAACAGCCTAAAGCGAAGCGCCGATGTCGTCGGGTGCGAAACCTTCGACCCGCCGGTATAATTCGCGAAGCGATTTACATTTCATTTGGCCCCTAAAACGTTCTCGCACTGTGCGCCGTTCCTGATAATTACTCGAAACCTTTTAATTACTTGATACTTTAATACCTGCTTGTGGCGCCCTCCGTTTCAGACAGAGTCCGATATTGGGGGGGGGGGGGGGGGGGGGGGGGG
>JAYRCB010000063.1:1328815-1414939 GCA_036026315.1 Trachelus stipa
AAGGGTTCCCTATTGACGCCCCCCCCCCCCCCCCCAGTCATCTGCAATTCAACGCAAGCGAATCCGGGGACCGAAACAAAACAGTTAATCCTTTTTACTCTGACGTTCCTGAGCCTCGGGGCTCGTCCATTCATTTCACCTCGTCCCTTCTCTCTCTCTCTTTCGAGAATCCCCTTGTTCGGAAATGCGCGACTCTAGACTGCCCTTTACGCCCCTTTCGATTCTCTTCTTTCCCCTTTCACATCGCTATATCTATACCGTAGACGAGTATCGTGCTTTCCCAGCTGCGGCTGTTTTCTGGTATTTAATTATTTTGCCCTATACCAGAAGGAAATGCTAAAACGAAATTGTGTTCCAAACTGAAATATCTGTGTATACACACACCTATATAAGTTTAAAAAAACTGATGCAACAGACGCATCAAACCGAGAAGCCATTGTCGCCTCTGTAGTTCGTCATGTTTTCTATGGTTAAAATTACGTGGCAGCGCCCCTGTCGTGAAATTTATGTACTATCGGCAGTATCTCCGCGGTGCAATACACGAGAATCGTGAGACTTTAAAAGCAACCCTTGTCAAACATTTCTCACTGTAATTTTGAACAAGCTGAGGGAAGAAAGGCTAACCTCGGAGATGGCAGGACCGTTTGTTATCCTGACTAATTTTGATAAGTGGCACGGCTCCGAAAGAGCAACTGGCCTCCTAAGTCCAACAATTCCTCAAGCGCAGGAAGGGACTAAGCGTGGGGCTCTGACCGTTTTGGTAGAGCTCTCTAAGTCGAGGGTAGCATGAGAAACACTCGATGCCTGCGCCAAGAGAATCAAAGCAGAGAGTTTCCTGTCTACTATTTAATCAATCTGTGGTTCGCGGTCGAACCGCTTCGCAGGGCGAAAAGTGTTCTGATTGAGAGCCGTCGTTCCTGAAATCGTCCTCAGCCAACCTATCCAACCCCATCCACCCTATAACCGACCCTCCTTCAAGTGCTTACCAGTCACTCCTGAGGCTCGTATTTCGATGTAAAAGTACCACCCACTCTCACTCGTTCTCCATGCTCGTTTCCGCCGGAAATGTCCCCATTCTTTATCCTCATCTCCTGTTGGCTCTTCACGCTTCAGGAAGTCGAATACCCTGACCGAAGAATGCACCGTGTTCACACGTGTCTTTCTAACCTATAAATGTGTATATATAGTAACGTCTACGTGTCGCTTCACTGTTCCAGGAGTTGGAGAGGAGCTACACTTTGTCGACACCCGGGGGCAGCAGTCCTGTTTGTTGTCCACCATGCAGTCCACCCCCGGCACCGGCAGCCTATATATCCAGCGCTAGAGCGTCTTCACGACGGCTTGGCGTCGGAAATGCTCTCGGAGGACCACCCTCCCCTGAACGGGATCCCCTAGGGCGACTTTTAAGGTGAGTCCCATGCAAAACTTGGACCATTTACTCCTGCTATTGTCCTAGGACTTTCACCTTCCCGTAATGTACCGAAATATGACTAACTCCGCTTCATGGGTGGTACCTGTTTATTTCGTTGACCCGGCGGAACGTTCTGGTCCAAGATCAATATAGGGAGATCAAATTTTGAGGCTGTAACGAGCCATTATCCTTTTGGGAATTTTTGAAAAATTTTTCTTCCCGTTGAAATGGGATCCTGTGGATCTTGTACCTCGACGCATTATACGAAGCTGAAGATCCTCCCTCGATCGCGTCATCGAAAAAAAAAAAAGTTCCTTTCCCAACCTTCGTCATTACGATCCAGTCGCTTAAAATTTCCTCTCTCGTTCTTTGTAAGGATCGAGGATCCTCGAAACGACTTTATACGAAATCGCTTGGATTTCTCTGCTCTCACGTAAATGCCGATGCGATCTAATGCGGTACCGGAGTTAAAGCTCAGCTCGCGGAAGGTCGTTCTAAATCATTGGATAGTTATAAATTTCAGGGGATGCTTCTTATACATTTTCGCTATTTTATACCCTGGCCTCGTATCTCGTTCAGGTTATCACTTAACGCGTTTTCATTTTTATGACTTTCCATTACGCGTATCGGAAAGGTAGCCTCCACTAGGTAGCTACTGATTTCAAACGTGCTTCAACCCCATTTTGCAATATCCCTATGGCGGACGCCAAGATTTCCTCATAACCCGTGCTAAATCTTAAGACCTTCCAATATGTCCTGATATTTAGATTCTATGAGTCGTTTTTCAGATCGTCGTATCCTGCTCCATATGTCTTTCCATTCATCCATAAACTCCGAGATAACTCAGTCGTCAATATTTCTTTTTCTTTTTTTTCTATACAGATTCCTGAAGACATTCTACAGGGAACTCGGTACCAGGGATCCACCCCACTTGCCCCAATGGGCTTTGCCTCTGCCCCTTGGTACACTGTGTCCAGCACACTTTCAGCCCCACCTGCAGCTGGTGCACAAGAGCGAGCAGGAACATCTTCTCGAGAATATCAGACCAGAGCAAATCTTCGCTCCTGTCAGAGTCAGTATAAAATCAGTAATCTCCCGGTGCGTAAACGGCCACCCCGAAGGACCTCGTAAAACCGGAAGAGCACTTGGGCCACCTGGCCCCGCCTCACCAATCCTAGTGTCGTAACATCGTGATCGTTATGCGCGTGAGAAATCGCTGGAAAAAGTGATAATAAAAAATTTTACCAGATTTAGAGACAAAAAAATCCCTAGAATATCTACGACACAATATCGTCAGGGTCGCCAGCATGCATATAGCAGATACTCCCGTAATTCCACGGGCTTTTGCAATGGGCTATCTGAATGGGGTACCAACGTGAACCTTATGAATAAGAGAGAATCAGAAGATGATTTGCGAGCTATAAATTTGCATGATATCGACTATATAATTGCGCAAGTTGCAAATTTCTCCTCGACGCGAATATGCACGCGATATAGTATATCGCTACTGTCGGCATCGCTGCCTTCTATTGCCACTGTTAATACTACTGCTGTTTCAACAGTTTCTCTAGAGTCAGCTGAACGCTCGATACTGGAACAAAGGTACACACTATAGATATATACAAGAGGTATTTTTATGCCGTAAATAGATAACGGTGTATATTGTATTTACGCACGAGATATACAAAGGGTGGAAAATAAATTTGAATCTGCGTCCGATTGATTTTCTTCGGTTAAAAAAAAAGGGAAAATCTTAGACCCTTAGTGATTCGGTTCGGTTCAATTCAAGATTATTGTAGGTCGTAACTAAAGATCAGACGGCTTCAACGATCTCTCGTAATGAGAGATAACCTTTCACACACGCCGGTACTTGCTTTCTTCTGGAAGAGAAAGACAAGGGGTAGAAAAAGAAAAGAACCCTCTTGAATTTTTTTCTTTTTCTTCTCTTTGATCAACGCACGAACCGTACTACCTCACTCGCGAGAAGATTCTCAGAATATAATTTCCACGAGGCGTCCCGACGTCCACGACGTCTTCCGTAAAATTGACGTCTCGGCTACCATTATACCGAAACTTCGCCCCTGCTATCCAAGAAGTCACGAATGTGAATACATATGTAGCGACTACCGGGCCATGTCAGTCGTTTGCTTCATCCTCGCCAACTGGATTTCCGGAAGTCTCTTGGTTATCCTTTTTTACTGGATAACCGTTGGGTACCAACATTGTCGCCTTAGACTCGTAATACCGTCACGAGACGTCAAATTATCCCCATCTACCTTAAAAAAATTGTTGTCAGCTACCGGTTACCTTATCCTATGTGAATCGGCCTTAATGATAGCAGAAATAATACTTGTATTCTTATAGCCCGGTTGTTCAATCAATATTGCATCGATATACACTAATTACCCAATCTCCTACTTTTCACGTAGTTCATCGTCTTTCGGGCAAATATTTGCACAAAAACGCTCAAACCGTACCCTGTAGGTACACAAAGCGAAAACGCTGCCTATTTTAATACAGTCATGAAATTATCGTGCAAATACTTAACGAAATAATTTTCGACGTTGCTGCTTAAAAGAGCAACTTCGTGACCGTTAAACGGAGCTACGCCGAAAAAGTTGGTGGAATTTGGAAAAAAAATCTCTGACCCCCTTCGAAATTCCCCGGTGTATGACTACCGGTGATATTTTTCTTAATTTAAAATATCTCAACGTCATCTTCGCTTCGCGTACGACGGAATGCAACGGCGACGATTGCGTCGCGTGAAATGCGGACAATGCGCCACGTCGCTGGGAATTGTGCATGGCGAAAAATGTGGGTCGCATCACCAGGAGGATTGCGGGGTTTTCAACCGGATTCGAAGATACGAATGAAAGTTTGGTATAAGATTAACAGAGGGCCGTGAGAATAAAAAGAAATGTTATAACAAATTCGTATTGATATCTATATGTTATGTTATGGATATCAGATATATTCTATACGGATAGGTATAGATATATATAGTGGTACCCATGTGTATATTCAACATCAGGAATACGCTACTCAGGTATACACACGTTCCTCGGCCAATCGAGCGTTCTACATGGAAACGGGTAATGATCCGCGCTATGAGTTTCTCACTGAATGCTTCAACCCTCTTCGGAGCGATATCTCTGAACGTGAAACCACTGTCGTGATATCTTTCCTTGGGAACGCCTTTACTGTATCGCTATCGCTGCGACATCCATTGGAATTGGCACAGACGGCAGGCGAGATAGACTTGTGGCTGGATTCTTACGTTAGCCAAGTAATAAACTAGGGATGGATGAACAAATTCGCTGATCTTGTCATTTCGCTTTTGAGTATAGTATTGTCCTAGTAGATTTCTTGAATCCTCATGTAACGACATTGATATCGACGCGATTCATCGGTTTGGCTTATTTTTGAAATGCAATGTAGGCGACGTCGCGTACGTTGGATATCGGCCTCAGGACGTTTAGTGGGAAAGACATGGAAACCTGTAGCTGTGGAAGAGACTATCTCTATTGGACATTGTGGGATAATATTATTTATAGTGATTTACATCGATTATAGGTTTAGCTATACGATTGGAATTTAATATACAGATTCTCGTTGGTAGGATTCATTGGAATTTGTCAGTTGGAGCAGTTGGTATTCGTAATGGATATTATGTATTGACAGCTGTTATTATTGTATCTTGAAGCGGGTGATGCTCGTAGAAAATGAATATTTCTAGATTTGGTTAGATTCATTGTACTCGTGCCATGAGAATCTGGATAATGAATTTTTCGCGGTGGAGAGTTTGCCAAATTAATAATTCGCTAGGTCGCCACCGTATTTGAATTAATCACAGTCCCAGAGGACGACTGTTAGTGGTATGTATTATTTGGTGAGAATGCGCCGAATAGATTACGGTCGGATTTAGTAAATTTACGATTTTCCGCCATTGTGCGTAAAGAGCGAGGTAAATGTGTGAATTCAGTTTTGGTAAAATAGTGTACAGCTTCCGGGAAATATATAGGAATCCGTTCTCCGGTGGCGGATTAAGCGACTGTCTTAACTTTGAGATTAGTTGGCGGGTCGGTGTAGGAACTTCTCCGGAAGTCGGTGTAGGAAGAACCGCGAGCTCGGCCAGGAACTTGAGGTCCTTGAGAAGACATTTCGAGGGTGGCACGAGGAGCACCTCCCGAAAAATCAAAATGTCCAGAGTTTCTGTAATTGACAGTCGAGGCGGATGAATATAACGATTTATTTTCTTTTGCAGTTGAGCGACGGTACCATCGCTGAGGCGCCGCGACGCGTCGCTGTAGAAGGCGGTCCAGGTAGCGGAAGGACGACTCTTTGCCTGAGACTCTTACATCAGTGGGCCACTCAGGGTGATGGACCAGCTCTGGCGTTCATCGTGCCACTTCGCGAACTCAGGGGTAGCCCTCTGCTGAATTACCTGGCTAGAGAACTGTTCCCGAGAACAGCTGCTCTTGGGGATGCTGTAGCTCAAGTATGGAGAACTCTTCATTTAATAGAGGACCGGGTACTCTTCGTTCTCGATGGCTACGACGAGTGCGTAGGTGGAAGAGCTTCTCTTGGGGATGCCGTCGATCTTCTCGAGGGCAGACTCTTCCCGGATGCGAGGATTCTAGTCACCTGTTCGCCAAATAATTCTCCGACTCTTTCACCCCTGGTCCAAAGGAGGATTCACCTGGCGGGTCTCGAGTGGCCACACGTAGAGAGACTCTGCGTGGCCTACTTCATTCACAACGACGTCGCTGAACGTGCCTGCGAGTTCCTGGAGGCCCTTAACGTGCAGCCACAGGCTGTTAAGCAGCTGGGACAACATCCACTGGGATGGATCATGCTTTGCTCCCTCTATCAGGACTCGGGCAGCTTACCTACGGAGACCAGTGCTCTGGTGCAAGCTGCTGTTAAGTGCATCGTCAAGAGAAGCCTCGACCCACCCATTCCGTATAACGAGGAAATTCCAGGCCACTGTAGGAAGAGACTCGAGGACTTCGGGAAGCTCTCCTTGGCTGCGTTGAGGGAAGGTCGCTGCTGTTATACAGAAGCCGAGTTAAGAGCTCGCGGGGGTGGAATCGAGGTTACCAGACTAGGCTTCCTCACACGAGGACTCACTTTTGGCCAAAGACGAAAACCTGATCTGTACACTCCCATTCATATGGCTGTCGCTGAGTTCCTGGCTGCGTACTACCTCACCTCCGTAGCTCAATATGCTAACATATTGAGACGGGAACTGGAGGGTCTTCCACCAGGCATCATCAGCCATCTGGCAGGTCTACTAGGACCCAAGACCCACCTTATTCTGAACCAGTTGTGTCCCCTTGAAGTCCCACCACGGGCAGTGTTTTCTCTCCTGAAAGCAGCTGGTGCATCGGACGGCAATATATCTGCAGTCTGTAGGCTCGTCGGGGCTGGTCCTGGATTTGGTCCAGCACCCAACGAGAGGCCACCGTCTCCCCTGGTACACACGGTTCCCTTGGAGCTCGAAGGATGGGCAAGAATTTTAAAATCACCAGCATGCACCCTGGAAGCACTCGAGCTAGTTTTCCAAATCGAGAGAGGTTCAGATCCAAGATACTTGGATGAGTTCTTTGAGGCTCTTGCTGGAAACGAGAGTGTGAAATTAGTCAGGATCACGTCGCTCCTGGGACAGGAGTCACCCACCGAAGAGGCACAGAGATTGGCTGGACATCTTAAAAGTGTCCTTGGAAAGAAGAAACTAAACGATTTCGAACTGGTCATCACGTGTCTGGAGGAATCCGCCCACGATGGGTGAGGTCCAATTTATTTCACCACTTTAGTTTTATACGACTTGCATGCCACAATTTACCATAAAGTATCTACCATAAATTCTCTCTCTGCAATTGGATTTGTACCCATTGCATTTCCACGTGCATACGCAATATCACGCTGCTCTCGTACATCCAAACTGTCCTACATTAAAAAATATGCATTTTCGCCCGAGTCTCTACGTACCAAAAGTAATCTCAGTACATAAAACTTGCGAATATTTTGAACGCCCTGTATACATTCTATAATAGTATATGTCATACTGATTTAACACTAAACGTATCATCGACCGGCCTTTTGTCCGTTTTAAAGCCAAAGATACGTTTCTAAAATATTGTCGATATGTTTGGTGTTAAAATTGAATTTAGGAACAAAATTTTTTCCGGCATTTTTTTCCGTATTCTATTATTAATTTCCCATGGCTCCCGGCACTCGAATGACTGACACACGTCATACTTCAATGTGTCAAACCATTCGACGTGAACGAATACAAATGTATCGGTAAAACCTGCCGTTCCATATTTTACATTTATACGATATCATCGTACGTATCTCTTCATTACGGATCCATAGAAACACGATGAATAAAATGTATTTTTGTTTTATATCATCGCAGATTCTAAATCCGTGTTCAATTTACAATTCATACCGCTGCTGCAATTGTCAATGAATGTCTAAAAATTCTTTTCTAATACCAACTGAAACGAGTAAATCATCAGCTGTACTTCTCTGGCCATTGGCACTCCAATAAAAAAAAAGGCCAGCGTCATATATATATACACACACACAGATACATGTATCTTAACCAGCACAAATACACACATCGAATTGCCCAGAAAATAGCACGAGGCTCCCTGAAAACTCTAATGAAGAATCATCGGAGAAAGGAATAAAAAAAATAAGGAAAGAAATGAGGAAGAAAAGAATAGAGGTGAAACCTTATTCACAGAAACACAAAGAATATTCCACCGCCGTAACCTTTTGTTTCTGGGTAAATGCCTTTCTCCGTACCGTCTGCCAGAAAAATATGTTTCGTTTTTATTCATAAGATCCATTGTCTAGGAAACGATTTCATACGTTCCAGATTAACCCGTAAATAGGACGGTTGACCGTAAACTTACTGTATTCAGGTCGCACAATATCGTTCGACTTTTCAATGCGTAAATCGATCTGCGTAGGATGCGTAGTTTTATTATAGATAAATGGCAAGGTAATAAAAAAAAAAATAACAGAACAAAACTGCCCCCAGCACGAAGACATATTTTTTAAGAGATAAGACTACCTATCTTTCGGTACTCACGCACTGATCCTCAGTTCTTTGAAGTAAACATTGATTTCTTTTAAAAAAAGCAAAAAAAATCGTACCTTATAGTCAAACGATTAAAGGACGAAGAATACAAAGGAGGAAAGAATAAAGAAAAAGGGAACACAGAACAGGAGCATTCCGTCTGCTAAGACAGGCGAACGACTGGAATAACAAGGAGCGTAAAATTTATTCGAACCTCCCATCGTTACCCACGTTGCGACTGGAAGGAAACGCCACGTGTTTATCGAGTTAGAAAATCGTCGAGGTTTTAAAGAAGTTTGACAAAACCAGCTCGCATCCCGCTGTAAGCCTTGCGAAGGACGCGCGAATATATAGGGAATAAAATTGAAGGGATCCTTCGTTCGGTGTCTCTGAAAAGTCTAGGGAAGAAATGCCGTGGAAAAGTGGCCAGAGGGTTGCTGCTGCTTTCGCTTGGGACGGCAAGTAAATTAAAAAGTTTCACGGCTCTTCGGTAAAGGCGGGACTGAATTTCCCAGCGCTACGTTTATCCGCCGTCCTATGCAGTAAAGTGGAGGAGAAAAGCATGTTTGCTTTACGAGAAATCTCCGCTCTCGAGAAATCTCCGAAGGAACTTTGAATTTCGATGGGTTATCTTCATATTATAAATACTAGTAGACACGACCTTTCATTCTTCGCGCATACGCAATTTCACCTCTGAATCTACCTTCGTTTTGCATTTGAATTTCCCGCTCTCTCAGACTCGCTCTACGTATCTCACGTGTAACCGTGTGATTCGAATCTACAAAACTCGTGTTGTGCGGTAGACAGAAATTTATTTATCGATAGGTGTCGGCTGGGGAATTGCCAATGATTTAGCAGCAACGAAGCCGCACGAAGCGTTTTACCTGCATTTGAAGGCAAGTGAACTACCGCATTCAGGGATTGAAACGAGAGAAAAAAGAACCAGAGAAGCAGCCAATGCAAAACCACACGTCAAAAACGGGGAATTACGCTATTCATATAAAAAAAAGAGTAAATGCTACCAACGTCATATTTTTTAGAGCAAAGAATCATAGTCTATTTATTACTTTTTCCCTTTTCTTTCCATGAAAAAAAAAAACTTGCCTACCGTCGACTCATCAACGCCACAGTACTATACGCGGAACTTCTTGATTCAACGAAACACAGGAAAAACTCAACCTCGCGTACGCCTTTGCGTTAGCGTCGTGTTATGACGCTTTTGCGACGGTGTTAAATTCGTCTAGAAAACTAGGAACACCAGAGCAGAAAAAGGAAGGCTTAATATTCCCAGCACGATTCACGCCTCCCCAACCAGGTGTCCTCCCTTCACCGAGAAGAACATAACAATGAGCAGAGGCTGCAAGAGGCTCCAGGGGTTGTTCCTGTTGGTTGGGCTTGACGCGGGATACAGGCACTCGGGAATATGCTGCACAAGAATAGAGAAACGTGTCCATTATATTAGACGTCCCGGTACCACCTCTGGAAAAGACACTATTTAATGCCAGCCGCACTGACACGACCCATCCTCATGTTGCAAGACAGGAAACAGCAAAATTAAGAAAAGCACTATGTTCGCGTAAGAGCTCGCGCTTCTGTAAACTGACTTCCCGTCCGTATTTCTGTCGGTTTACTTTTTTCACAACAGCAGAGCTTCCCACGTATTTTATCGAAAAAGAATTATGAAGGTAAAGCAAATTTCTACCTAAGAAATACAGAGTTCGATCTAAAAATTAAGCTGTGAATTTTTTTCCTACTATCGCGCTTCTAATTGGCAAGATAAAAAAATTCGAGTTATAAGAGTCGAGCGTTACGCATAGAAATATGAGGAAACGAGTGATTCGATGAAAGCTGATAATTGACGTGTCCTTATGCATGTACGAATGTATGAAGCGGAGGTAAAATAGAATTGGACTTTGGATGTGATCCAACAATTTTACTTGTTTTGTTGAGCTAAGTTGGGACGCCTTGAATAAATGTCTTGTATATATTTCTTCATGAAGGTAACGCACGTCTGTGTCAAAATACATTATGAAGGTGAACGTACCTTGTGCGGCGGTAAAATTTTGAAAATGAGAATGCCAGCAATTTTTCAGGCTTAACCTTACCACGTCTGTCGATCAAAACCCCTCGTTATTTACCCGAGTGACAGTTTCCTTACAGTATCGGGAGAATTTTTTTTCAAATTCGTTATGTTTTTGGATATATGAAAGATAATAAAATTCAAGAAGGAAAACAAGTCTCTTCGAATCGAGATGAAATTCTCGGCTGATTCAACGATGCGCAAATTCCAACTGCGCCAAGCATCTCGTTTACTCTGTATAAGAAAATTTAGTCCCTCATTTGCAACTCTCCCTGGAATACATTGAATGCGTCGGGAGCTGCAAGCTCTATAAAACAACAGCGACTAGACAACGAGCCCACTTTACATAAATATATATTATTTATGCATACGCGAATACATATAGCATATACTGCTTCGGATGTAACGCTACGCGAAGGAAAATTAAATGCCTACAAGGAATTCTGTGGAAAATTTGTTCATTTCAAAATTTCAACGCTATACTCTCCAATTATCGTTATGCGTTATGCATGCGAATTCTTCGTAATTTATATAATCTTAGTGAATCATCTTGAAACGTTCCTCTCTAACGCTCAAACTATCACGCTTGATTTCAGATTGGAGTGCGTGGTGAACGCCCTGTGTCGTGGTCTGAGTCACGCTTCAGTTCACCTGGCCCGGCTAGTCCTCGACATGAATCTGTCCGGGAAACAAGTGTCCCGGGTGTGCGAGGCTCTTCGCGATTGCGTCCAAGTGCAGGCATTGCACTTACCGCACCTAAGTTGCGGCTGCGAAGGGCTGGCCTCGGTCGCCGAGTTACTCAAGGAGAGACCACTGTTAGCACTGAACATCGCTGGATGCTGGGGAGCCAAGAACGAGGATCCATCGAGCTCTGGAATCAGTATGGGTAACACCTCGACCCGATATCGATACCCAAGAAATCCCACAGGATGAGCAGGATAGAATTCTTTATTATTTATACCTCGGAGACATCAGGATCCTGAACTCTTCTTAGCAAAATAAGACACGTATATGTAGATCTATGGAATGGGGTCGACCATGTAGATAACAGGGAGAGATAGGAAGAGAGAGAAAAATAAGAGACAAGAAATTACAATTTTCTTTACTGAAGTACTCGTAGCAAAAGTATCGAAGTCGTTGCTTTTTCAAACAACAATGGAATCTGCCAATGCAGGCCGACCCAAGTCTGATATTTGATCCACCATCTTAACCACAAGAGTCCTGGATTAACAAGCGAATTCTGATGAAACTTGGCGCGAGACTCTACCCAGTCTTGATCCCACTGGATGGGTTTGATCCGCGTGTAAAACGTGTCGCGTTTCATTCTGTGACAACCGGTTGAAAGTTCTTACTATGAATGTTTCAGACTCGCTGTCTCGGGCAACGCGATTATTGATTCGCAGAGGAGAGATGTAAATTGTACGAGACAAAAGTTTCAACGATGCTTGAGCGTCGAAAGTACTTCTCATTCCAATTCGCACTTGGATCCTGCGACAACTCGTCTCCTAGTTATATGATATCGTATCTAAAACAAAGTATTGAACAGTGCAGACTTTTCTATGGTTCTATTGGTCTGTTGCGTCGTTGCGTCACTACTTTGGTAAAACGTTGCAATTCTTCTAGGTGGGTGTGAGAAACGAGAGTCGAGGATTCTGAATTGTCGGATACGGCACTGCGGAAGCGTTCGTCCTTGCTATATAGGAGCAATAAAGTGAATTGCCACGGAGCGCATTAAACCTCTGCCTGCTGAAGGTGCCGTACGAAAAAGAACGGAATAAAAATGGCTTCGCACTAAAACACTCGGAGATATTCTTGGATTAATCAAGCGTTACTTTTTCTATGGAGTTCGTTAGCGCTTCCGGAACAGGAATGACTTCCGGCGATGTTACTCTTTTGAAAATAAGCATATATTGATTAAATTACCAAAGCGGTGGCTCGTGTCGGTTAAAAGAACAAATGACGTTTTACCTACTCTGAACGGATATACCGTGACGTTAAACAAGGGTGGTTCAAAGCTCCTTGGAAAACTTTGCTATGACATCACGTATACGAATAACCATAAACCGGTAACGACTTCGAGAAGAACGCCAAGTGCGAATTCCCTACCATAATCCTGTGAACTTCGAAATTAGGACGATTTCATCTACCATATGTATATATAGATAGAAATTGTATTTCGGCTTATATATTTGGGAATCTGTAAAGCGATTATCGATAACCCTTACAATTTCCGCTTGATCGGTACCCCGTCTGACAAATGAAAAGTGACTGTAATAGAAAAGCTAGGGACTTAGATAACTGATTAGTTTCGGATCTCAGTGAGAGTTTGCTAACAATGTTAGTAGGGTCATGGACTTCGCAATTCGCTTGGCAATCCCTTTTGGTCCCATCTGTCGTCTGGCAAGATTGGTGTAGTGGTAGCAGTGGTAATAGATGGGTAGTAGTAATACTACTACTACTGCTACTAGCAATAGTACAGTAATAGTACTAGCATACAAAGAACAGTTGAGTTCTCTTGAGAAAAGGGAAGAGACAGGCAATCAGAGAAAAATTGACTCTATCCATCTTATGCAGGACATTGTAGACAGTTGATTCCCCCATGTCATTCTTCAGATTTATATGTAATAATAATAATAATAATAATAATACTTTCCCTGTTAAGAGAATGGCTACAATATATATTTATGTACCAAAGTACCTAACCTCACAGTCTACAAATCTTAAGGATACGCCTGGTATCCCTCGCATCTCAGCCGTCTTTCCCACAAACGACACTTTCCAACTGAATTTCCGCTCGCAAATAACGTATTAATCATCGCTGGCCCTTTCTCATCCCTTATAATCGCTGGAAACCCTTCTTTACTTGCCATTTGGTAACCCTCCTTCTGTGCATTAAGATGCTATGTATATGTATATCTGCACAACCACACTCCATGTTGACTACCCTGCTTCCACAAACAGTCCACCGATCCAAGTTCATTCACTTTTGACGAATGAGAATTCTCAAAGTATTCAGGGTAGCGATCCTACTTTGTTGTTCTTGTTGTTTCTTCTTAGTAACAGGAAAAGTAATTACGGACAGCTGAGTCTCTTTGCTTTATTAAGCATTCGAATTCTCTTGGAGATGGACGTCTTGTTATTTAGTGAACTTGGCCGGAATTCCATCCCTTATCAGACATCGATTCCAACTTTATATCCATGATTCTAGTTCTTTAGGTTATATACACTGTATCTTCAAAGTACTACGTTTAGTCTCGTAACACTTTGCTTAGCTTTCCCTATAGTTACCCACTTCAAGTAGCTCGTGGAACCCAACTAAAAGTAAACCAGCGAATAGTTTTCTGAGTAACCGGATATATCCGCTCAAGATACGTAACAACGAACTGCTTTAGTTTCAAAGATAACAAAAATAACAACATGAAATAATAATAATAAATTTTCTCTCATTCTCTCACGTACGATCACATCGCTTTATCAAGGATCAAGAAAATCACTGTATAGTTACCTCTATTGAGGGCATTTTCTTACGAGGACGTTAATGACCCGTAGGCCAGAAGTACTTTGGAATAACCGAATGGTACAGGAGCACCAGGTTGTACCTACTCAACCACTTCCAAGTTCAATAGAAGCGCCCGTCGCGCCGCTCGACTTCTGAAAGGAGAACTAATGAATTCATCCTTTCTCCGTCGGCGCGATAGGGCACGAAATAAAAATAGCTTAACAGTAGAATCGGCCATGAATATATCTCGACGTATTCGTCGAACGTATTAGACGTGTCCCAGTGTACGTCAATACAGCTTCCAGGCAAAGTAATGCATTTTGAATGATACACGATCATTCTCGACGGTCTCACGGTTCGACATCTACATGCTCTGTATTTCGCACCCTGTTCTCAGTGTCTATATACCTTCTCTATACGTACTCCAATAGTTACGTATATCTGCGTACACTACGTGACTGGATATACATATAGTGTAGTATCAGGTGTATATATATATATATATATATATATATATATATAAAGCGTACCGCAAGCTTTAGGGCGGAACATTCGAGGCAGCCAGCACCATTGCCGCATCTAGCCCGAGACGTGACGTGGCTAGACAGCCATTTTCAATTGCCTTCTCTTCTCCTGTTTCTCGCCTCTCAAGCTCAAACTACAAAACCCCTCGTCAGTCTGTAATACCCCGAGCGTTTCGATTGACGATCCTGACGTTAACGTTGGATACCATTTATTTTTGTCCCTTTTATTCGCCTCCTTTTTCCTGTTTTATTCCTCACCCTCGTTTAATCTATTAGCATCGAGCGGGTCGGTGAAAAATACGATAATGCTCACTGGACTCCAGTGAATCGTTACGAATGAACCTTCGGACATGACTTTTAAATCCGTAAAATCTACTTTGACGTCAGCTGGTATACGCTCATCGTGCTCGCGCCGCCAATTTCATTCACCTATCCACTTCCGCTCTTTCGTTCGTGAGTGCACAGAAAAACGAATTAGCTACTTAGCAAAGCAAGTTTCCTTCATGAAATATCCACTATCCAAGTAGCTGCCTCAGGAATACCCTTCCGGAGCCGCTTGTCGAACCTCTGATGGAAGCTAATCCGGGGAAACGTAATGCACTTATACACTTTAGATTATACTGAAGCGACGAGCGCGGTCTGCTTAATATTCGGATTTGTGGTTTTCAAAAAAAATTGCCTTAGTGAGCAAAGCTTGAAATCACTATTTTTCTATAACGTTATATTGTTTACGGCTGTTTACACTAGGATATTTATACTTAGTTATGCGATATATTATACTAACTATTTTATGTAATCAAACTGCGTTGGAGCTAGAGTAAATACATGCTTGCAACTCTACTTGATAGTCTCACGTTTTCCGGTGCAACATTTGAATAATGCTAAATGCATAATTATCCTGGATCATTGTTTAGATACGAAGTTTCCGCTTTAGTAATTTACATGGGAGTATTAATGCGACTTTATAGAAATGCTTTAGCGACTATTGTGTCTTCCGGTTCTTGCCGGTACGTTTAAAGCTTATTCAAGTACATCCCCCGTCGTCCTCGTTCCGGAAGCCAGGCTCTTATCTAGTTTTTCGCATTGTAAATCTCACTTACAGTCCACCCGGTCCTTCGGTGCACGCCAGTCCTCTAAATCCCTTGAAAATTATATCCAATCCGGAAACACGTACCACAGTTAATATCCCGCTAGTTGTTCTCCGTCGGGTACAGAAGTACCACCAATTATTCTACCAATAAGTTAATTCAGCGTCCTGTGGGAATTTCTGTATACGTACATCGTAGATGCTGATCAAACGGACTTTCTGTGCTCTGAGTTGAGCAATATATTATTTAACGTTCAAAGGAAATATTTTATTGAAAAATGAAAAGTGTCCCTTAAAGTAAGACTGTTTGATTAAGATATAATATTGTCTGATCTATGTGTGAAAATTCTTTTTCCAGGCTCAGGATCAGGTTCCGGTAGCAGTGGCTGCGCATCCAGCACCCTTGGCACTCTACCCTTGAACCGCTGCTGCTCGTCACTTCCACGTGGCGCTCTTGCGGCTTACGGAAGTCTAACAAGACCTGCGACACTTCCTAGACTTCCGTTCGGCTTAGGACTTGGTCCAGGACCAGTTAACGGAACGGGCCCTCTACCGGTGAACGATAGAGACAGAGATAGCAATGGTAGCAGCAAGAGAAACAGCGACAGCGTTCTATGCCACAGAGTACCTCTACTACATCCTCTTCCAACCTGCGATGCCTCCAGCCATCAGGGCACTGGCTTTCACGAGATCTTCAATGCCATCAGGTTTGTTAATCTTCAACATTATTTTCAACTCTAGAGCGACTGACTAATGCACGTAATCGTATGCATTTTGCATAAAGCGCATCCAACATATTCTGCTTTCCCATGGTAATAAATGGAATTCGAAATTTGTTTATGCTGAATGCTTCTACATATATCTGTATGCAGTAAATATATATATATATATATAAATTTATATGCTTGAGACTCGAGTAAACCCAATCAGTTGAACCGCCAAGTGCTATTAAAGTCATCCATCGACCTTCGTGAGACTAAATCAAACGTTCACTCAGTCAATTTACCTGTGAAGATGGAGAGAGAGAGAGAGACTCGCCAATTTTAATGGTTGCGAAATTTCTACGGTATGAACTTTGCAACAGAATAAGTTTTCTCCGGGCAAATAAGTTATGCAAATTGGTAAGATGAACGCGAATGGCCATTCGCTAAAATATTCAAAGTCGAATGTCGCTTGTCGCACCGTTCTAGTTGGAAGGGACATTAACAAGATATACCGCGGAAAGGTTACTATAGTTTCTCTTAAGACCGTACTATATCTTCCCGTACTAATTGTTGTTCCCCTGGATTCAATTGACGTCGTCAATTGTGTGTCATTGACGTAGGTATACAGGGTGTCCCACAACTATTAATTAATTCTTCAGAGGGCGAAAGAGGGTGGAACTTTGAATTATTTACCGAGTTATTAATAATTTAAGTTTACTAATGAGTCGTCGCGCGAGCGCAGTACGCATGGACGTAGTTAATTTCAAATTTCCAACGTCTTTAACGCCCTGTAAAATTAATTAACAGTGACGGGAATCCTGTGTATGTGCGTACATATAGTTCTCAATTAGAAAACGTCTCTCATGAGAATATCATATTAAGCTTCAGGTACTAGAACGAGAAAGAGTAAAAAGAAATAATGAACGACCCTCGGACACACCTCTTTTGGAACAATTAATAATAATTCATAGAGAAAATGGTCCATGGATGACTTTTACACTAACGATATGATTATCCAAGTACAATAATTGCAGATCCGAAACGCGACCCCTTTTAGAAGGACTTAATATTTTTTTGTTTTATTTTTTTTGGAAAATATTGTACGTTGCCAGGTACGTGGTCAGGCGCATATATAACAAGAGCTACACCATCCCGTGGCGTATATTACGAGGACACGTATATCCTTGTAGTGTTTTAATTAAAAATATTCTCACTGCTCTCCTGTGTTATCCGATGCTTTGATAAAAGCAAATTGAAGCTAAAAAAATATATTAGTTGCAACGCGGTTACACTGACTCTCAGACCATTGTGTTACCTAATTGTAACGATCCACGTATGTTACGTGCTGTTATTGAATTTCTGCCGCTTTTAGATGAACGATGAAAAACGTGGGGGAGAAAAGTCGAATAAAGGGAGAAAATAGTAATCTGCCACGTAAGCGGCAAAACGACTCCAATTTTCGTTCGGCGATCTCCGACGTGTAGGACGTTGCTTTTTACATGAAATTCTCTTCTCAATCCGATGCCGTAGCGGACCTGGGTCAGAGATTCGTTTTTCGTGGTGGTTCGTTTCCTTTTTTTATCCATTTCATGTTGAGCAAAAAAAATCGATCGATCTCTCTTAATCAAAAGCAGTCCGGCAGCTCCTAGTCGCGGTTGAATGGATCCCGCTACTCCCTCACCATTCTCGCCAGCCATATTGCTCTAGCATGCTCAAGTTTCTCGGCTAGTAGACTTCCGAACATATAGGTCTCACATGAGCATCGAATCACGTCGAAGCGAGCATGAAGCATCCATTAGCGTGTATCATTCATCATAATCTTTCCCATGTGCCGTTTTGTGGCCACGACCAGTCGTTTTACTACGGTTGCCATGACGTTGGGACTCCAGCACCATTTTAGATAAGTGTGAAGTGAGACGTTAGTACATAGGGAATTTTGTTTTATGGTGATAAATATTTTTTAAGAATTATAACCATTTTTCAAAACTGAGTTAAACCAGTGTTTTATGAGTGAAACTAGGCTGGCTTTTTTTCCTACTAATTTACTCCTTGTCAGAGTTTACGCGAGGATACGAGGCAGGACTATTCAGGATGTGGAAAGCTTTTTTACAGGCTCGAATAGAAAACAAATGGGCCGCGTCGAGGCGCGAAGCGTTATGCTTGTTTTGCACGGGAAGTTGAAGCCAGTGCGCGATGAATCAGAGGCTCGGCGAGGGCTGCTCTGCTCGTAAACGAAGAAACAATGGCCGACGCATCAGTAGCAGGTGGACAAACGTGGAAAAACAACGGCGCACCGTTCAGCTAGTCGTACAGTAAAATAGGCCGGGCTTGTAAATGGATTCATAAATGAGCTTTTTAATTGTGCTACCGAACGATAATTGCGGCTCATTGTTACTAAAATCGTTGCCTTCGTTTTGGGGATAAAGGTTTTTAATGGGTTTCGGGCCTAATTGTCTTATTTATTAAATTTCAAGCTGTTTTCATAAATTTGTTTTTTCATACTGTACCACTTTATCCTTCCAATCCGTATCCTCGTATCGACACATTTTTCGTAGGTGTTATCCTACAGATTTCTCTAATCACTGTTTTTACGATCCGACAGATTGACATTTTGCGACCGTCTCCTGGCAGCTCTGCAGTCTCTGACGTTTTTGCGAATAATAGATATAGATAAGCTCAGAGGGCTGATTTGAGTCGCTGGTCAGGTCCTCGCAGTAAAAAGTTAAACCTCAGCGCTGAGGCTGGAGATTGTTAGGGTTTGTGGTCCATGAGTGTTAAATAACATTCGGTGACATCAATCATCTCTCGTTCGTGATGCTGTGATCGAGATTGTGGGTATCAAGGAATGTAATATATTTCAGGGTACTTTGGACCAAAACAAAATCCTTATCACGACCCCCTATCACTCGGACATCGCAAAGAGACATATTTTCGCGTAATTCGAGCATCCATTGGCCAATAAAATGATCACTGGATATCGAGTCTAAGTCGTTAAATAAGAATCATCACAGTTTTCCTTTATGTAAATCATAAAGTTGCAAAATCCCCCATTCGCGGCATAAATCGTCATAAAAATATAACGAGACCATATACGTACCTCTAGCCGCATTTAGAAGTGACTTCCTGGGGTCTAATGCCAGTCGAAGCTTTTTTGACTTACGGCTCTGACTTTATTACGCCAATGCTATTCTCACCGTTCACGACCTCCTCTTCGCGCGGAAGAACCCCTTTCCTTAAGACGCTAATCATGAACTTTGTTTAGTCACTCTATACGGAGCTCCTGAGGATGATAGCTATTTCCAAAATTTAACAAGGGCTTTGCCATTCCTCGCGATAGAGAAAATAAGGTAAACGAATGGCACGATAATACGGAGACTTAAGTCTTATAAACTTTATTTTCTAAGCTGAACAAAATTTCTAACAGCATCCCTTAAACTTTGCTCAAGTATGATATTCTGCTTATGAAGGGGAGTGATCGATCAACCATGTTCTTTTCAGGGAACCCAACTGTAAACTTCGATCCCTGAACGTGTCGAAGTGTCTTGTCGGTGGCCTGGACGCAGAATGTCTCGGTGAGACCATCCGAAAAGCTAGGAACCTTGACGCCCTGAGGGCTGCCGGTGCTTCCAGACCAGCAGACGTAATGCCGCTCGTTAAGGCTCTCATGGAAGCTCCCTGTCTTCAACTTTTGGACCTGGCCAGTTCTCGTCTGGCTCTCGACGACAACCCTTCCAGACTTCTGTGCCATGCCCTCGTAAGGAATGGAACTCTCAGGCTACTTAGTCTCGAGGGATGGACTTTTCGAATAGAGGTATGTAGGTCCCGAAGGTTCGCACTATCATCAACACCAACAGTCCAGGTTAACGAGGGTCTGATATATAATTTACGGAAATTTCATTGTCGCGTCATAGTAACGAAATAAGGCCTTATAACTCGGAATACCCTGTGGACCTTTATTGGACATTCTATGGACGTTTGGACCAACACGAATATCCTGGTCACGCTGTGTGCGCCAGTTGCGAAAAACATATGAGAAACCGTACGAGAACCACTTTTAACTTTCTCTGGGGATTCAATACTCAAAGTCAAGATAATATCGTACACCTAACTTACACTCCCTCGTGCACCATGTTGCATTGTAGCTACCGTGAACAGCGCGAACAAACTGAATTCCAACTATACCTATCCCGATAACAATACCCCAAAAAGTTTGACCATTTCAGTTGGCCGACCGAAGCCCACCTAGTCGCTGGTTACAGTCTCTGCCGCCCAGTTTCATACTATCCTGCATGTTCCTACTAAAGGTTTAATGCTTCCTTATTAACGTACCTAACCCATTTACAATGGAGCAACCTTCGTATTTTCAAAATAATTTCCCTCAATCTGCAAACTCTGGGAAAGTGCAATTTACCCAACTTTATAATCAGATATTTCAAACATTATCAACAGGAATTTTTTTGCTATTTATATAAGGTCAGGAAAGCTACATGTCTTCCATGTTAAACATCTAACTCTCTAATAAATTACTTTCGACGGAATTGTCCATTGAAGGCAACGTCCTCAGGAAGACTTCGTGTCACCGTAGGACTAATTTAACTCGTCCATTCATTAGAAGTAGACAAGTACTCTACTCTAAGCCCATACCTTGTACTTCTCATTCTCCATATATATAGCATTATCCTTAACAGAATAGAATGAGAAATAGCATGACAGCAAATGGATATGAGATAAAGACAAGGATCGCACGGCGATACGCATAATACAGGAATCCTTGGTACGTCGTTGCTTTAAGTGGATAATTAATTATCAGCAATACCAAACAGACAGGCGTCCCATGTATTGTTCACCGAGCCACTAATTACGGGACGTCCAACCAGCTTCACCAAGGATTCGTTCTCTCGAGTCTGATCAACCGATTTCTTCTTAGTCCCAAAACCTAAACGGCTCAACGGAGAAAGGGATGATATCGTAGGCGACGACGCTAAACCGATAGCTTATCACACGACGAATTTAATTGGGGCTCTTTCGTTCATCAAATTATTCGAAAACGACGTCCCGACGGCGGGCGTCTACACCGACCCCTTTGGGAATATATTGAAACCCCTATAACACCACGACTGTTATCACACAGATGGCTTCGTAACAAATAATAGACTTGGCACGAGAAAACTGGAGCATCGATAGCACTGTCTATGGACTTTTCTGAGATTGATAAAATCCCTATAGAATTCTAAATCATCCTTTTGACAAGGACGCAATCTTGATGTCTCGATGGTACCGCCGTTCATCCTGAACACGATAGATAACATCTCTTACATACCTATATATTTTAGTTCGACTGTCAATTAACCATCGCGGAAAAGATTTATATACCCAGGTCCCAGGTCAAGTTTCTAGACGTGCGAATAATATTTCATGAGGACACGCTAAGTTATTTAAAACTGAACCCCCACAGGTCGTCCTCGACAGCCCTATGTGCCTACGTCGATATAGGGTCCTCGAATACGCAAAAGTTCCTGCTTCTTATCCCGAATCTCGTAAACTCGAAGGTTACCTATTATTTATAAGTGATTTTCGAGTGGAATAAATTCAGCCTCTTTGGCGTTTCTCCTACTTTCTTCGATATTGCCTGCAATAAATTCTCTAACCTCACGTTCTCTGCCTACTGCCTTACCCTACCCAGTCCCTTCAGGCGCTGCCTATATTCAATCGCCGCGAATTACCTACGCCTATGCACGATCGCAGCATCCTCGTTTTCATCTCGGAATTTCACCGAGCGCTTTCCTCTCTTTTATTCCTTAGTATACGCCATTCCGTTCTGCATCTCTCCATTAGAATATAAGTTACTTAGTATGCCTGGGTAAATTGCGAAATATATAACTCTTGGAAAATACGTTAACCCGATGCTTCGCATATATATATATACAACAGGAAAAGATCGTGAATGATATTATGTACGTCCACGATTCTCATGAATGGGACCGATTGTTATTTCCATGCGAAACAAAGCGATATTTAACGTAGCAGTGCGCGGCTTGCCGTTTAAAACAATGCGGACTACCTACCACCCCTAGTTTGTTACTCTCTACCATTTTCCTCTCTACCCATATAGCAAACCCTATGTATTCCGTAATCCGATATCCTTTAAATAGCTTGACGCCATACTGCCTACACTCTTGCTTAACCCGCAGGGCAATTTACATTAAAATATTATCGTACGGTAAAATCCTACGGATTATGGTTGAACAGGGTGCGAAGTGACGTAGACTCACGGCAAAGATGAACCCCCATATGTTTGCTCGTTTACTATCTTCATGCCTGTGCCGCTTGAAGCAACAGGGCTACGAGGGCGTAAAGGTCGAATGATAATTTCAAATAATTTTCGCGACTTGCGATTCGTACATCCGTAGGGATGAGAGGGGGTGACGGTGAAGAAGGACGGGGATGCTGCTACGGGAAAAATAGGTGGAAGAGGGTGGGTTGGAAGGTCTGAGGGTGGAAAAAAAAGAGATCATAAATCTCATGATCTGGGAAGAAAATTACTTCCGGCAGCGAGGACCCGAGGAAGTCTCCGAGTCCTCTGGAATCAGCAAGGGTTCTGGGCTTGGTAAATTAAGGTACGGGATGCCGCGAGTATATTTACGAAAAATGTGAGACTTTTTGCGTCATTAGAGCTGGAGCTGTTCCTTTCCTTTTGCCTCTATATATGGTTCTCGTATTCTTTTATAGTATATATATATTTCCTTCTTTCTTTTCCCAGTTCTCTTATCCTCCCCCCCTCCCTCCACAGCCTCTTCTTTCTTTGCTCCGTTCTTCGCAATTCCATTCTACGGCCCCGCAAAGGGGACTTTTTTGCCCCTGACGCTTTCGTGCCATCCAAATCACCATGAATGAGATCAGTCGTGCAAGCGTCTCTTAGAATCGAACTGCAAAAAGGGGAACGAGATCAAAAGAAAAGTCACGCCGTGATAACTTTATCACGAGGACGTTCTGAAAGATAGGATATACATATATATATACCTGGATAAATGTATAACGTTACCTGGATAATGTAAATACTTATCACGAAAAACGAGACGTTTAATCGACTTCCAATCGAGATCCGATTATACGATTATTGTAGGTAAAAGAATCGATAAACGAAACTGACATCCCCAATGCTATCTTGATTCGGGGACCGATTGATTGAATTGATCCTCAAGAAAAAAATTTCACAGAGATACGCGTGTGTGTATATATATATATATATTATATATATATATGTATATAACCAATTTACTGAGTAATCGAAATCGGGAGGAACAAATACATATAATACCAAACGTGTCCCCCAAGGGTGCGTGTCAGCTTTAAGCTTTTTCTTCCACTGGGTTGACTTGGGTCAAGCCAGATAAATGAACTCGTCCATCCTCCCTTCTTGTTTGCCCACTAGATATAGAATAATCGGCACTCCGCCGTACCCTTCCAACTGTTGATAGAGCATCCCTCTCAAGCTACCCGTCGGCACACTCTTGTCTGCCCACACAAGAATGCTAGAGTAGAATCGTACCTGTTTTACAAAAGGTTAAGTGCACTTTGCGATTCTTCGTACGCTTCTTGCGTCAGTTAGTCTTATAGAATATGTATATAGTACAGTACGGATAAAAATTACAGTAGAACTCAAATATAGCCTGGATACGTAAATCGAGAGTTTTCACTATGTACCGACGTGGATACGGTCGTTTGAAATTCCCGCCATGAGATTCTCCGACCAAATCCATGTTGAGCGTCTGCAGTTTTGCATACTCGCTAAGGAGGCAAGTTTACATGGCGAATGGTATATATAACCTGATTGTTCGCGCTTGAAACATATTTCCTTGGAGTAATTATCGTAAGTTATTAAGATGTTGTTTGCGCCCAACGTCCTCGTTCTCCCGTCCCTGTAATTTTCCAACATGGCGCAGCTTAGTTTCCTATTAAAGCTCTCCGGCCGCTGCTTTGTTCGGTTTTCGTCTACAAGCATCACGGGGATCGGATCTTTGGAATTGTTTAACGTCGCTACACCAGTAGTGTATTACTAAAACGTATGGGTGGATATATAACTATACATTCGACAGCATCCTGTTAATCTTCAATTTTACCTACGATCGAACAAGCGTGTATAGCTATATGCATATTTATTCCTAGTTAAGGTGTACTCGATCGGCAAAGGGCTTATCATCTGTCGTAATCCCACATAGAGTAGACCTTTGCCAAGATTTTGATGTAATATGGAGTCTGTTAAAATCTACTAAAGCCGTAGCCATAGTAAGGCGTCACGATATTATTATAGTGACACAATATCCTCGTGGTCGAGTCGAAAGTGAGGTTAGGTGGCTGCTGTAACTTAAGGACATCATTAAGGCAACCCTGCCTGGTACCGGTCATTTTGATTATGAGCGTCGCGACGCTTATAAGCTCTTACTTTGATACCTTAGAGAAGCTCCCAGATTATCATGCACCCTTTGCTCAGGGTCTACTCTACCTTTCTACCTATTGCTTTTAATTTAATTTATTCATCTGAACCGACTACTTGGATAACAGTCTATTAACGCAGCTTTTGTTCCTTCTCTCCATTTCAGGAGTCTGACAGTCTGGCACTGTTCTCTGAACTTCTTCGATACACCAGCGTGAGGGAGCTCAACCTGTGCAACGCAAGACTGCACCTAGCCGTCCACGAAGGACCCCTGGCGCGACTGGGACGTCGCGACGACGCGGGTGCTGAACTTCTAAGGGCTGCGCCACCTCCTGCCTGCCCTGTCATCGTCTTCCTGAGGCTGGCTGGTTTTCAAGTGAGTCTGCAGAGCACGACACCTCTGTTGAAGTTTCATTGAAACCCGCCTTATTGGTGCTGGATCATCAATACCACTTCAGCTATGAATCTGAATACAGTGTGTAGACACAGGGACAAGACGTATAAGCGTCGTGACAAATAATTGCCCTTTAGCGATAAGGTACACTCGAGCGAGCTGAAGGATCTCAAGTTTGAAAGGGATGAAAGTTCACTCGGGTTACTTTATTTCTCCTGTTTCTCTTCATTTCCTTCTTCTTTCTTTTCCTTTCATTCCGACAAGCAACCTTCTTCAGGCCTCCTTCCATCGCGAGGTGTATCTACGTCGACGTCGCGGACATGCTGGCTAATTACGCGATTACGACTACAGTTCAAGAATTGGAGCGGAACGAAGATAACCCACGAGGCACCAAGCCATTGTGTACAAATGTATTGTAGGTTCTACCTACCGTAGCTACGAGACCTGTACCTCCTTTTATAGTACCTGGTGCAACCTCTCTTGAAAGATCTTTTCATATCTTCTGAAGTTCTCCGGAGTCTCTAGACGTCACCCTAAGAATTGCATGTTTCCTCCGAGGACGGAGTCAGGGAATGTGAAATTTTGTTAAATGAACTTCTGTTATTTTCAGTCGAGATAATAAGATTTTAATTATCAATACAACTTTCAGGTGACTGTGAACGACCGGCTGGCACTACGCGGACCCCTGCTGCTACCTTTCCTGGCTGGATTCACCGCGTTGAGCGAACTGGATCTCTCCTTGGATAAATCCGCTATTGGCGGTAGCAGCGATACTTTGCTTTTCATCGATGATAAGATACTGCAGCAGTTCTTTGGATGCTTGTCGTCGCACTTCCGGAATCTGCAGTCGCTCAGCATAAATTTCTGGAGGATCAGTCTGGAGGACAGCGACAAAACTATGCGACAGATAGCGAAGTATCTCAAACTTTGTAATCTGAGCTTCCTCAGGGCCAATGGTTTGAACGTGACTGATAGCGCGAAGAAGGTCCAAATGGAGCACATCTTCATACAGACTCTTCTTACCAATCTTCAGTATTTAACTTGGCTATGTCTCGACGGCGTCGACCTCACCGAGACGCAGGCGTCCAGCGTTGGTAAATGCGTTCGCGATAGATATCCTGGAACGAATCTCGAGATCAGCGCGAAAGATGTGAACGTCAAATCTGTAAAAGCACTGGTAGCAGCCATCGAAGAGGGTGGAAGAGCCGAGGTCCTGTATACGGGAGGATCAAATTGTCGGCTGAAGATCACAAAGCTCCAGAAAAATGGACGTAATAAGAAGAAGTGAAGGATTTACGGAGATCAATCGTACTGCGATATCTTGAAAATATTATATCTTGGACCATAAGGTGAAACGATCTCGTTCACTCGCGCACATTCTCTGGAAATCCAGCGGAAATTAGTCAACTATGACGCAAGGGTCTGATAAAGAGGAAGTAACGAATAGGATGGAGATGTTAGGCTCGACTGACTCGAATGCACGTTATCGATCGTGCGCTTCGATTCTATATACCTAATGGCGATTATGATCTGCCAAGCCTGATAAAATTAAAACCGTAAGATCGGCACGGGTTATCCTGATAAGGATTGTTTTTTATCCCCTTATTGATTGAACATCAAGAGAAATCATTCTTTGGGTGTACCCATGTCCGATTACACGGTATAATTTTAGTCTTACTGTGATTTCATTTATATACAGGATCGCTTTCGTACAGTGTAGCGGATTTCTTTTGAAGAAACCTTTAAGGATGCCCTCGTTAACTTGTTAGAGTTGGGTAACTTTTGAAGCCATTTGAAAATAAGGGTGGAACCGAAAGAGAGAGAGAGGAAAGAGAATAAGAAAGAAGGATTCTATTTGTAGCGAGAACCTCTGCCAAGGATTTTAGTTAAAAGGTTGGGGTGAGATTCAATAGGATTTTTTAATAAATTTTTTCGAGAGACCAAGATAATCTGAAGGCTATTAAAGAGGCTGTTACAACTATAGGTACGTACATTGTTGTTAGATGGATTGTAAAATACAAACAAGACAGAGTAATATATATGAGATTAACGGATAATCTAAAAAGAGAAATAAACAAAAGTGAAATGGGACTTGCCGGTGACGTTGTTGGAAACTTGGAAATTTTATTCGAGTAAATTTTAAACCGTAGATCATCAATTGATTACGATTATACCTATGAGATAATATATATATAAATATATATGATTATTCTCTGATAAAATATTATATAGTGCGAAGGCTATATTGTATAAAGTAATTTTACGGAGTACTTTGTAAAATTGACTGCCAAACGACATCCTTAGATTAATGAAAGGTTAACGGAAAGAATGATGAAGAAAGAGAGAAGAAATTTATCGTGAGTATTGTAAATTCCCCATTATCGAAAATTCACCTAAATTTGTTTAGGATATCGAGCGATACAATAGCATTTCTAGAGAACGCAATCGCTTGCGATAGCCGAAGGCTTTAGGGAAATAATAAAAAAGAAGAGATCAAAGTAATTCATTTTTTTTTCAAATTTCGTCCAAACCGACTATCGTGGATACAGCAATTATTTGCCTACAGGGTACTCCAAGAGTACTAAGGTATATCCTTCGAAAATTGAAAACAACAATAAACAAGCTTAGAAATGATATCCGGAATATCGTGATATAATATACATATATGTCATACCATTTATACAAATTATATTTTTTTTCCGACCCCCCATTGCCCAATGCCTCGAGGTTCGGTAAAAAAATTTCAATTATTTCCGATCGCTTTATGCAGTTGTTATTGTAAAAATATACTTGAAACCTTTCAGCGTGTTTACGAAGAGAATTGATTTGCGTTGCGCAAAATCGCGTACCCATAGTTATAGGTATATCTCGACTAAAGCGTTTACAATGACTTTTTTCATTTTTGATAGTTTGCTATGTAAATAAGATATATCGATTGAAAATTCCTCTATGAAAAAAAAAGACACGAATTATTTGTGCAATTTCTCGCCAATTTAAATCACGGCGAGTAAGCCCAATATTCATTGAGACTAAAGCTGATGCTACATACGTGTGAATGGTCTGCCGGTCATCTTGATACTATCAAATCAAACTTTGTGACATCAGCTTGAGCAATTTTATTATAAAATATTTATGTATTTATATGTGTACACATATCCTCCAAATAAATGTAATATGTGTTTGAAATGGTCGTATGAACTTTTTAAGGGTTAAGCAGGGAGGGGGAGATTAAACGAACAAAAACTGAAGTAAAAAATATCCACAATAATCTCACTGCTAATGACTCGTTTCTTCTTACTATGCTACAGAGTTCTTCACACTCTGAAAGTAATTTTAAAGAAAGAGATTGCCACGTGTGGAACAGATCCCACAACTCGAACTTCGTAAAAGATCATTTTCTTATCTTTATTTTTATTTCCCTCTTCCCTTTTATCTACGTGCCACCGTAACAGCTTGAGCCTAAATGCGTTTAGACGATAAATTGAACCCAAAGTTTTAAGGTCCCTTGGGAAATTAAATAGAAGGCAAAAAATAAAAGCGGATCCCAAGATTCAATTACAGGTTAGAAGCAATATCAAGGCACTTACGTATTTTGATTATAGGAATAAAATTTATATTTTCCCATAGAGAATAAATCATGAGGGTTTGTTCAAGGATATTTTATGTATCCATATATCCCGCTCTGGACACTGTATTAACCCTTGAACACCATACTGGGTTACGCTCTACTCCCACTCTGGTCTTCCCAGCACTCGGACGCCTGCTAAACTTTAGTCTTTGATGGTTAATTACGGTTCGGATAAAAAAAGCTTATATAATATATAGGCGAAGAAGGTTTTTGTTTTAACAAACTCTTAATTATAAGTTCATCTCTTTATTATGTACACACATTTGTCCATACCACTTTCGAGCATTCTCATTTCCATATACATATTTCATCAAATATAGTAAGAATTCTCCTAAAACATATAAGTTCGTCGGGAAATGCACCATTTACTGTTCCTCTGTAATTAATAATCTTGTCACCACTTTTGTCAATTGACAGCTGCGTTCGACGGGGTATTTTATACTGTATTTATGCAGTTTGCACGCAGGCGTAGCGCGACTCACTCACTCCTACGTAAATTGGGTAATTGTATCATTTTAGTTGGACATTTTCTACAGATATATCGTGACAATAAATAGAACGCTATTTAGGATTCGGCGTACAACACCACGTAAAATAATAAAATAAATCTCACCCGTTAATGTAATGGAATGTAAGTATTCCAATGTTTTCAAGTCATAGAGAATCAGAGTCGGTCAGTTCTTTTGAATATTTGAATAGTCTCACGTGAGACGTTACAGAAGTAATAACAAGATAGTTGTAATGCTCATTCTCATAATATAAAAACACGTGAGCTACAAGGAACGCTAATGCTGACTTTGATGAAAAATTAATTAAATGCTCAAGATACTTGTAACTATTCGATTGTTTGTTATTGTACAGAACTATTGATTGTGTACTGTGCTACTTGAAAGTTACGGCCGCGTACAAATAATTATTCTAATCTGCTTGTTCTGATACAAGTGTATCAAGAGACTGATTGTAAGAGAAGTCTCGTGTCTAAATTTTGGTTTAAATACCTTAACAGTTTTTACGAATCATTTTTTTAATCGTAACTGGCCTATAGTATTGTACAATGAATGAGTGATCGACTAATGAATGGAATAAATTTTATTATGAAATAACGTAGAATCCATACGTGCTGAGTCGTGTAAACTTACGGGATTGTATATGAATAAATAAATTTAAAACAAAATTTGGCAGGATATTTAAACTAATAACAACTGGGAAACAATTGCGGACTCAGCATATATGGAGTACAGATATCGAGTAAAATCGTATCTCTTATTTCCTTCTCTTAGAAGTATACATTCTTAAAAACGTAAAAATATTCAACAAGACGGCTATTTTTTCAGAAACGTTACAGACTCCTATTTTTTTATCGTTTTCTTTTTCTTGTGATGCAAAGATATCGCTCGATTAAACATGCTGTTCTTACCCTGCTGCAGCTAATCGCTGTAATTATTAAATTAGAAATTTTTCCAATTTCCTTAGGCGTCAGGGTAAACATTGAAAAATTCGATACTCGTTCAATTTTATCAAATCTTATCAACTGTTCAACCAAGTACTAGGCAGTTACCATTTTCTAGTTCTTAGAGTATTACAGCGCGGCATACAACTTATAGGGATTTGTTCATTCTTTATATATTAATCATCGAGACAAGTTGACACTCTCTTATCTAACATAATTGTACCGAATCCCAATACATAAAGAAACGAGAAACGTTGAAGCCTGATGTATTAAAAACATAATTAAAGAGTAGCGTATCCACAATGGCTTAAGTAACTTATCACGCATCTTATGTAATTTTTTTATACTGTGGTACGTGAGTCATGCTACGCACTTTGTGACAATTTGTTTCAACAGAATTTTAAACAATTTGTAAACCGAGCCTGTAACCACCACCATTTAAAACCACACAGCCGCATAGTTTTAACAGGGTGAATATATTTTGCATCAGGGCGTTATTTCTCGCCTCTTTATGGCATGCACCGCAAATGGAATGCGGTACCGAGAATTTATTCGAATAGCTTATATGTTTTGAATTTTTCATGGATCACATTGGCGCATAGTCTAATTGAACGGTAAGCTGTCTCACGCCTGCAGCTTGGAAAATCATTTGCGTATGAGCGACAACGTATTTGGGATCTACCGTCCTGGCTACTTCTAATTTCATACAACCTACGTAAACGTCCGAACACAAGGTCCAGAAGTGGGGTTCCTGAACACTATAAACGCCCGCTAGTTGTGTCACTTTGTTGTAGCACTGTGGCAAAACGTGATCTAGCGCCGCAGGTTGTCTCTGCATGAGAATCAATGTCGATTCTTTGATCAGAGACAGAACGCTCAAAGCGATCAATATCGCAATAAACATGGAACAGATTGGATCAGCTATCATCCAGCCGAACATTTGCATTAATACTGCCGATATTATAACGCCTACGGAACCGAGGGTATCCGCTAGTATATGCAAGAAGACACCTTTCATTATTTGAGAATTTCCACCGATGGATGAGTCGATGTCAATATCATGATGATCATGACCGTGACCATGACTGTGATTGTGAGAATGATTGTGACCACCGTGAGAATGAGAGTGGCCATGTCCTCCTCCTCCTCCTCCATGGCTGTGTCCATGGCCATGTTGAAACGCGTATATTCCTACTAAATTCACTAAGAGTCCTAGCACTGACACCACAAAGAGTCTTTCATGCTTCACTTCTGGGGGTTCGATAGCCCTTTCCACTGCTTCCGACATGATGAAAAACGCAATGAAGAGTAGAAATAATCCATTTACAAATCCAGCGATAACCTCTGCTCTCACGTATCCATATGAATATCTGTCATTTGCTCTCCATTTTGTAATTACCGATGCTGCTAATCCAGCAAGTAAACCAGTGCAATCGAAGAACATATGAAAGCTGTCAGAAATTAGGCCCAGGCTGTTCGTCCATATTCCATATGTCAGTTCGACAAATGCAAATGACAGATTGAGCAGTAGGAAGAGAAATAAGTTTCTTGAATTTTTGTCGGAGAAAATAAGACGCTTCCAACCCAAAATTTTTTCCTTGATCCTGCTTCCAAACCCCCTGGAATCCTTGTGCGACAATGGAAGCATTTTCAGTATGTTTACGATGGCTTTAGTTTGGTACAGCTCACTTTAAACAAATAAAAAATATTAGAATGAATATTAAAATGACATATTTCACAGTAAAAATAAACACATTTCTTCATAATTAATATTATATTAGAGTCAGGTAAAAAGTTATTGTTACAAATAATATTTCACAATATACATTATTCAACTACCTTATGGAAGACACATGTCACTCACATACAACATACTGAAATGAATTTTATTCGGTACGCGCTTTTAATTAAATATATTCCCACTTAGAAGATATGACTTACGTATAACCAATGGATTAAAATCAGGAATTGTTATCTTTAATTTGTATGATTGAGAAAATAGTGACACGTCTACCAATGCAGAAGGTTAAGAAAACTGAGATAAAAATACACTCACCTATCCTGTACAGAGTTAATGGAGAAAATTCAATATTAAAAACTTGGCCGGTTTACAAGGAACCTTTTCAAATTAAATACATATTTTCGGAATATCAAAAAAATACTTTGCCCGGCTGTGAAAATGCTCGGGGGAGCGCCATGATGAACACGCTTCAGCCACTCCTGTCAAACTGACAACTCAGATGACAACCCAACTAATGTTTATAAAGAATGAGAGTAGTTTTATATAAAAATGAAACGCATTGGAAATTAATAATTGCACAGTATATATTATTATTCTACAATTCCTAATTTCACTATTTAATATCATATTCATAAAGGAAGTTGTCATAGATGGCACTGTGATCATTGGAAAGCCACGATGGCTCAGGACAAGCTTCCCTTTTCTTTCCGAGTCGTCAGCCATCATGGTAAGTGATTGTTTCGTTTAGAGCTCTTAATTTTTATTAAAGTTTCTCATTAATATAAATCCCAAGTGATTAAAAATACGTTCGTGAATCAGTGAGATGGTATACAACAATTTTATGTATAATGTGACTCAAAAAATATGCAAAATATTCTTCATGAGGTTCTTAAGAAATGTGCCTGTGTGACCACATGGTGTACACAACAAACTACTATTGGCACCAACTATCAATTTATATTTATTGTGTATTTTGCTACAATATTGCCATGAATATATCATAGTTTAATATCGTTTTTATTTTTGCTGTATCTGTGGTATGACACGAAATGCTATGATTGTGCTGTCAAAATTATAGAATCAACAGTGTATCTAACCTTGATTTACATTCATTTTTCAAGTCTTATATATATTATAGTTATAGATTTTAAACAACAATCATGTTTATAGAGTATGATTTCATAAGGCTCTCGATTTGATTATATCAATTTATATTATTTTTCAAGGTTTTAAGCAATATTCTTTTTTATAGCCGCCGAAGAAGGACACGAAGGGGTCTTCGAAACAGCCCCAGAAGACCCAGAAAAAGAAGGAGGGTGGATCCGGTGGAAAGGCAAAAAAGAAGGTACGCAGTTTCAATACAATATACCACTGCTTCTGTTAAATATCTTTACAACTTCAGATGATGATATTCGATTTGGCCTGACATATCATGGAGGCAAAAAAACTGATTTAATGAGACTGACGAAGTTATTAAGAAATATTAAATTAAATCTCCTACATATTACATTATTTGTTCATGCCTTACTTTTATTATTGCAGAAGTGGTCCAAAGGAAAAGTACGTGACAAGCTAAACAACCAGGTGTTGTTTGACAAGGGCACCTATGAGAAATTGTTGAAAGAAGTGCCACAGTATAAATTGATCACACCTTCGATCGTCAGCGAAAGGCTGAAGATTCGCGGCTCTTTAGCCAGAAGGGCTCTCATCGAACTACAACAGAAGGGCCTGATTAAACAAGTTGTTCAGCATCATGCCCAGTTGATTTACACTCGCACGACTAAGGGTGATGACCCTGCTGTATAAGGTTTCTTATACCATGAATAAATAGGTTTAATACAAAAACAAAAAGATACATGGTGACTGTCTTCTTTATTACCACCTGAGCTTCGTTTACTATCTAAATACTTTTTGATTGCTAATACTATGAACCCAACAATAAAAACGAGAACTTAAACAGTAAATTATAAACTACCTCGGAGTAATTCATGAAGATGATGATAATTAAATTTCGTATTAGGCGGGTATAGGACTACTGGTCAATAAATGGAGGGAGAATAAGTGGAGATTCGAAAGGAACATTCAATTTAATTTCATTGTCATTTATTGAAACACTCTAGGATACAGAAGCTAGTCTAAGTAAGCATTACATAAGTATTAAAAAAAATGAACAACTGCTTATGAAATCACAAAATGGATGTCTGCTCCTCCTGCAATCAGAACTAATTGACGAGTGTACGAAGGCACAACGGTCCTCGACCCTTACGTCCAAGCATTTCGCCACGAAAACACAATTAGTATAAGCAAATTATGACAGTACAGTTACAAAGCAACTACATTATAGTTTAAGCGAAAAACGTTATAATATTATCTAAAAATTTTTAACGGTATCGAAAAACTTGAACCGAAATAACCTACCTGCTACAAATTAGTAATCGGCCATATATAGGTATAACAAAGTAGAATATTTCGAGAATTCAACAAAGTATTTTGTACCTCAAAACAGAAATTGTAATTAATCGAAATTTATAATTGTTAGATCTATGTTTATGCATATAAATGTAAAGCTCCATTTAGATACGACTTCAGAGATTCTTACGTGCATTTTTGTCATCGTGGCAAAATTAAGCTCCCTGAGAACATCAAAGTGCGAGATACTCATTCGCAAAGAAGGATTATAGCGCACAGAGTTCGATCGTAAAGGGGACCGTGTGCCTTCTTTAAAAAAAATATATATATAACATATAAAGTAATAAGACAATGTAGGCTACTTAACGTAAACTTAAAACTTATGATACAAGTCGTAATCACTAATTGCTTCTAATTAATCTAATATTCTGATTAAGGACATCTCAGTTATATTTGGAGTTTCGAATTAAAATACTGATCGCCAAATTTAAATATACTCTTCATTCAAAAAGTAAACTTTTCAATTTAAGCCAAATAAATACTCGTATAAAAACGAAAAGTCAATACTTTTTATGTACGGACTGTACAATAATTGATAACCAATAAAAGAATTGCACCCATAATTAATAACTGTTTCTACCAACACTTTGGGTCTTTTGCTTTTTAGCCATCAGTATTTTCAACTTGAACTCATCCTTCGAGAAAATTATTAATAAGGCCACTTGAATCTTTTGAACAAAGGGACAGAGAGAAACTTTCATTAATTCCTTTCATCTCGACCGTTCGGAGTTCCACAATTGTAGAATATATTATTAATAAAAGCCACATAGCACGCAATCAGTCTGGATTAATTTAAAATCCATACAAGTAATTGCAATCGAGTGGTATAATTTTGCAATAAAACATAAAATCCTACAATAATGTTCCCATGACTTTTTTCTTTTTTGTTTTACAACGATGTAATAGATCCTTTCAAAATAAAGGATCAGTCAGAGCACGAATCGAATACCTAAATACGTCAGTCTCCGAGCGGCCGTTAAGTCGTTTCACAAGAGAGTGAATGTTTCGCGTAATTACAAAAAAAGTAAAAGAAAAAAAAGAGAAATAGCCTAACCTATCCTACGTTTAATCTTAAAGGTGTATCTATGTAATAATCACAAAATTGAGACCAAGGCCCAATCCGATATTCGGGACCACCGAAGTCCAAAGGCATCCTCAAGTCCACTGACGTATTGCGCACAGTCGGAAGCTTAAGCTGAAGGCTGACGGGTCCCAATTTCGAAATCGGGCCTTTGTCGGAAAAACTTTAATAGAAGTACAGTGTGATACAGCGATAGAGTGTGTGATACAGTAGTGACGATAACGCAAACTTCATACGAGTAGCTCATGCGATAAGGGAGAGACAACGGATAAAGAAGAAAAAGGAAGCACGAGTACATTTTCCAACTTCAGCCAATCGACTCGCCCGAAGATCCTACGAAACCAAATTGGAAGAAATGGGAGGAAGGGAATAAGAAGGAGAAAAGACCTCAAAAGTTTATCATTATATAATCCCTGAAATTATATAACATTATTCAAGAATCTTCATGAATTATCACACTTTTCATTCGTAGAGATGCACAAAATGGCGTCAGATCGCAGCGAGCGAGTCGTTGCAAGTATAATATATCATAACAGTGATTAGCATAACTGTTATCAGTGCTCGATAAGTGAGCCTGATAATGGAACGTGAAATAACAATAGTGTACTTTCTAGTGTCTAAAAAATAAAGTATGACTTAAGTACAACCACAAAACTTGGTCATTAATTATGGCATTCGTGTCCTCACCTATACTTTCGCATTATATTTAAACATCCTCGTCGTTTTACATAGAACTCGCACCTATTCATTCGTTATTACATGTATCATACTAATAGAGTGATTATGCTCCAGGGGTGCTGTTACATGCGCACAGGAAAAACAAAATATTGTAATTTTACATTTTACAAATTACAACAAGAATTTCGAGCTTTCTGTCTATACGCTTCATTTTTCGCGTGCAGTCTAATTGAATGTATTAATGCAACCCCTAAAGATACATCTCTATCTTCGTACTCTCTCTGTCTCTCTCTCTCGCGTATGTAATCCTGGTGGAATAGCGGGTGCACGTCTACAGCCGAGACGCGTATCGCCGTGCGGGCAACACTAATGGGGTATTTCTCCGCTTGGCGATCTGGTTCTCGCAACGGTAGAATGCAACTCCTAATTGCCCGGCACGGTAAAAGCGTTTACCCACACTTACGGAGCGCGGGATAAAAGTTGGCCAAAGTCCTACGTGACTTTTCATAGCCTCGGCTGCCCTGTTAGACGTATATTTACCGCGCGGAATGATTCCCGGCCTTAAGGTAGAAGAATTCTAAGGAGCGTAGAGGAGGGGGAGGGGAAGGTTGGTTGGGTGGGGAGGAAACAGGTCGTTTGAAAAGGATGAAGGAGAAGGGGAAAAAGAAAAGGAAAGTAAGTCGTGCAATAAAACGAAGAGAATCCCGAGGGATGGGAATGTAAAGAATAACGATGCCAGGAATTAAAAACGTGATTTACGCGCGTCTACGCAGGAATCGATTTAGCGATTGAAAGACGAAAAGAAAAAAAGAAAATACAAAAAAAAATTAAAAATGACCGTTCTTTTCGGTGGACGTTGACAGTTGAACCTGGAGAGTTCGAATGGCTCGCGTTAACAATGCGTTAGAATGTTACGATTAAAGTGATATAAAGGAGATGAAAGGAAACGAAGAGGGGAAGGGATTTATAATGAATTGTTTCTTTTATAACGATCGGGTGGGTTCTAGCCTACGTATTCGCCTTTATCTCGGTCCTCGTTGAGCTCTGGCTACGAAAATTTTGATTAATCGAAGACGTGGGAGATCCGCGTCGTCCTTCGTGGAGCGCTCAGTGCCTTCTTCAACCCTTCGTCGGTCGAATCTGTAAAAAAAAAAATAATCATCAGTGACAGGTTCCTTCGACACGGGATAACGAATAATGGCTGCGGTACAAGAGGCAAAGTATATATAATAAATGGCTGAGGGACTTTGATGGGAATATTCGAATCGGGTTTTAGCGCATTGCTAATGCCTGAAAGATATGTGTACTGCTAGAGGAGAATAGCTGCGGGTGATAATTTAGCATTAAAGATCCCTTCGGGAAAATGAAGTCCGACCGGTCACTGGATGATCCAGTTGAATGAGAATCGAGTCGATTGAACATTAGGCGTGTGGATAATGAGGCAGTGGCGATTCGCACGTCGCGAAAGAAAAGAGGCTAATGCGTAGCTTTGCTCAATACATTATAATAAGTTGATACGCGGAGAGCACCTTGTGGCTAATAATTTCATGTAATTTAATAAACACGTCCTTGCTTCTGTGCGCAGACGTAGTTGGTCGGTAGCTGTTATTATAGACAGTTTGATGGTATCTTACCAGTGCGTAATGATAACAGCCACTACTGGCTCCCGATTACAGGCAAATGTAAATGGCTACGAGTCAGACGGAAATAGAGGCGTAGTGTGTTATTGCGAATTAAGCCTGCGGTGCATCATTGGGATTGCGAATTTAGTACGAATCGGAACTGAACGACCTTGCCATCCTTGCCAATCTAACCCCCTATAGATCACCGTACCGAATCAGCGTTTAATTGTATGTGACTGACGAAGAAAAATAGAATACTAAAAAGAAGAATACTAGAAAGAGAATGCTAGAATACTAGAAAAATAAAATACTCATACTGGAGTATAATCTACTTGAGCACGAAGAAGTTGATACATTGGTTTGAGAGAGAGAAAAAAAGTGGGAAAAGTAATACAGGGAGTCTTGATAAAAAAGTAATAAAAAAAAGGCTATGGCCAATGTGGCTTCTCTCCTTATCAGGAATCGCTGGGACCGATCAGAGTAAAAAAAGTCAAGACCCAGCCGAACCTTAAATTGCCATTTGGTCCATGTACTTGTATACGTAGAGCGAATCTTGGATGCTTAATCGAATCTCTGGGGGAAAAAATGCTTAATTAAATTCGACGCTGGTCAAACTTAATTGGCGCCGCCGGCGACGATTTCAGATTACGAAGGAATCGGTCGATTCGTTTAATAGTTACTGTAATGATATATCTATATATATGCTGGTATAACTATATACGGCTCTCCTTATTCTATTCCGTATCGTATGGGATCAAGAACACTTTTGATTATCACGCAATTCTCATTGTCAACGGGCTTACACGTGTGTAACGGTTAGGTGAGCGAAAGAGTGCGAATCACCCCCGAGTGATTTCAAGATTATTGACCTTGGTTTTTTTTTCACTGTAAACCACAAACGCTTGATCACGATGTGTTGGCTCTTTATTCGCGTCGCCTGAAACGAAGTTTATTGACTTTCCTACGTGGAACGTGTATATACGCAGTACATACTACACGTGATCGGGCATTGTACATAACGTTTGCCAAATTCGGCAAGCTTTTGACGAGTCAAACCTGCTATGAAATTACAAAGCTATTATAATTTTTAATACGGATAATACTAGGTGCACGAGTATAGTACGTTTGTATGGATTCACCGTCTGTAATTCCTATTTCTTCCGCTAGGGGCGTAAAGTGCTGCCATCTCGCGGGACTCTTTGCAGTTCGACGTGCACAAAGGAATTTTCCCAAAAGTCAGAGAAAGAAGAAGGGCCTTCTCGAATGGAAACACTGAGGTTCAAGGACAACGCGGAAAGGGTGAGGTAGTCGGAAGACTGAGCCCCTTTATTATACGGATGATTACAACAACAGCAACAATTCGAATAATAGCAACAATAAGAACTAAGAGGCCGGACGTAGCACTCGGTGCCGGACCACCTTTCTCCGAAACAATAACCCTTCGCATTATTGCCATCCATGTTCACACAATGGCAAAGCTCGTGCATACTTATTATCACATAGAGTGCGTTTCAGTGACGTAGACATTTCATATATTAAGAGCATGTGGATGATCTTACCGATACTGAAGAAAACAATTTTTTATTTAACGAACGTAATGCAATTTGAATTAAAAGGCTATTAGATTTAAAAAAAGGTATGATAATTTTGATTGTTGAAAAGAATTGGGAATATGTAAGAATTTATTTAGCTGAATGAAAAATATTGAATATATCTAGAATAAGAGTTTCTAAATTTCATGTCTACGCCATTGTACGGTAGATAGAACCACAAGGAGGAACAAAGCGACCCACGCTGTGGGTACCGTCATATTCATATCCATATGTGAACCTAAGGGCACCGGTGGACTGGGACGATAGTAGATACATCCACGAGGTAAAGCTACATCCACACGGCGAGTCACCGAAGATTCTCACAGAGCCGTTCGTAAATCGACCTTTGACCCTAAGCGTCCGGTCCCTCCAGGAATGCAGGAATACACCGGGTAAGGAAATCTAGGATGATTCTTGAAAAATACGTAAGGAACATGTTACCATGCGAAATCGAAAGTAAGGAAGAAAAAAATTAGCCATGAAGAATGAAAGCTTTACTCTTCCATTAAGTTAAGGGCGTTGTCTACGGTACGTCGCGTTTTATGATTAACGGTAATTACACGAAAAATAAAATATGACCGACGGCCATAATGACTATGCAGGGTCCTACGAAGATGCAAAAATGGAAATAAAAGGATTCATTGGCACGAGGATCTACAGAGTCTCGAGGTAGATATAGACACTCATCGGAAACTTCAAATGTGGTTTTTAATAAGAGACTCGTATGAAATACTATGGCAGGTGCAACAATGGATTCATTATTGAAACTGTGCAGTGAACGCCGACGAATACTTCAAGTCGGGATAAGGTCAATGACCCACCTGACTGAAGAGGCGCACACGTGCCCAAGCAAAATACTCACTCACACGTGAGTCAAAAATGTATTGTATGCACCTGGCTGACTTTGCACAGTGAGAAATGTCTGAAGGCGTCCACGAAAATTTCCATCCCTTATCCAGGAGGTCTGAGCGTGCGAATATTACATGCTAGACCAAGCGTTACGGAGTGGTTTGAAATATTTTTAACCCCCCGAGAGAGAAAGCGCTTTGAAAAATGTTGAGTCGTAGATCCTTCTGCAATACCGCAGATTCCTGCAGTAGCAGTGCAGTAGAATTCAGTCCTAACCTGTGTTTATACATTTCAGTCAATAATTCCACGATCGAAGGACAAAGGCCATTCGAATATAATCGTCCCGTCAAAGGGATGTCGGAAATAAATGCCTATGGCATGTCGAATTTGTAAGTAACTAAAAGAAGAACCTACTTACAGAAACACAGTAGCTCGGTCCGATAATCGTCGTATCCAAGAGAATGTTTTCTAGAAAAATAGTAGCGTGCATCGGTCCGACAACTGCTTTTAGGTTATGCGCACGTTCCTATGTCACTGTGACGAGCAACCATAGGATCTTCTCCACTCGATATCACTGGGTCAGTTTACTAGTTCACTCGAGAATTCCAATCAATGTATCGCGTCGTAATACCAACCGGCTATCCGAGCATGAATTCGTCCAACCATTAACCCAGAAAATACAACGGAATACTGCAGCGCCATGAGCTCTAGTTTCGTAGCGGCTGCATTACGTACTACGATAAAAAGTCCGCGTGATTTTGAATCGCGTTCAAATTAAAACTGGTTGAATCACCTACAAACAAAAAGTATTCCACTTTCTTTTGGGCAGATTCTCTATCGTCTCTAAACAATTTATACCGATGTAACATCAAGACGTAAAAGTTTACAAGATAATGAAAGCCTCTTGCCGTAGGAGGGGAGCGGAGGGCGTTCCGATAAAGTGACTATCGAATTATAAGAGGGACAGGCAGGATACGAACCGGTACCAGGCTTCCGGAAACGGTCGAAGGCAAGCAGTCAGACAGCCCGCCCATGGCAGGGTCGTTGCACGCATGCGCTATCGATCCTTCCGCAAAGTGTTACTTCTTTGCTGTTACTTTGTTAGATAAACGCAACCTAATGAGTACAGGAAAACCGAGTATCCGTACGTATATAGCTCGAGCTCACCGATAGGTACACAGGTAGGCACACCTTGGCAAACGACAGGGACTACAGTCCGGTGCAAAAGTGAGCAGACAGCCGTGACTAAAAAGTCGTAGTTTTATTTATTTACAAGAAATATCGAAAATTCTTCGAAGAACGATATTTCGGAGAATACGAAGACTCGGCGGGTCTTCTGTTCTTTGTAAAACAAAAGAAAGACGGCGTCCTACAGGCAACGATAGCCAGTAACGTCAGAAGCTTTCTGGAAGATTTCAGCGGTTCTTCGCAAGTAGCGACGCGTACGTAGGCGAAGGGAGCTAATATGTCACAGCAGCGTGTATTGTGTCACAGTGCCTTCGGAGTCTAGAACACGACACAAAGCGCATTGTTGCAATCGGCCGACCCAGATCACATGCCGCCGTCGAGTAAGCTGCCTTGCCACTCTGACTGCTCGCTCGCCCGAGTCTTGGCCTGCTTAGTTAGACAGTACAATTTACTTGCAGAGTCTACGTAGGTATATCGTACATAACCTATATCTACGAATTTACTGTAGGTAGAGTATGGAAGATGGCTCCGTGCGACCGTAGTTATCGGCTTTAGCGGATAGAAACCAACTGGTCTTACCAATGGAACATCGTTGGTTAATGTAAATCGAAACTTTAAACCGAGCAGATAAGAATTTACATGAGAAATGGAAATTTACACGTTATCCAAACAAAGTGGAAGAACGATACTACAGTGGTTAACAGAACCGTATATACCATGTGTGCACATCAAGAACTGAGAGGTTCGCGATGTATTTAATAATCAAAGTTTTATCCTTTGTTGGGTATATACTGAGACTTCAAAGGAATCAAACTAAGAAGAAAAAAAAGTCGCGATCAAGTCGGCGCTGCTCGCTTATGCACGAACTAGGTAATTACTAGAGTCGAGTTAAGAGGAGAATCTTGTAAGAATGGTGATGCAACACTGAGGTTTGCATGCATCGCTAAGAAATGTAGCTTGAATCGTGCTCAGAGCGTCTACCGATCGCTACCATTCCCTCAGCTGGAGACTATCGAAATCGAATGTGATACCGGTGCGAGACTCTCTAGCTATCGAGACGCGATCGTGTCTCGTCGATATAGAACCTTCTAGAACGATCTTGGTTTGAAACTGTAATAATTCTTAACTTTTCTCAAGATATAGTTATAGCTAAGAGATAAGTATCACTCGAGATGCCACAGCGACCGTGAGAGTCCTATTTCCCGGTAGAAAAACTTATGAATTGAATAGACGAGCCGCGTGCTAGATTTTCAATTGTAATACCGACTTAAGGTTTCTTGCAGTGTCTCACGCATCCTGCGACAATAGCGGCGCGAACGAGGTGACGGCAATGACGATGCACCAGGCGAGACAATGCATGGCGAATGTAATTCAGGAGTTCAGTAGATGGCGCGAAGGTCACCGTTAATCGGAGCGTAATTATAATCGCTGGTTACAACAGGTGCAACTTCGTACGAGATCCTTAAGGCGAAGTAGGATGTTTTGACTCGGGTTCGTGCAACCTCAAGAAAAGGAATCGGTTCTCCAGGGGGCCGATGCTGATAATTAAGGACAGCTGGGATGGGAATTTTGCGAGAGGACGCGTCCGCAAGACGATCCACTCTCTTGCCAGGGAGGATCGGATGAACCGGAGAAGCGGCGCGACGGCTAAGAGGAAAAGAGAACGAGAGACAAAGCCGTTGTTTATATATACTCGGGATTTTCAGTGTGATTTTCAGTGTGCACGGCCCCCTTATTGGGTCTTCAGGTCTAAACCCAACTCGTAAGGTAACCATGTATATACGTCAGGGACAAAGCCACGACCATTTCCAATGAAGTGGGTACCACGAAAGCTAGTTCGTGACTTCGGGCTACCCGAGGCCCACTGCTGAAGGATTTACCGTTGACTAAGAATCATCGTCGGGCAACAACATGCCACGCCACGCAAGGATAAAGTGCCTGTTGCACGAAGGCACCGCAAAAACGCGGAAAAATCCTGATGGGATAAGAAGCGCGCTCAACAAGCCCAGATTAATATGGGGAAGAAAGCGTGCTGTTGGCTGGATGCTGCGTAGCGATGGATACAAACTGATCTAGAAATAAGTCCTACAGATCTGAACCGAGTGTGATGAATAATTCCATTGAAAATTCATATTAATGAATCTCGTCCTTGCATCCTTTATTTCGCTTAGTAATAATTTTTGCAATAAAGATTTTTTCATTAAATGTTTAATTCATTTTTTACTTTATTTTATTATTAATCTTGCCAACCTCCTACGACCATACTAATTGAATCACGTCTACCAGACGTCAAGAGGCCGAGCTGTAGTGTTCCAGGACTCTTTTGCCCCAAGTCAATCGCTCGTACGCCAGGCAGACTCGATCCTAACGCTAACCCTCTCAAGCCCACTTGCACGATACCGTAGTCTTCGCTCTCTCCTATGGGTTTTGCTCGGCGGCAAACACGGCGTAGCTCAACCGCGTTTTGCCACGAACGCCCGCTGAATCGGTGCAACATTGTGCATAGCGGCACGGAGGCGATTAACTTTATTAGATATCGAACGAAAATAGATCGCATTGCTTAAGTGTTTCGAGAAGGTAAACGATCCATAGGTGGATTGGACGATCGTTTAAAGTCATTTGACGTGCAAGCTATAAGCGATGAAGGATCTCGAACGACAAGTAGCTGTACCTGATACCCAGTAACTTTTCAAGTAAGGTGAAAAAAGTCCTTCAGCTCATAGTTACCTAATCATGCCGAGTGACATTGGTAAAAGAGATAAAAATAATTATCCTGGATCGATTAAGCGGGAGAAAAAAATTTTCTAACAGACATCGATCCTTCCGCTATACCATTATTCTGCATTACAGCACCGAACACCGAAAGTATCTAATTCCTTAGATCCTACCGATCAATTCACGATGCTGGAGACATTCGGTTCGTCGAACGCGTTCGACCACTTTTTTTTTTTCAACCGTGCAGTAACGGTTCCGCTCTACGGGACCACGCCAACCCATTCCGAAGATACGTTACGCCATCGTACGCGTGCTACCATTTTTAAACCGATAGTCCACCAGTATTTAATCGATCGTCGATTTTCATTTCTATTCGAATGGGATATATATATATGCCTTCGAAAGATTTTCTCCGTCTCAATGAATATTCTCCCAGCAAGTCTTACCTTGATAGAATTCGAAATTTAACAAATTTGTTCGCATTACGCGCACGTTCGTAGACGTCGCTACACCCACTAGCGAGAGAAGCATAGAGGGTCCGTCGATATATTAGTTATGCTCGAGGCGAAGCGAACTCACTGCCAAGGCGCAAGGCGTGGTCTCTGTCCCTTTAGTTTGCCTTAGCCTTTACCTTTGCCTTTGCTCGCCCTACCATCCTGCTGCCTTCGCTTCGTATATTCCTTGGTACCTTCGTTCCTTCCATCGACTGGTTCACCTCCGCTCCGTGGCTGGTAACAACTAACAAGCAGCTGTCGGTAAGGGGCTTGGCGACAATAACCCATGCATTTTATATGTTCTGCATTGCAATAGTCCTTAAAGGTCCGTGCACAACGTACAAATATATAACGCTCGTTCGTTACTCCTCGTAACGTCTTAAAGCGTCAGGTTAGGCAATTCCAATACGAGACACGTGCTTGTTCGTGTGCTTAAAATTGTAATAGAGGCAAAACAAAAGTGAAAATCCACCTTGAGTTCCATGAATTGACAATGCGAATCGTCGCTCCCGTTTTCACCACGAAAGCGACATGTCTCGTAACCATGGTAACGTATGCGTCTTTACAAGAAATAACGGCATAATTGCTCGAGAGACATGGCCGCAGGAAATTGGCCTATTTTGTCAAGAGGAAAATTATCGGCCACGCGCATTGCGATTCCCTTAAAATTTCAGCGTGGATTTAAGTAACGATGGCTTTGAAGTAGTAGCGATAAATATCGACTAATTGGCAAGTGTCGTATGAAAACGTACCCTGTAGCATGTTCCGTAGCGTCTTCGCCGAAAGGGCCTATGCGCATGCGCGCCGATACACTTCCTCGGAGAAAGTGAATAGTCAAGCGACGACACGTTTTGTCCAATTGCGTAAGGGAGCATTCGACGAGGAGAGACGAATTTTAATTAATTTTATCTTCACGTTATTTTCACTGTGGAAACCTTCAAATTAATTGATACACGCCGTAAGACGACCCTGAAGTTAACGCCGGATCGTTGGACTTCATTTGGCTAATGTATAAACAACATTCTTTAATGAGATTTCGAAATATCTACGTAACAGACTTATAGGTTATGTACGGCTGGGTTATAAATCATAGGTGGCGTCTTGGCCGTTGCCGCACGTTACGGGCATTACGGAAATTCTAAACTACCCAGGAAGATACAGATGGATGGTTAGATTCTCCAGGTGCGTTTAATGCGTTACGCGTCGAGGTGCCTGAAAATAAGTAATCGCGGTTAAGAAGAGGATCCTCGCGTTTCCAGTATCCTCGAGGAGGAAGACGTTGCTCGACTTTTTTTTTGGTATCATTCGTTAAAGCACGTAGAGCACCAGAGTGGCTGATGGGGCCGGTGTGTCCCGTTATAAAGGATATTACGAGTACCGTCGCCCGGAGCGTCGATCCGCCGATTAGAATATCGATTAATATCGATTCGTATCGACTATGTTTCATAATCGCACCTGGCAACAACAGCGACGTGACTTCCCTTCGTCTACTTGGACGTTAACAAGTACACATGGGACTTTTGCGCGGGAATTTTGAATTTTTGATATATAAAAAAAAATTTTTTATTTTTCTCTATATCGATCTCTGACGATTCCCAAGGCAAAATCGTACTTCGATCGATCATTCGATTTCTCTCTGAAGACAATCGTTGATCCTTCTTAACGCAGAGCGCGTATCTCCAGTGAAATCTATGTCTCGTTTATTTCACCCGTCCAGTAGGTAATATAGGTGGTTTCATTGTGTGTACACCAAAAAAAAGGTTCCTCCGACAAAAAAGCTGAAACAGCTGTTAAGCAAGTCGCGTAATACGGTAGACGTGTTCGTGCACACGATAGACACGAGGCCAATACACCTTGCGAATTCGATCCAGTCATTTTTACAAAGCCGAAGTGATTCGGTAGTTTCCGTCGTTCCTCGTATCTTCCTACCCGTTCCAATGACGAGCATGACTCCGTAAGAATCGCTAACGTTAAAGTGTCATCGCATTTCACTCGTAATCCCGATTTCACCTGATTTCGCACGGCCCTCGGATGTCGTTTCGTGGTGGGATCATTTAATTCGTCAATCCCCTCATCGTATTATTCTCTTTATCCTTCCTTTTTACATCGTCGCCATTCTCTCCTCGTTGGACATTGAAAATCAACCAGACGTCCCGCCGTTGTACGCGCATCCTTCGTGACAACTAGACGACAGCGACTACGACGATGTCACGGCTGGATTTAAATACGTGATTGGAGTGCAGCCACCCGGAGTGAACGGTAAATGACTCCGATGAAGATTGGAGTCCGTTCTTCCGGTACCCTGAGGTACCACCTACGCGAGGAGAGAACTCGAGCTAGAAGAGATATGAAAATTGATTAATTTCACAATATGTCACAACACCGTAGAATACTTCAGTCCTCGAGTTAGCTGCTGTCAAACTGTACTAATTACCCAGGACGGCGATGAAACTATACAAAGTAAGGGTCGTATAACCTAGTTCAACGTTCATCCCTGATACCTAGTTACCACGACTATATTTACAGCTAATGGAATCACGAGGCCATTACTGGTTCGTTATAGAAGCTTCCAGGACAATTTATGACAGTGGTAAACGTAATTGAACGAAGCGTGCTGGTGACGAGTGCGACAATCGCGTACCGTTTCCTTCCTAGGGTGAGGATCGTAAAAGATCATGGGACTTGCCGGCGTCTCGGTTCCTCTCTGTGTTTCCCATTGACCAAGAGAGAGACGAAGATCGGTGGCTCTCTCGAAGACGAACTTCGTTCTCTGGAGGGACGACTCTTGGAACGTGCAACGGTGATCTTGGGCGCGAGTGGCAGGTACAGAGTGCACGAGGATTGCCATAGGCTGGCCGTGCAGCCACTTTACCGCGACACAGCCATAAACATCATTGAATATAGAGACCACCCACACGCCACACTTCTCGGAACCATTCGAACACTTTTACAACGACGATCGTCCCTCACGGTATCCCTACTGTTTGAAGCCTGCGCCATTGCATAATAAATTTACATCCACGTGGTACCTCAACGATGTCCCAGGTGACTCCTGCCGATCGATCTAGTTGGCTATGGATCACCTCCCGGTTACCTTGCTGACTTACTACGCGTCCTGCGAAACTGCCACTAATGTACTTGGGATCATCGGTTTCACCCGGGCTGCTCTTGACGTGGTGGACGTTGAGGAATTCGCTAGTCGACTCCGTATCCTTTTCCTTTGACGTCCCGAGTCTTCGCCAGGAGGCAGAATCGAGTGGAGTCTTCCGAGTGGATCCATACGCGCGGGTTAAAAGGATCGCGATCCTTACTGCTGCGATATAGTCCACCTTGGGCATTAACGTTTCAGTATAGAAGGAAGGGTTACCAACCTTGGGAGAATCGATCGCGATGAAAAAAAAATTATTCGAAGGAGCCGTATAGGAGGAACTCAGTCTCGGGGCTTATCCACGTGCTTATTTTAAAGAAGCGTATCGTTAACGTTCCAATTATGGCTACTACCTGAGTTACGACCTTATGTCCATTTTATAATCGGCTATTCACCCACCACGTGCTTCCACAAGAAGCGCAGAGCGGATGTTTAGTACCACGTCACTTTTTTAATCAGTCCAACCCCACCCAACCCCGTCGGCTCCCTCGGGGCGTTATTTATCAATCATCCGGCCAGACGACAGGTAAAACATTTCTGTTATACCTGCTAGCGCTGGATATTATGGATGATTAAGAACAGCTCATCGAATTCCACTCGTAATCATTGACTGGTCTAAATGTTATTTTCAAATCCAGTCGAATTCTCAGAAGCCGGATGAAGAACCGGTATCTGTTAGCTACGTCGATATTACCTCTACGCTAAGTGCATACATACATAGCGTATATACACTGTAAGCATAGAATTTTTAAATTTTTTTTCATAGGAAAAAAAAATGAAAAATTTAGTCTCAGTACTCTCACTTCCCGTTTGCCAAGTAAATTTGCACTATTCTCAGTAACTGCTTAACCTCCTAGCACTTTACTCTAATGAGAGTAGTACCAGCCGATTTTGAAAATAAAAAAATAAATAAATAATAAAAGGATAATCTGCACCGTTGCTCAAACACGAGCACAGCAAGTACATAAATTTCCCAGAGGCTCGTAAAGTCCGTAAGAACTTGTGGTTTTCTTGGCTAATAATTCCAAGAGATAAAAACTCATCTCAATCTTAACAATGTACCCATCGGCATCCTCCATCCTGGGCAACCAATCTTTCGTCTAATTGTAAATGGAAAACATTGAATAATCAAAAATCGCACGTGATCGCACTCGATCAGCTTGACGTTACAAGCCCTTGCCCAGGTATAGTACTCGCAGTACCCCACGGTACTATAGTACTTTGGAATATCGAAATGACGGAACGCAGTACTATGCCAGTAGTAATAATAAAGTGGTAGTGGTTGCGCGTCACGGTCCAACAGGCAGATCAACCGACCGTACGACCGTGTAGCTACTGGTCTCCGCCCACGCAAAATCGTATACCTATATACACGTGACGCGTACGTATACACAAGATAGAGAATTATTTTTAAGGTTATCAACAAGTGGAATATCGATCGGTCATTTCGTTCCAAGGTTCCATCATGCGTCTCTAGAAATAATTCTGACGACACCGTTTCCGGTACGCTGGCGCGCACGTATGCGTTTTTAAAGCTACGTCGACCGAGGGAAAGTCTATGGATTGATCCCGTGCCGTCTGCTACTCGTAATGGAATGATATGTAACGTACGAACACGTGTCATTATAAGTTGTTGATGCACCGACTTGCTATTCCTCCCATTAAAGAGCACCGTGAACTGCCTGGCAATGTGCCATTAGAAACAGTGGAAAGCGAGGCAGATTGCTTTGCTGGGTTTGCCACCGTTCAGGAAGACATTGCAGGAAGCTCTAATAACATTGACAAAGGTACCTCTAAATCAAGTCTTTTAAAGTGCACATTGAATAATTTAAAAAAATATATTTTTCGAGTAATAATAAAATCCAAATTCAATTTGATCATAGTAATTAACGTCGTAAAATATAAATGGTAGTAAGAGATAATAATTTCATAAATTCTTTAATAAATTATTCATTAATTATTTTAAAATTCCCAAAAAATTTATTTACAACTTTTTATTATCACACTGCGAACCAATTGCAAAAGCATTTAATCCGGTAAAAGTGGATAACGAGCTTAGCTCCTCTTTCGTTAAACTATCGATGCCTATCTCAGTGTACCAGTATGCGTAGGTGCGATCGATAAGAATCAAACATCGATCATCGATCGTATATAAATTCCCTTGGCTAAAGTCAATATACCAGTTGACGATTTAAGGCATTTGCTATACATATGCCTTTGGTCGAGTCAGTGAACCGGTGGCCCGCGTGCTTGTTTAGGAATCCGGTTTTCAAGGAGGCCCAACGACGTCCGTAAGCGTAAGACCCAAGCGAAATATACCCACGAAATTCTCAAGCAAATTTTCGGAAAACGTCGTCCTGGCATATTACGTATCATAGTATACCATACGGCACAGTTTGTCTGCAGTATGAACCCACCTTTAAAGCATAATGATTACATTGACCTCCGCTAAATATTATAATGAATGCAGAACCTCACGAGGATCGATGACCCCTCTTTGGTATTCGGTAAGAATTCTTTTCTCTGTACCGCGTTAAAAAAAATACCCTATAGATACTCGTCATCCACCCAATGACCCAGAATTAAATCTCCAATTTTCGTCTAGCTCGTTATACAAAAAAAGCCTTGCGTGTCCTACCAGTCGAAAGTAACACGATTTGGTAGGCGTATCAGTACAGGGTTTCGTAAGGGACACGAGAAGAGGATTAAAAAAAAGATTAACTGAATGGCTTCTTCTTCCTTGTCGTACGCGTCGTGCACGTACATGGTTTTAGCTCGTAAATGGGTGAAAAAATGACAGCAGTGAGTCAGGACGACATAGCAAGCCCACTGGGACGAGAGATGATGTAGGCAGACAATAGAATAGGAATACCCACAATGTTATACAGAGGAGACAGTCCTCGTATAATTTATGTGCATGCAATGTATGTAAGATTCGCCGATAAATATGTATGATTTCGGACATGTTATACAGTGCGAGAGTGAAAACAGTGATGCAGGCATCCTTAGCGGATGCTGAGAACGTTGCGACACTACGAGAAGCTTTCCCTTGTCCGGGACTGATACGTATTCTCGGCCGAGAGTCGTTACTCATCGTGAACCGACTATAGATTTAGGTATACAGACGCATCCAACCATCGGTTGATAATAATTCAACAGGAAGCTCGTTTCTGTACAAGATGAGTCGGTTCGATTCAGTTAATTCCATCCACGGGGTAACGTGTTTGCATTAACATTAACAAGTGCCATTATCACAGCTTGGCAAAGATGAGTTTGCCAGGTACGAGGGACCCGTTACTACCAGAGAGTGTTTTCGCTGAACAGGGTTCTGTTTGAACAGTTGACAGCTGACCCAGGTCTGACCCCCGCTGGTTAGAGACCTTGCTAATTTCCACGTCCTGGGAACGTCGACCAGTTTTCAAGATGGATTTCATGTGTATACACGTATATACGTGATATATACATAACAGGTAGAAATTCTAGTTTGATAATCGAGTCTTCCCCAAAGTAGCTACGTACAACTGTCATAGTCGAATACTGGAAGCGCTCTGTGACCACCGCATTGAATTTTCGCTGAATCACCTAAAAAATTTAAAATTATTTTTTCTTTTATTATACTTCCTTTGTCATTTCGTTTACCTGCCAGCGTGCCCGCTAACGCGAATATCCCGGATGCGGGAGGACGTCGTACCGGGTATAGGGAGGAAGGAAATCCGCTTTCATGGAGGAAGCCGACGATGGACTTGTGATCTGTAGGAAACTGCGAGAGACGTAATGAGGATTTACTACGTGATTGAGGTAATTGGCGAAGGGGAAACTCAATTATTTATATTTGAGATTTTTAAGAAACTTTCATAGACGCTTGCTGGGATGATCTTTCGACATCAGCTTCCGGGCTGGTCAAGTTGAATGGATTTATAATCCAAGGAGAGGCTACGGCTTCTATGGAACGGATGTGCCACGTAATCGGACGCAATTTACAACTTTCTCAGATGCTCGACTTACGGGAGTGGTCGGTAGCTGTACAATTGGTTAGAAGTTCGGTAGAAATTGTCATTGCAATAGAACTAGGAAACAATGGAACGAGGAAGTTGAGTTGAGTGACTCTAGACTATTGGGCGTTGTAAATATATATATTCTGATATTCGTTGTGACGAATTGAAAATTTCCAATCGTTCGATTATCTGCTTTTATTTGCTATCTATACAGCATCCGCTTAAAATCTTCCAGCGATCGTCCGTGGGAAAGCGTTAACAAATTTTATAACTTTGGTTCTACGAGATAGTAGATAACGGTAAGAGCTTTTTTTTCACTGAGAAGATTACCCAATTTCTCGCGCATGCGTACTACGTGTACGCGGAAGAGACACGTAACGCAGGGAAAATCGTTAAGTGATCCTCAAGGCAGCAACTGTCCGTTGAATGATTTGTACGATGATGAGCGATAATCGTAAAGATTCGTAGTAATGAGAATATAAACCGTACCGAGGATGAGAAAAATCGAAGATCGATATACGAGTGCCTGCCCTTGGCCAATTTGAGAACCAAGCGAATGTAATTCTTGTGAATTTATGATTCCTGGAAAAGGTATAAAGATCGTACGGGTAAAGATTGCCCTGGTTCCCCGTTGCAGGGATGCATTGTTAGGTACTAACAATAAGACAAAGGACTACTTACGAGTTAGAGGTAGAGCGTGCCGACGCGCCGGGGCGCCACAACGGTAACGGCGAGACGCGGTCCGCACTTGGTCGGGGGTAGCGGTGCCGTCGTGTTTGTCGGTGGCGTTTCCGATCTCGGACAGCCTACGCCACTTCCGCCTCTCAATTCCCAGACCAGATTCGTCAGTGAACGTGGTCTGCTCAGACGGCGTGATCTTATAAAAAAAAAGGTCACGTTATTAAGCTAGAAGTGACTTGAATATTTTAATATAAAGAATGATAATTTAACTAAAAGTTAATTATGTAGTGACCTCTTTTCCGGAAGTTTAGCACCAGCCCCGGAATCCCCAGACGTGCGACCACCAGAATGACTCGAGTCCAGTGTACCATCCAGCTCCATAGCTTGCTGAAGATTCGTAAGGCTCTTGTAGCGAATATTAAAGAGTGGCGAACCACCCTTGTAACCGGGTGGCGTTTCCTTAAGCGGGGATGCGCTCTTCTGTCTCATTAATGGACGACCCCTCTGGGTACCACTGTTCTTTACGTAGAGCTTAGCCAGGGGTGGCTTCTCAACTCGTGGCATTGGCGTCTCCTTGACGGCGCGTCGCGTCCTCTTCTCGGCTTGTATCTTCTTAGTAGGTATCGTCTCGATGGGGGGTGGCTCTGGTCTGTCGTCGAGAAGCGGTGCGATGGTCACAGTGACTGGAGTCAACGGGGGACTACTGCTCGCGCTCTCGTACGGGGATCTAACGCTTTTCGGAAGCGGCGCGAATCCTCGCACGTAGTCATAAATCTGATCTATCTCGTCGTAGTCTTCCGTGTACGAGGGTGGCACCCTGTTCTCATCCTTATAGCTGTGACTGTGAGTGCTGTGACTGGTCTGATGATGATGCTGATGATGGTGATGGTGCCTATGATGGTTCGCACTGTCGGAGCTGGCAGACCTCCTGAGGAATCCGCCGCTTCTGCTCTGTCTTGGCTTGCTCTCGCCCAAGCGTCCGTCCAGGACATGGGCTCTGTCGGCAACGTCGGCCACGAGACGAGAGGCACGATCTACGAGCCTAGTGAATTCCTGCATAGACCTCAGCACCTCCTCGTTCCTAGCTTTAACCAGTTTCAAGGGCGCCGCGAGTGGTAGCGCCACAGCCGCACCCTCTCTCTGTAGGGGTAGCGCGAACACGTGCTCCTCCTCGAACGTCGACAGGAGTCTCAGCTCCGGTAGAAAGTGCGACGAGGATTTCAATCCTCGAGGAGGTTGCCCGTGCACGAGTCTCACCGTCAACGGGAGTCTCTTACTCAGCAGCGCCCTGGCCGTGTGTACTCCGCTGATATTATCTTCCCTCGCCAAGGCGCTGAATCTGCCCCTCTGCTCAATCCCCAGGAGTACGCTGTCACCGCGACAATCGACACACCGAAGAAATCTTCCCCGACCCTGTATCGTGACCTCGCCAGCCGTCGTGATGGTCTCGCCTGCTGCCAACGTCCTCGAACCCTCCGGCACGACCATCCCGGACTCCTCGACTTTGCAGGCGATGCCCCTGATGGTCTCTCTCACGAGAGCACCTTCCTCCGGACACCTACGGGACAGCTCGTTCACCGACTCTATACCCCTCACAGCCCTGCCCTCCTCGCTAAGTATCTCAAAGTATCCCGTGTACGAGTCAGGAATAGCCAGACGTGGTCCGACCCCCACGACCCTCCTGCCCTCCTTGATCTTCACAGCCTGGGCGACGATCTTCCGCCGTCTTCCTGCCGACACGAGCAGGGCCGTACTTTGCAGACTGGGCGCCGGTAGCGTGGGCACACCCAGACCGCCATACTGGCCCTTGGTGATCTTAATGACCGCAGGTAAGCGGTACTTCGAGACGAACTCCCTGAGATACGTGGCCTCTTCGGCCCAGCGCGCTGCAGCCACCACGATCTGTCCGTCAGTGGCGGCCATCACCCGACTTTGGCGGTGGCCCCTTTCTTCTGCTACTGCTCCTGCTGCTTTGACACTCCTCCTCTATGCCCCATCTGAAAAGATCCCAGGAGACAATTAGATACCGATCAATCAGGAAGCACGTTATCGATCGCACAGAAAATTCTTTTACGATTCTAATTTTCAATCCACCCGCAGGCCGCTCGTAATGGACCAATGTCCGTGGCAGTCGGCGTCACTTGGGCTCGGGTCGCGAATCATGAAGACGCGGCTTATGGACCTAAGACCGGTTTACAAGGACTGGACTTACCGTTTACCAACGTCAACGACATACCCCGTAGTCTTTTGACAGGAGCAATTACGCGGTTCCTATTTTCAGCGAGCCAATTAAACTTACGCGGTCCTGTTCGAGCGTCCTCGGACGTCGCGACGGCTAAGTCGATCCGATGAGAATTCGACGAGTTCGTGGATCGGCAGTTGTCGCGACGACGTCATCGGCACGGCAATTTATACGGAACCAGTTAGGATGATTTTTACGGTATAAACGTGGTCTCTAGAAGCTCCTTAAGATGGTCCGTAGTCAGTTTCAGATAAGACAGGGGTGACCAATGACCCGGGGCGTCGTGACAGGCGCGCCTCTAGGAAGTCATTCGACACACTCCTCTCTTCTGCAACTATTCTCTCTCTCTCTCTCTCTCTCTCTCTCTCTTTCCCCACCTCACACTCTCGCCATCCATTTCCCTACATCCAATCACCATAGGTACCAGGATACTTATACTGGTACGTGAATCCACCTATGTACTCCATGTGTATCCCACAGCCTGTGCCAGGTCCACACGACTACAATTACGCTTCTGCTCTGTCCTGTTCCTCCTTTATTTATACGAGCTGTTACCGCGCTCCTCCGACTCTCCTGCAAATTGTCCCAGGTTACCTTCACCCGTCCGAACGATCCCGAAGACTCGTGGAAACGAGCCCAACGAACGTCACTCCGATATCCAGACTGTTTATCGAAACTCCTAGACGCTGGTACGTCTACCGTGTATCTAACGCGATACGGCTAACGGCAAATTACCCAGCAAATCGAGTCGTTATGTAAAGACGTAACAGCCTCTACCTGGAAATAGTAATCGCGTTGGCCCAGAGTCGATGCTCCTTGACGTTCGCAAAAATTCAATCGCCGCAATACGATATGACAGTGCACGAATGATGACGGAACATTCGAGCCGGAGCTGACAGCTTGACAGAGTAAATTTTACGCGCCGCAATAACAGTTACTCGCGAGGGTTAGAGGCCGTCGTGGCAAAGTTGAAGCGTGCACTTCCATTGGATAGCCGCCCGAAGGAACGGGTCCCTGTCTGCTGTTGCGAGTCCCGTAATACCTGATGAAAAATTCAATTTGAACCTTAAGGTGGATACGCATTGGGTGGTCATTCATTCGGTTGATGACTGGAGGAATTTCTACATAGAGAAATTACGTGATAAAATCATTCTCCAATTGGCTCACTAGGTTAGGATGTCAAACCTGCATCAGGATACTTTTACAGGTGTACCAATCTTCGAGAAAAAAAAAAATTCTAACGCTTCCCATACCAACCGGACTTTGGACATCGTGCATCGATCTCGATACAAATTAAGGATGATTGTTTTGGTAATTTGAAAACGATTGTAGGAGCTAGTGAGAACGTCGAATGGCGCGAATCACTGAGCGTGCAGCAACGGTTAATACCGTTCTTTGACGCTAAACGCGGATACTTTCATGTCCTGCGGGCACGAAGTCGCCCTCTTGTAAAAACGCCTTACGATTTCGAGCAACTAGACTGCAATTACAACGTCTACAGCAATGTTTCTTCATTAATAGCAGTTCTCGTTCAGACAGAGAAAAGCTATTGCGCAACAATGATCATCACCTTTGCGACCTAATCTCGAGAATATCCCAACACACACAGTCTTTGATACCAAAATTATGAATGAGCTGCACAAAAAATCAGATCAAAAAATTTCATCCATACATTCAAAACCAAGTCTAGGTCCCAACTAGGCCAGTACAGACTCAAGTGGGACCTTGATCCGGCCCCTTGATTTTAATAATAAAATCTTGACCAGGGTCTGCCACGAGCTTGGTCCAGTTGGTCACTTTATTCCTGTGACGACAAACGTATTGAACCGTGACGTCAGAAATATCCAGATAACATTTATACCGTGTCGCATACCGGAATTGGATCACAGATTAGGGTAGTCGCGTTAAAACTTGGGTAGCCACTTTGCATGGAGGTTAAGTCAATTAATTATATCAGAGACCAACGTTACCGACTTCTTGTCACTCGAGGCTCGTACCATGCGTTACGTATAAGGTGGCTTATCGAATTCCATATCTGGATCAAGGATCAACGACATCGATTCTCAAAGGTTAAACGGGAAGGTGTCCAAAAGGGAGAAAAAGGTAACGAATTTAACGAAAGCATTGTACCACGTTGAGAGGTGAAAGCAATCGACATGATTCGGACATGTCGATAAATCAAATAGCATAGGATTCGTATTGCGTCATCGGTACCCACCCATTTGTCGTATCCAGACAATATCGATATTGGGATCGGCAAGGATCTATACTTCCGTAGCCATTTTCTATTGTTCCCTTGATCGCTTAACGTCGAGACTCGTTACCTAGATAAAATGATACCATCGACCCAGCCACCTGCTACGACAGATACGGGAAGATCCTTATATTCTATATAGAAAGCGGGTTACCAAGATGGCGTATATATATATATATACAAAATATATTATCCATACACATTATATCTATATACACACCGTGCCCTCCAATTTTTCATACAATAAAGACATAACAAATTAAGACATTATAATCCTCGACTGGCAGCTTCTCCGAGAAGCTCGGAAGCGATTCCAGCAGATTCCACTTGGTCATTAACCAATTACTTTGCTCCACTTAAGTCGAGGATTTTCGAGACGCCCGTCACTGCCGAACCACGCGTTCCTACGAGAATCGCTCGACATTCTACCCTTTTTCCAGCATCCCTTAACTCGCCTTACTTCGCTGCACCTTTTGCACCCGTAATAACTTCCTCATGAACGAGCAAGAACGGCTCCATCCATCATCCACGAGGTAGATAGGGTTCTCAACTATGACCGACGTTCCTGTGAAATCTTCAGTACGATAAGAAAGACCCAGACTGATGTCAAATGACAGTCACGACCTTTCTTGAGCATCCCAATAATTCAAAGTTGCGCAATCGCAAATAAAACCCTTTTTACACTCTTCTCTCTGTACGTAAGCGCCAGTACCTCGGGGCGATACCATTGCTCCTGTAGATATATAATACGGAGCTTCGTACAGTTACCGTTGTTGGTGGACGGTGAAATAATAATCGTCGGTAAGGTAGGAATTTACATTGTTATTTTTCCTTGCTCGTTTCTCGACATTGAAACTAAAAAATTAATATCTATTATGTTCTAGTACTGCACACAGGGTGGAATGAGCACCGCTTAGTTGGTACGAGTACAAATTAATATTAAATTGAATTATAATGACAGTGTTTACCATGGCGAATCTCGAGTGCAGCATCCAGTCTGCAATGGATGGAGACTCTGCCAACCGCTCGCTCGTCATATTTTATGCAATGTATATTTACCGTAGGTCTGCCGGGTGGATGCCGAGTGCATTTCTCAAAAGTCCTTTTTGCAAATTGATGGTTAAGCTTCTCATGCGGCAAAAGAGAGACACTGCCGCTGGCACGGACGATTTTTCGTATTAACGTAACAAACGTGCCTGGATTGAATGCGCTTTTTTTGAAAAAAATTAATTTGACGAGTAATCGAATAATAGCAAAAAGAATTAAAAAATTTGACAATACACTCAAACGCGATAAAATTTGCAAACAACGTATCGCCGAGAAAAGGATTCCTATTCGTTATAAATTCATTCTTTTGTTATCGAGAGACTCCTATATACATATATATACATATATATATATATATATATATATGTGTATAACAATTTTAGACTTTTTAAGTAAATCTCATACTACGATTTTATTTATAAGAAGTCACTCGTGCGCGACATTCCGCCGATCAGAGCCGTGTGAACGTGACCGCAAATTTGCTGCGTACAAGAATATACGAGACGTGCGTTACACTGTGTTGTGTGTAAAACGAGAATTGGCAATATTTTCGTCCCTGCGAATTGCGAATTCGTGTTTATCGAATAAATTGAATCGCCATAAAAAAATTATTTCTCGTATGTTCAGACAAATTTTAACCAGCTAAGTTATACTGTGATATATATATATATATGCACACTCACGAAATCAAATTTATTTATAGCATAAAATAGTATAAGAAAGCGAAAAGTATTTAATTCGTATTTATGAGACAAGCCTATGTAGTAGGTAAAAGAGGAACTCGCGTCTTTCTAATACAGCATCTGTATCTCGCCGCGCTCTTAATTACCACTAAACGCCCAAGAACGTGTACAGCCATAGCACTTAGATACATACGGAACACGCTCGCAATTGTTGCACGTCCTGGAATAAGTGTAAGCGTTAATGAGAATATAAAATTAGCCCACGGCGAAAGCGGCGCAGCTGATAGAGAGAATGAGTGTAGAGACATACATAAGTATATACATATATATATAATAACTGAGCCATAAAAGTTTTCTATAGACACTTGGAGACCACCTTAATGATTTCGCTGTAATGAACAGTAATTAAATAGGTATTGATAACTGTGAACTAGGTCTTATTTCCTATTCAATTCACGCATATGCATATATATGACTTGATAAATTTTACCGTCGGTGAATGGAGTTCTCGAAAGTGTCTATTAAATCGGTCGTATCGAACGTTTCTAGTTGTCGGTCGTAAACGTACAGCAGCTGACTCTCACTCTCGCTACCGATCGTTGACACTTACGGTCAACCAATTGACTTTGGCATCGATACGAGATTTTATTATTTAACTGTCACATTATCTGAAAATTTATTTTGCTACATTTCGAGATTTTACGTAAAACTGACTCGACACTGATTTTCGGATATTGGCGATATCGTGAAATTTATATCGGCAAATAAACGGGAGATGAATAATAAAATAAATAAAAAATAATATATACATATGTAAAGAGTAAAGATTTTTACGCCGATATAAAGTTAAAAATTCTACCTTGTTACTCCACGGCAGAACGAACCCTCGTAAGACCCGTACCACGTGTAACAAATGGCCCCCCACTAATTAACAAGCATACCGGCCCGCTTGACATTTCTTTTTATTTCTCCTCGCGAGGGTAAGAATTTTAATGAATCGCTTATCGTACCAGTGGATAGACTTTAACCGTGTGCGATTCAACTTGTCGCGCCGTGAAAACCGGCCCAGACGGTGCGAGTAAAATATCGCGACAATAACTTGATGAATAATTAGGCAGTTTCCTGCTTCGTGCATCGCCCGATTAATCGCGACGCCACGTAAGGAAGCCAGTTCAATCTGCATAAAGCATTCGTACTTATCAGCCACGTGTTATATGGATACGTATACAAGGATTATAGCCAGAGTGGGCAATTACGAAAAGAAAAAGTGACTTTTTTTTTAATCACTTAATTATACGTTCGAAAATTAATTTGCACTCGATACTGATAGTCGTACGTAATAAATAATTTTTTATTGGACGTCATTTTTTTTAATCAATTTAAAAATTTCCTATCAACCTATACCGTATATAGGACCTACACCGACAATGAGAATTCCATAGTGACGCGCAGGCAAAAGAGATGCACGAGCCTCCGTAGTTTTTTGCATGAACGGTTAATTAAGTAAATCTAATTAGTTACTTTCGTGCACGCCTGATTGCCCGTTCGTCTCCGCCAGCAGCCGCAAATCCACGAATGAGACGAGTCTCGAGCCATGGTATAAAAGCAATGAGAATAATGGATGAAAAAAAAAGGTGAATCCAATACCCACCCCGCCTCAAAATTTAACTTTTTCAAAATTTTCGACTTTCGGCAATATCCCGGCAAAGTCATATAAAACTTATCGTGAAAATCTACATCACCATAAATCTTAACCCGCGAACCATTAAAACCTGTACCCAGCCAAATATCTCATTAATTTCTCGTAATTAGCGTATAAAAATTTGCCAAAGGACATAAATATCTCGCGATTGTGCCAATTAATCGTATTGCGTAACGGCCGTATTACGCCAATGAATTTTTATCTCCGGATGCTGCAGTCCCGAAGAGCCGTTGTCATGGAAACCCATAGAGTAAAAGTCTTGAATCAAGTGGAAAGCAACTACGATCATTTACTTAGCAGGATTTAATGCGGCTACCCAGAGGCTGCCTCCACGTCCCGAGGTACCTATACAGGTATAGAGAGCCTCCTGCGGCCGAAGGTGACGGTAGAATAGACACGAGCGTAGAGATACGTAGCGGGGTCCAGAGAGGAGGATGTGGAGGGGGGAAGATGAGAAGAGGGAGAACAAGCTAGAGGAACTTCACTTTCATCCAGCAGTTACTTTTGCGCAACGTTTTCCCTCCATAGCGCCAGACAGCATCTTTTGGTCCAGATGGTCGAAGGGAAGGTGGTAAAAGAAGCGAAACGAGATGAATCGCTCGACTCTCTAGTAACAGTGGGTACGAGATGGTTTACGCCGGTAGGTCCATTGCCGGGAGTGGGTAAGCAAACGCATTGTGGATGAAGAATAAAAAAAAATAGAGATCAACGTAGGTAACTTCTTCTAAATATCTTTGTAACTCGTAGAAAAGATCTGGTAGAGTTTATGAATAGTGGACCGTGGTCGTAGGAGGGAAAATAACTGACAATGAGAGCAAGTAGAGAGAGCATTTCGCTTTCAAGTCTATTTCATAACAAAGCCGCAGCCGCATTGTAACTGTTGCTCTGACTTTGCGGTCGGGACAAAAAAATAAGGTAGGAGCAGCGCTGTATAGATTGTAGGTAAGGTGAGCTGGGCGGATAAGGGGAGGGTGGAGGGATTACGGAAGTATTCCAGAGACGCGAAGGAGGATGGATAAGAGTGAATAAAGAGAAAGGAAGCATGGGATGGTATATATGTATATATAAACAAAAAAAATTTAATTACGAGCAATTTATATTTTTGAAAATTATAAATAATAATTTAAAAGTTAGGTATGGAACGTGACTTGAAATTTAAATCCTACGGTCGACGTACGAAATATAGATAAGCCATTGTAATTCGCGATACTTATCACGCTGACTCTCAAAGAATCGAGAAAGACAGTTTATACGGTAGTCAATCCAAATCAAGGTATATGTATACATGGCCGACAAGCGTGCATCGTTTCCATCTGCACCAAACGAAATAGAGTTGCCGACAAGCGTAGTGCAATTCACTATGAGCGAGTGTACAGTGTGTGCACTAATGCGCTATAGTATACTATAGGAAAGTCCCTTGGAAGTTTAAGTAGAAAATCTTTCTGTATGCTACATACGTGTATATATATATATAATCGAGTAATATTACACGAAGACACGGACGGTGCACGGCTGCCATTCGTGCAGCTAAGTACCTCGGATAGTACGGATAGTACGGGTACAGAGAATGAAGAGGCTGAGATGAGGATGAGTTAACACTATCACTCCTAACCTACTCGGCACTCTTGCTATCATCAACCTCAAATCACACAGACGCTATTGCTTTCCATGCGAATCCTCGACGAAGGTTAAGGACGAGGGATGAAAATTTGATTCAAAAAATTTTTAATGGCACAGCATCCAAAGACGATATTAATCATTAATTAAATAATTTTCCAATTTTATCCTAATTATTTGCGTGGATCGACGATTATTTTGAATTTTACGAAAATTTGGATTAACGATCGATAATTTCCAAGATGCGACCGTCTAAACGCCCATGATCTCCAGCATCTTCCTGTACCATGTACCATCGTTCGTCGGCATAGTGGGCAGATATAAAACAAGGAGCGCGAGGCGCTCGGCGAATCTAAATATAACTACGACAAGGCGCCCACCGCTTCTGAGCCTTCTGGCCATCTTCCGCTGGCGCATACCTGTAATCTTATGCACCTAGGTATCCTCGCTGCGCTTTCATCCAGTCAAAGATACCAATGGATACTGGGTGTTCCGTAGGTTAATTCCCAGTTACGAAACCCACATACAGTCGAAGGGATGAAAATTTCATTCTACACCTCAAAACTATTGCTGACTCGATTCGTCCCCAACACGTGACACTTTGCACGTGTCCATAACAATACAGACGTCTTGGCCTTGAAATCATAAATTTATTAAAAAATTCAAATTTATGCTTACACCTTAACCAATTGCACCACGCCTGCTGTCAAACGCATAAAACGGTACGTAGGAAATAAAATTGTCCATTCGAAAGGAGACAATGGGTACAATAACAATACGGTACCAACTTTTCATTGGGACTGTCAATCGGACCAAGGAGACAGGCAGATCAGTAAATATATTAAATATCATATATCATGTACAGCACATACCGTGCATTCGACTGAATATATTTTTTTCCGTAACGCGTGTCCTTCGGCCGAGTCCTGCTGCGACCGATGATCTAATCAAGGGAAATGATCGAGTCGTGACAGCGGATTGATGTTATTTTTTTTTGGTAATACGCACGCAGAACCTTGATGGCATAGGTCAAAGTTTACCGGGTTGTAGATTGATTAGGTGGACAGTCTCGTGACCTTTTGAAAATTAGCCTATTACCATATATAACGATATAGAACAATAATAAAAATATATCTGTAAAACTTTCAAGCCTCGCTGTATACGACAATATTGCATTGACATTTACGAGTCCACTCTGTAGATGCTTAGCTTGCGAGAGTACGGGCAGTCTATAGGAGTGACAATGAAACTGAGGAAGAACGAAATCGAGCATGATGATCGGATTATAAAGGTGTAAAAATAAGAGCATAGAAACTAGACCAAAGAGAGTTACGTACCTCAGTGTTAAGTTAATAAGAGACTACGACGTCGAGTCCATTTATAGCTTAGCCAAAGATACTTCATTGCCGTTATAATTTATACAAGGCCAAACGACCGGAAGACGTATATATATACGTGTAGCTACATATCGTACCAGGTATACCAAAAGAAAACTATAAACGGCGAATCCCTTCAGGCTGGTTCGAATACCATCCAGGTGAGAGCCTTGATTCTATGTACATCTGCATTGCCATGTATATATAATTATAAAAAAATTTTTAATCGATCCAATGATTCTCACCGATCGTACCGTAGCATCAAAAGGCGTCGCGACGCTTTGTGCACGACTGACCTCGAATACGATATTGTTCCTTTGAATGAGATTAATTCTCAATTCTGAGACGCATCTTCGCACGAGACCCTCCTCCTCCCCTATCCTCTCCTAAGGAGCCTATTTTACGATTAAATTGATTATCCACGGAGTCGTACAGGTACGTAGAAAAGTTTAGTAACAAACGTAAAGGCAGGACAAGCCAAGGCCTTCCACAACTGAAACTGGACGGATTTAGTTACGGCACGTTGCCACATGGAGCGCTTCTCGCGTCATAAAGACCGTCCGGGCCGGCCTTACATTATAGCGTGAAGCCGATACAAAAAGAGGTACCCGACTCTTTGTTCCTACCCTCTGGCCTACTTCCTGTTCTCCGAACAAGGCTGGCTGCTTACCGATCACAAAGTCTGTCGACATGTTTAGCAAGCGTCTTGTGTCAATCCATCTGTCACTCCTGTGACCCTGTGTCGACCGGACGACCAGGAGCACAACAAACGTAGACGCCCGTAACAAGTGTCCCGCGGGACATTGAACGATCTCGAGGATATAAAATAATTTTACAAGGTATAAAAATGTGTCCGAGTACAAAAAATCAATCTGATCTGTTACATTAATAGGAAACTTTTTCTTAATTGAGGATACCCGTGATTAGAGGCTATTCGAGTGAAACGTTATTTACTCGCGATAGATAAATTCAGCATAAACGAGGTAATATCTGCATTGATGGGTACGACCGTAAGAGATCGCTGGAAAATTATTAAAAAGTCTCTAACGACTTCCTTCGGTGATCGGCAGGCAGCCGCGTTCGGCGTCGACGAACAAAACTTTTCGGATCGTCCGTCGGAACCGATTACGATTCCCACCAGGCATATACGGCGAACATAACGACGCTTCGAGAATTATGCGACTGCATACGCGATCGGATAACGGTCCATGCGATTTTGCATGTAGCGTACGAATTCGTCGTAATCTCCGTAGGATCTGCCGATTTGCCAAAATTGCCTCGAAGTTCCGCGAATCCTCTCGCTGCGTTCTCGTAAAGCGTCGACGACGCTTATCGACGTACGTCGAGTAAAAAAAAGTGACATCAAGAGCCCGTACAATTTTTCCAAAAAATTTTACGAAAACATACAAAACGGCAAGTGTAATAATACGTCAGGCCACTGAGACAGAACAGGAAACCATCCCAAGCGTCGAGTTATCCGAGTTAACCGTGAAAATGAACAACGGCCACACTGGCAATACACGATAAGATTAACGAGCCACAGTCGCACTCGTTTACGTCGCTATCCATGAAAGCGGAAACACCTTGAAGGTTTTCATCTAGAAATTAACCGTTAGAATGTAAAAATATTATAGCGTCACTGTCTCTATATATATATACGCTTGAGAATAACGGCTCATTAATAAAGCGCTTAGTACGTGACACATATATATATACATATGAGCGCGTGTACTCGCTCTGAATCATTCAGCAGCGTCGTCGGGTACTTCCTAGCGCGATACACCAACGAAACTGCCGGTGACTTACGCTGAATAATAATATTACATATGCAGAAGCTCTAACGTAATAACAGCATTACCATTTAGAACGGGACAACACACGTAGCGCACATCATCCACTTTCGGATAGTCTTCTTCCTCGTATGTCGCAATACGTAAATAAGCGTATATCGGTGTGCGCGCGAATTTTCAAATTCTTGAAAAAAAAGGTCAGATTTTACAACAGACAGTGCAGCGAGGTCAATGAGATTGTAAAGGTCGACTTCAACTTCGTATATGATCAGTATACCTGGCGCAAGCTCGAGACTCGTTCGCGAGCGACCAGCGAGCGCACATGTTAGCTAAGTAATTGAAGCGGCAGTAGAGATCAACTTTTTCCTCTCGGAAAAATATGTCGCGAAGCAACGGTAGCGAGAGACTCTTGAAGATGCGTCTACCGATCTTATACTTATTCTCGGGACGATGCTTGGCTACTTATCCAGGTACGTCGATCCCTGAAGAACTTTTTTTTTATACCCAGGAATTCCATAATCATATCACGATGCTATCGCGATATACCTACTTGCCGGTTATGAGGATGGCGATGAGTCGAGGTCATGTTCACACGAAATCCTAAGCGCGCACTTATTAATTCGCTAATTCTAATTAATATTAATGCGGACGAACGGCATGAACATAGCACCGTGGTAGGAGACCGGTGTGTTCCTGTGGTAGACAGCAGTGCGAAGGAATTGGTTCTTTGGACTGAATTAAGAGTCGCTGCCTTCGTTGAACTTACTCCTCGGTACTTTACACGGGGGGTATGTACATAGCTTGGATTTAGCTTAGACACAAACCAAGTAACGCGTTATAACGTATTTCTGTATGACCGACGCTATCGCGTATAATGAATATTATTGGTGAGTTTCGTCCTTTTAATAATTCGCGATATAAAAACGTTACAGGGCCAGCGTTTAATTTGATTATTCGAATCGATTTAACGATACCGATTATATCGGTACGCTCGTATTCCAGAACGAATACTGAAATCCCAGTGGGAAGACGTAGAAGATCGCATTCGGAGCACGCGAGTTCCCTCCATCTTCGGCACCGACACGAGGGAGCTACAAAGGAAACGAGTATCTATATAGATACTTGGTCTAGGAGCAGGCAAACACGTTTGACCGGCAGGTGATCGGAATCAAATATTGGCTCGTCAAACAGCAAGGGGATAGTCAATTATTTACAGACAGAGTATAGTGGAGCGTGCGACGTGCGCGCCGCGACGCCGGTACACGTTTGGTAACGATTCCGTTATACGGAACTTATCTGTAGTTGATATCGCGCGAGACACGTATTCCATCGTCTAATACCGATCGTGAGACCTCGTTATCGATCATCGTACCAATAACTCTTCGATCGGATTCACAACGTAAAGAAATGCTCGATCCTTACGTGCAAATCGATTTTATCGATCAAATCAATTTATTTCCATGCAGTTCTTTATTTTTCAATCCCACTCAAACGATACCAAGAGTCCTGTCGATTCTACGGATTTATTTTTCCCGTATACCGATCTTCAGACACAATCAAGACGCTGCCAGAGAGCCGTACCAGGACTAAAATTTATAAATCGGTAATTTTGGTATCGCGATTACTTTCCAAGGTGACGATCGACATGCCGCGGTCTAGAGCGACATAATGCCTCCGTATTCTTTCCCCGGTGCTCCGTGTTAAGTAGAGCGGTGAACGTCTGCCCTACTCCGGACGATGCCAAAGAGACTCTCGGATGCACTCGAACGCATAATCACCATACTGAAAGGAGCTGCAGTAAGAAAGGTCGAAGCCAGACCGGAGACACTTTTTTTCAGGCGCACCTACGGCTACGGCAGAAGACAAAAGAAGGCGCAGAACGCGGATCAAAGAGAACGATTAAGGACGAACCGTACCACGATGGGTATAAGATAGTTTACGCCACTCGATGGAGGTCAGGATGACGTCGAGGAGGAACCAGAAGAAAATTATTTTTTTGTCTACTCGAGCTGTCTTCGGCATTTTTTCGAACGATACCCTGCAGCCTACCTAGTCACGGACCCAGCGTTCTCTTTTGGGCCGACGACGTTCCTCCGGACGTCTAGAAGGAATCGAAGTCCTAAAAAAGAGTCTTTGAACCCGTTTCTTTTGCCGCGATGAGACATCGTTCTGGATTACGAACGACCCGAGGGACCTCGGCATTTCCAGCTTGCTTGGAAATGCGCCCGTAGCTGCTTGGCCAGAAATCGAAACGCGACCGCAGATGAGAGTAATGATAAAAAGAGGAGCGAGACCGTGATCGTAGACGGGTGGAATGGGAGAGATGTTGACGGGTGGGTGGAGGGGGGAGGGGGAGGGGGAGGGGGGGGAGGGGCGAGAGAGAAAAACCACGATAAAAAATTTCTCGTACGATCTACATAGAGGAGAAGTATTAATACGTGCTTTAAGACGAGCGAAATAACCTGGCAGACCCACGAGTATAGGATGACACGCCGGGAGGATCCCGATCAGGCCCCAGAGTGACCGCCGCTCGGTGTACTCGGACCGCTCGGGTATAGACTCGGGCATCTTCGGAAGCGCTCGGCTCGACCTTGAACGGGCCCTGTATGGTCTATGCCACTGACACGGACCAAGGACGCCCCTGGTAACGCCGTGCTGTTGTCCCGAAACGCGGTCGAGGAACTTCGTTGGAAAGTGTTCGCTGATGGCAACTCTTTTTCGTGCGGGCATCCAGTGGCGTAGGACTCCAGCGTACCCAGAGGGGTGCGAAGAGACCCCCCGACATTATCCTTTTACGGTGATACTATTTTTTGCCAGCGATCTCGTACACCGACGGAAACTTGGAGACATGGAAGAGTCTAGGCAAACGCTGTACGCTAGACCAGTTAGAAGCGAAGTATAGGCTAATTCGAAAGAGATTTTTTTAATCCGAATTTGATTTCCCTTAGAAATTATACACGAGTGGGATAAGAATACGATTATTTGAGGCAGTGTTAAAGAAATTAAAAAAATATTTTCAATGACGTTATAGAATTGGGACTTAGGTTAATGTTCGATTTCTATTGTTTCTGGTGATCCGTATAGGACCCAAATTTTTTGATCACGCCAATGTGCCAGCCACCAGCTCCTCGTCCGTCCTAAACCTCGTCTACCAGGCCCCGCTGGGCCCGGTCTCGTGAGCGCGTATGAAAAAAAGGGCTCCGAAAGGGGAAAGGGGTCTGGATATACTGGCCCTGAATCTAACGAAATATTGGTTGGGCCCGAAGCCAAAAGCAAATCGACTCTCTTTACGCATTTCGCGTAAGTCCCAAAATCCTTTTGCTAAAAATAACCGCCACGTTTTTTCCCTTCGTCCGAGTGAATATTTACGATTTAGTATCAACCCTCGAATCGTTAACTCGGACCCAACCACCTCGTCACTTGGGCCCAATGAAAATACTTTATACAGAAAATCCAATCTCGCTCCCATATATGTATATAGCTATACCGGTTCCACACTTTATACCAGCCAACATTAAAACGTCCTACCTTGGCATTACTGGATCCATAATCTCGACTCGCATGATTTATTCGTCGCCATTCAATGCCAGCAATGAAAAATAAAGCCATTGTTCTATCCGTACACCGAGAATGGATAAATATTTGGTAAATAGCAACAACAGATCCTAAGTCTGATCTTTAAGCCCTCGAAGGATGAACGACGAAACGTTTCCAAGGAGTGTTCGGCTTAGGACGCTAAGAAGATTACAGAATTATGTTGCAACAGACGTTAAAACCTTCTATTCTGAATATCCCGTAGATAGATCTTACACCTCCTACGTGTTCATTATATATATACCTACACTTGCCCATATCTATATACATACATAATTCGCACAAACGGTAGTTCGCCATTTAAATGAAAGCATTAGTTATATTACGAGGTAGCAATGTTCCTACATAGTTACTTACGTGCCCGTATATACATACACACGTGGTACCGGCTAAACAAAAAGTTGAGCCATTACTATTATTTCTCAATTATAACCTGCCAGGACGAGCTCTGCATCCCAAGTTTACCACGACAGGAAGGCCTATCGTATGCCGGAAAGGATTGCGTGACCATACCTCGGATTTGTTACAATTAATATGCACTTCGTATCCGCCATGCGAAATCCAACTGTCATGTATCCGATTAAGGAATTTCCATAGCGCGACTAATTACTATTGGAATTATTATTTTTGAGTGAAATTAATTTTTTTTTTACTTCATTTCCACAGAGCAATGTTCTTGTGATTTTTATTAATATATTTCGGGTATCTATTTCTATTGCACTAATTGCTCAGTTTGACACGCGGTTACTCCTCTTGCTTGGCCCCTTAAGTAAGTAAGGACTTTACAAGGTTGTTAGCGTCGCATTAACTGAGCTACAATTTAAGTACATCATCGTTCCCCGTATAATTTAGAATCTAATTAAGAGACCGTTGCGGTTTGGCCTCTTGTATATAATGTATAGTATAGGAATACAGTCGTGAGAACATAAATCCCACGTTAAACGGTCATTAACTGCAAAACTGTTACTGAGCCCAAGTAATAATGCGTCTGAGAGATAATTAATAGGAGCAATTAGAAGCGAGACTTTGGTATCGCTTATTTAACTGTCTCAGTCATATTAAAGATGTCCGAGTTGGCTCTGTACTCACTTGTTGACAGTCCACGTAGCTCAGACCTGCAACATCAGGTAAAAAGGCAAGATTGAACGACTTTGATCAATTTACATAATAAAATTACTACGTTTACGTGATATCTGCATAGCTACGGATGGAGTACTTACGAAAAAGGGGAACAGCGTCGGTCGACGGTCTGAAGTACGGGGATTTTTGTTAAATTCAAAAAAATATATTAAAGAGACGATACGGAAAGCAGATAGAGCTTGATGGAAGGTATGAAGATGAGAAAAAAAATTCATGAGATTCGCAATAGGATCCCAGGGTGGTCGGAAATAAAAGGATTCTCTTCTAGGAATTCGAACGTGGAATTCTCGTACCTTCGAAACCCTTTTTACGAATTCCGTGAAAAGTGACGGCGAGAAAGAACAAAAATATTCCCAGGTGGTTCCAAGAGACTATCTAGTTTCCTCGAATTTCAAATATTTCGCAAATATTTATCCACTGAATTGCATACGCCAAAGGATACCAGGTGTTGATTGTACGCACTGTAAAAAGTCGTATGCATTTAAAGAGCGGAAGTTACTGATAACGAATCTCACGTCTGCGTCAGCAGAAGAACCTTGATTCTCTTTGTCAGATGGAGATATAGTCCGCAGACCATATCAAATGTGAAATATGAGATACGCGATATACAAAATAGGTATAACGTGACTCCAGGTGAATATAACGTACGCGAAAGTGTCAAAGTGCAGAAACGAGAGTCACGTGTTTCCTGAAAATTCGAAAATTATTAAAATGACCTTAGCTCGAGAGATTCTCAAGTGACCACAACCAGTCTTCGCTACAGTTCAGCGGTGAATGCTTCGACGGTCCCGTAATCCTCAATGTTTTTAATAAATCGTATTTTCTTAAAAAATTTCGCAGATTAATAAAAATGGCACAAAAAAGAATTTCGCAAAGTCATACCAGTCACACATATATATATATATATATATATTAAACCCGCAAGCTAACTTTTTTTTGTGACTGACAAGCATTATTATCATAATACAAAAGTAAAAGTAAGTCCCTCCAGCAAATAGCTCGATTCTGACTAGTACAGTCTCGACTCTGCGTATGCACCTAGTAATTTTTCTGTATGGAATCCAAGTGAATTTTCCGTGCTGTAAAGTCAGACATTGTCTCTAGGGAATTATGGGAAGGATACGAGCACGAAGGTTGCGCACTTGATGCGTGGCTGTGCGTGGCAGTGCGTGGATACAATATACAGTCGGATAAGTATATACACGAAGTAGGGAACCGGCGTCGTGCTTAGTAAGCTATGACGAAGGTTAGGTTATCTTTTACCGCGGATCTAAACGTTTTACATGTTTCGCTCGGCGAGTACATTGTCATCTTACGAAGAAGTCGTGCAAGGTAGAGCATATAATTTACGAGTCTAATTGCCGGGCTATCAATTTCTTAATAGCAAGACTATGTACTATACGTATAAGCACTACGCCCTCTCCTCTCTCGCGATTCCCAGCGATCATCCAAGTTTCCTTGGCCTTCGTTAGAGGCACAATGGCCACGCGAGTCCTGACAGCAGACTTCAAGAAAACTAAGGAGCCAGTTAACGACCCAACTTCGTGAGGATAGAACCCGGCTGAAAAAATAATTTTGAAAAATTCTCAAAAAATTTTTTTATCTCAAATCAAATTTTCAATTATTTGCCCTATACGCCTTCCCCGAGAAAAATTCTGCACGGTTCATCAGGGTCATTCACACTCGTCCGCACTCACGCAGAACGTAACCCCCGACCCGACCCGGGTGGATCGGTCCAGGATACATTGGCGGCTCCTAAAAAAATGTTCAAAGCCAATGTGCGACAATGGCGTAGAATAAAATGACGAAGTAAATTTGATGTCGTGCCATTGTTATTATTATTACTAAACAATGGCCACGTTCATTAAAACGACCAAAGGAATCCCCAAAGCCAGAGTTCATTCGCATCCTCGCGTATGTATGGACAATGGACTCGACGTACGACTCGCGTATACGTATGGGTACAGACGAGTTAAAAAATTCTCCTCTACCATGCCCAACTATACCAGGGAGGAAATTGAGTGAGTACCCGACCTCTACCTTGGTCGCCACGCATCGCGAATCTTCTCCATCCTGGCTACTTTGCATTTTACACCGATGAAGATTTGATCGTTAGACATGCCAGAAGGCATTCGTTAATTCTTTCTGTTGTATATATGTAAATGTATATATATACATTACAGTCGAAAGGACACAAGTTGAGCCTTACATTATCAACTCCTCTTCCACTCGTCGGCCATTATCCTTTGGAATTGCACTGTTGTGACACTTTGGTAAGGCCAAGCCAATTCCATAGGTACGGCCCTGTCGCGAGCAACAATTTCGCGTAATTGCCCTCGACGCAACGCGATCTTCTACTTGTCTGCTCTCAGTGGGACACTTGGGCTACTTGCTCGCTCGTTTTCTTATTTAACGCTGTAGCTATTTGTCCCCGGTATCGCCTTTCCTTTCTACCTGTAAGCTGCGCATCTAATCGTAAACGGAGTGACGGGACGTCGATTGAACATACGATATATCGATTGGTAAGGACGATACTGGTTTTCAGAGTGAAATCTGTTGAGGATCTGTATTGTATGGAGATATCCTGTATGGATAGGGCTACGACCTTAGGGAATCTTTAAGATTTTCAACTCCGAACACTGATAATACATAGATGCACGTGGTCTGACTGTGTATTTATTGTTACAGACTGAATTTCTATATTGATCTTGCGTTTCATTCGATCCTCGTGGCCAGCAAGATCCCAGGGACTATTGTAATCTTAGATAGAGATTTTATTTTATTTTCATTTTTTTTTCTCAAGATTCACTCGGTTTCCGGGTTAGGGTCGTACCTCTCGCGGGTATAAGGATAAACTGCACGGAGAAACGATGCTCGTAAACAGCAATCAGACCAGATCGAGATCTGCTTGCATAACGTCGAGCCACCGAGACCACCGTAGTTTCGCTAAACGTCCAAGTCTTGAAGCTTCGTACGAATATGGCGTTTCGATAAAGACCATAAGCAATTCTACGATCGGATTCAAGTAAGTACGATCGTACATGGAAGCGATCCAAACGAAGAAGTGATATCGTTAGGTAAATTATAAAAATTATTTTTTTCATCGATACCGAGCCGATCCAACGATACCGATAAAAAAAAGAGCAACCGGCCGATTTTACGTCAGTTCCCAGATAAAGAATATACTTCGTAAATGCGCGCGCAGCAACGCCAGCCGAAAACATAATAATTCCGTTAGGAATTCGAGAAACGTGGAAACGACCTCGTTCACCTATTTACACGGCATTGGAATACGTGAGACTCGAGCAAAGATTATATCACGTGACAAGTGTCGGATCGAATGGCTCGCAAATTATTGGCAACGATTGACTTATCGATGGCGGGAAATTTAAATTCGTGTACGATGAATTCTCATGAAGCGATCAATGTCCAGTGACGAAACGAAATAAATAAATATATATATCATCGAGTCACGCAATCCCATCTGCACAAAGTTCATGTCTCTTAGCTATTATCCAAGAGTCATAGGAAATCTCTGCAAGCCAGTAACCTACTAAACTACAAGAGTCGACAAGGAGGACAATGAATCTCAGATCTACGGTGTGACTTGTGACTTGTACTCGAGAGCTCGGGAGACCGTATGCAGGCCATTGTGGAGAAAGCTAGTCTCACCCAAGTCTCTTCTCCCCCCGCTCCTCCCCTCATCGGCCAACTTCATCCCGTCATCTTTGACTACATACCTCTTAAACTCCCCTTTTCCGTATCTTTCGCCATCTTACTCTCTTCTAACGTAGCCCCTCCACGCTCGTGTCTCTCCGACACTCACGGAGGCTTTGCCAGAATGAAGAACTCGCAAATGCCACACGGGAGAGACGCCGAGAGTAGCGAGAGAGGGAGAGAGAGAGAGAAAGAAGCATTGCGCCACAAGTTGCTGACTTTGCTTTGCTGTGACACAGCTCGTTTTGTCCAGCGATCGTATCTCTCCTGCGGCCGTCTTACAACATGTATTATGTTTCATGTAAATAACATTATGGGATCAGTCACTTGAGACACGTCGTTATTTCGACGTGCGAGCATTTTACGCATATATATATATATATATATATGATACAGATCCATTGTAGTACGAAGTCCTTCCCTATTGGTTGACCGGGATGCCGTGATTCCTTTTTTCCTATGTCGACATGGAGCAAACGCTGTCTGCTTCAGTGTAAATATAGAATATGTGCATTTATGCCAAGCTGGACGTATCGATCGCGCGCAAATGCTATGCGAATTGCGACAATGCCACAGTCCAAATGTCAATTCGCAATGAAAACATTTGAATCCACGCGAGACGAGGTAACGAAATCTGTAAGTCTTCTAAATTAACCGCACGAAGGATTACAGGATAGCGGAGTACATACATCATTCTCGTGGACTTTTTGCTCCTTGAGGCCGTTTGCAGATCCGTTGAAAACGACCTGAACGCGCTAACGAGACGAGAAACCGCTGGCTCTCCATCGGGACTCGTGGAACAGGATCTCGCGGGAAGTCATACGCCATTTTCTCAGGTGGAAGGAGAAGGAAAAAAAAATGTTTAAAGAGCACAGTACCGTAACGACATCAGAGTGAGCACTCGACGTGGAAAATTCCAAGTTAGTCAGCCAATCGCACGTGCATGAAGATTCAACGAGAGACAAAAGGATAGCCAAATCGACCCGACTCTCCTTCGTCGAGAGAATCGAAGCGTCTCTCAAGCTTGAAGAAAAAAAAGAGCTGACCTTAACGATATTCCATCCAAAGTCTAAACGACACGTGGTACAAGTCGTTTCTAAGTCGTAGCTAATGCGTCGTATTCCAAACTGTATCTGGTCGTCAATTAACCTTTACGGCTGCTGGAAGGAATCCCCCAAGGAAGTACCAGAATGATTCCACAATGATTACCCGCATCGATTATATCCACATCAGCCGTGTATACCTTCGTACAGGAGGCAACCAGAGACTGTATATACGTATAGTGTAACAGAACAAGAGCTGCCTAAGTTCAGCAATAGAGAAAATCTCACTCGGCAAGGTAGCCAGCAGCAAGCAGACAGCAGCTGTTAGAAGCTCGGCAACCACTGCGGCCACGGAGAAATGGGGTTGGCATAACAGATGTTACGCTATGTGGGACACTCTTGGTTTCACGACGAGGATGCGAGAACGGAGAAAACAAGCGGCTCATCGGCGAGACAGACGAACTGCGGGCAACCGTCCGACGGTTGGAATACGCGTCGCTGCGGATGCGCGCGCAGCCAATAAGAAGGAGACAGGGCAGCGACAGAGTTTCCGCGACGGAAGTTCCATCGGCGATAACAGCGACATCTGCATTTGAGAATCGTTATGCGTTACGACGGCACACTGACGACCGTCTCGATTGACCATTCGTGAGGATAATGGATGTGAAGGTGGTGGGAAAGGGTTAGTGTGTACCGAGAGCACGTAAATATCAATTTCTTAGCGACGGAGATCCCAAGGACCTACTATTCTACTAGACTCGAAGGAATAAGAGTGATGCTTCGTGTCGCAATGTGCGAGTTGTGCGATGCACGTCCCTTAATTTTACGAGAGTAATATAAGTATTCGTATAGGGTATTTCGCTTACAAGGGAACGAGAAGCCGGACGAGGGAGAGCCGGGCAATTAGCGCATTTTTCAGCGGAACCCGGAGGCGCCATTACCGTGAAGATTGTACGATAACTCTGGACGGTCGTCCCAAGGTGAAGGAAGGATATCGCGTCCCTTGGTTAGTGGCGACGTGCATTGGTAGCTGCAGTGGTGTTTGAAAAAAGTATCTTCAAAAAAATGCATAAATAATACAATACGGACAGATGGATAAAATCACGGCACTGGGCAATAACGAGCATGGAGTATTAAACTGTGTAGAGAACGACAGTGCGCGCGCGCAACACGTTTTATTGCGTGCTATGTACGAATACGCGAAACAAAGATATTCTCCCTAGGAAGTCTAGGGAATTTCTTAAGGCACACCAACAAACTTTGATGAATACTCGTTAGCCAGGATAAGTAAGAGGTTATTAAACGCTACCACAAGACGTCGGAGTATGATAATTGTGCGTGCACACGTGTGCCATCTAATTCGCCGAGACTAGAATTACGACGTGACTGTAGCCAAGTCGTAAAGCTATTAGGTTGAAAGTTTAAAAGAATGCCAGAGCTATAGCCAACGACGCGACGCATTGCCTCCCGTAATTCACTCTAATGAATATGACGAATAAAGTAAGTGCCCCGAAGCCAACGCACGACCATACGGTAAGTACGGAGCTAAGATGGCGCTTAGAGCAAGTTACCCGCAGCCGTTCGTTCGCGATTCAAAAGTCTCTAGAACTGGTTATTTTTTGTTCACATTCGTTCGTCCCCGTTCCGGTACCTTCTCGTGGCCTCCGTCGTCTCTCTCGCAAACTTAAACGATAAGGGAGTCCCGGGGGTAGCGTAACAATGCAAGTAGCGACGTAATGGAAGAGATTCTGTTTCCTGTCGAGGCAACAGATCGCGCATACTAACTCGAGGAGGCTACCGTTAGCGCAGACAACACTGTATATATAAGTGGCGAAGTTCACTTCCTTTCGTATCTCCTCTACATCGCGCCATGTATGGATCCGGCTTGGCGTGTTAACTTCGGTCCTAACTTAACGCTCCTTACAAACCCGCCTGTATTGTTTAATTGTACGACAAGTATACGCAGAGCACTGCTATTGCTGGAACTCAAAGCAACACTAAGCAGTACGATACCTGCCTTGAACAATCGCACCGATATGGTCGCCTGTTACTGTTATTAGCCCACCGTCGCCATAATGCCACACGCAGCTGCATCCGTGACGGTTTGACTTCTCGCGATGTAAATTTACCCATTTCTTTCTCCACGTTGGGCCGAAATGTCCCTGGGATTCTTAAAGTGACGTTTCCTTTCGAAATTATCTGATTTTACACTCGACTTTAGGTTAGGCTTATCTACTTACTGTCGTTCCGAGAAGATTGTGGGTGTCACGTAGCGCCGTCGCAGAAGACAAAGCACTGCCGGGAACGTAACACAGGACCGCTCGAGACCATACAATTTTCCACGCGCTAACTTGCATCTATGATCAGTCGACGGCAACAGTTCCCGTAGGTATGAACGTGACCAAGTTACCTAGAGGTTACACGCCGTGACTGCAGACGACGCGAACTTCGCCGAACTCTGCTCGAATCGCAGAGTGCAATTGTGACAGTTGGTGAGTTTGAATATCAACGTGTCTCTCTCGCACGCGTCACTGCGATATTTTTGTCTCGAGTATAAGAGTCGACCCGCTCGAGACGCTAATTTCACCCTGTCGACTCTCGAGCAACAAGAAGATCCTTCTTCTCGGAAGGTCCATCGAGGAATTTCGCACTGAGGTACCAGTGAGAATATTTTACATCAATAAGTGCATTCTTATGTAAATATCCTAAAGAAAAGGGAATATTAATAATTCGCGGTAAAATAAACTGATGCAGGATTCTCGACTATAAAGATAACTATATTGATCACCATGCAAATTAATAACACTCGAAACCTTATTTCCTCTGATATAACCATCCAATATTCATTTCCGTCTGCGTTCATTATCGTCTGAAGAATTACGATCCAGATAAAATCCAAGGGTACAGTGAACGCTAAAAGTCATTCGGACTCAGACTGCAGCTTACGAGTCTCTCGACCCACAATCAATATGGCCTCCCCATTCTGTTTTATCCGTTCGAGAAATCAGCCCCAATCAGTTCGGGGTTGATTTTTTAATGTGAATATATATATATATATATATTCCACCGAGGTCAAATGTCGAGAAATATTATCCAAGGAGCTCCACGTAAAAAGTGCATCCAGGTACGCACCACTCGCGGAAGCGTTTCTTGCGAATCCCCGTGTATTTTGCCACGACGAACGGTATCGCCAGCCAAGTCCCGTCGATGAAGACTCCACGTATTAATCGGTCGCTTCCCGTTTGCAGTGCATTCGTCTACGTGGATCGGTAGGGGGAGAGGAAGGAGGGAGGGGGGGGGGGGAGGGGGAGATCGTCGTTCGGCAATGCAATTTTTTTCGGCTCAACTCGTCTCTATGGAAATCAGTATACACAGAATGCAACGACTGTTAAACTTACTGGTTACTCATTGACATTTAACTTTCGAAATTGAGCCGCATCGCCAGGAAGAGTTACGGGGAATGGTTTTATGCGGACTCCAAGACGATGGCAAATACCATCGCTTAGATAGCGTTAACATTTAAATGCCAATGCTGCCCTAACCTAAGACACATGGGTACAAGATGCACCTGGTTAAATCAGTTTTTTTATTTTTTTTTTTATTGACCCTTTAGATAAATACTCGATATGGGGGATGGAGTATATTACATACTGCCGTATCAACCCATGGTATTTCCCATATGAACAACCATGCGTATACCCTGTTCGCTATAAATCTCGTCGAGATTTTTCGTATTGACATTAGACTCGAGTAACGGTGAACAGTGAAAATCGTTATTATCGAAAAAATTAAAAATAGCGTGATCCCGACCAAATATGGAAACGTAAAAAATTCTGTGGGATTTGGGTAAAGTGCTGAGAGACAGGTAAAAATGGTCAGGGGCATTGAAAATCCGTTAATCAAATTAAAACTTGAAAATGCGAACGGAGTTGGTCGTGTCGCCAAAATCCATTTGGCAAATTGTACGGATATTCGCGAATAGCATTGGCACGGAAAATATTCGCGGTTTTGCTTCGAGTTTTATGACGATGACGTACCGTACCACGTGATTCGCAGTAATACCACAACCACCAAGAGAATCCGATAATAGGTTGCAATAAAAAAAAAAATTCCACCCATTTATCATACCGTAAGAAAAATAGCCAAACGGGTCAGCGCGAAAGATCGTTCGTCAAGATTTTTCGGACATAGTACAAATTTCCAGGGACGTAACTGTTGCTTTACAAAGGAACCCCCCGTCAACGAGGCGCTCGAATATTGCAAAATACTATTTGATATTCGATTCAATTTCAATCCCGGCACCTTGTACGATGTCGATAACGGTATTGACGTTCGTTTGGCGACTCGACCGGTTAACGACACAAAGAACAATTAGGGGAACCCGTTTCGCGATATCGCGAGGCATCGAGATGAAAGGCAATATTAAAAAAATAAATAAAAAATATATACATGCAAAATCATGAAAAACGTATATCCCGTACGAGCTTTCCCTTTGGCATAGTTTTCCACTGTCGAATAGAGTATAGAAATCGATAGCCAAACCCGACTCGACTTATGGATAAACGAAGTCACAGGACATAAAACCCGGTGGATACGAAACGAGTATGAAATTTTAATCCTTCGATACATAATGGGAATAAAGCGAAATTAGCCGTTCACTATGTACAGTTACGCATTACACTAACAAGACTTTACTTCCGATTATAGTGAAGGCCCCCATTGTTCTCCGGTCGCCAGTGTACTCTTTAGCAGTCCCAGGGTCTACCCGCTGCCCTGCCATTCTTATACGGTACCTATTTATCTATCTATTCAGTCGCCCGGTATAATACACGATAGATTCTATGTAATCTGCCGCACAATGGGTCGAAGACCTGCCAGATCACAATGGGATCTTCTTTATTTACAGGACGAACGGTGCCGATTACGACATTCCGAAGTCAGGATTCCCCAGGATGGTGTTGACGATACACCCTCCCACTCCCTCCCGCCCGCCGTTTAGCCCATCAACCATGCATTCACTGCCAAACATCGGTTACACCTCAACAACGGATCCATTTTCCATGGCGAGTCCAGCGAGACGCTCGTGGGCCAACTTTTTTTTTGTTTCGGCCAACAAGGTACCAAGATCGATCCAGCATAACGATCGATAAAAAAAAAAGAATCCAATGGGATTATCCGATCGATAATAATAACAAGACCCAAGAACAGAGCACTGTTTGATACAGTACAACGACTCGGATCTAAACTTCTTGGTCAGGGTGGTAGGTATGTCAGGTTGTATAAATTTTAATGGTAAAAAAAACTTTTTCGCGGTACCACCTTAACGTCCGCCGATAAATAGATCAATATGTGGATCGAGGTATCAGCGGGCTGGCACAGTGTAAGTAGATGGAAGCCGCGGGCTAGCACGTCCGTTATTCAGCATACCTGATACCTGCACGTGTCTACTCTGTGACGAAACATTGACGCGGGGCGATCGAGTCTCGATGAGCCAGTCGGGATCGTCGTTTTGTGTGTCCAGAAGCCGTGCCGTAAATTAACCAAAGGATAGATACGTCCGAAAGGATCGTAGGAACCGGAAGTGACGGAACGGCAAAATTTATTGGATATTCGAAAACGAGGAAGATAACGAACAGTCGGTGGAGAAAGTTTTAATGGAAATTTACCGACAGCGAGCGATTTGCTCTTTCGCGTACGAATGAGTTACGTCGATCGAACCGATGGACTTACCTAAGACGATGCGAAATGTTTCGGAATTAAATGACCAAGTAAATTCATCGTGGACTCGGTGGAAATATTATCGTCAGGGTTCAACGGCACTTCTCCACCCGGAAGACTCAAGGCGAGTTTCAATGGATGCGCACGCAGACGCGCGACCCTGTGCGCAAAAGGTAGTAAAGTCGCGAGATCCTGGCATAACGTTCCCTGAAACGCAAGGAATATCTTTGCCAGCCTACCCGACCTAACCCTACCTAGTGGGTAATCCACGTCTTAGCGGAACGTACGCGTAGATCATTCCGCGACGGCCATTAAGAATTCAGATAAATCGCAAATCGGCGGTATTTCCTGTCGCATCGGGATGCCCCGAGTACCTTGGGATGCCGTGGAAATCCTGAGGCGCGTGGACCTTATGGAAGAAGATGAGCAGCCTCCCTCTGCCCCACGCGCCCTCCTGTACCCAGTCCACGTGTCTCCCTCGCTTGGACGGTTTACACTGGCACTCCTTTGAAAGAGCCAGTCGTGGACCGTGTCCCGTGGGAAACTATGGAAAAGCTAAAGACCCATAGAAATTAAATGAAAAAATCGTGATGAGCAGAGAGATTACGTGATGCGAGCGACGTGACCTCTGGCGGTCGACCCAGGAACGACGAAATGGATAAAGAGAATGACGGCAAGACCAGCGGTATAACGAGTCGAAGATAACAAATGTTAAAAGAACCAAAAATTTTTTTCCAAAATTTTTCACTCGTTCGATACGGTTTCTCCAAAAAAATATCCTGACTTCGCAAGGCGCTAAAAAATTTTTCATTTTTTTTTCACCTCGATCTTTCCATTTATTCGCACGGATCGTCTTTTCGCTGATCGTTCATACTTTTCCTCTTTCTCCGGCGTCAGCGCGATGCACCTGCGCGATCGTCAGAATCGTCCCAGAGGTCGTCGCGTTATACGGGCGAACATCGACGGTGGCATCCGAGACGTCCCGTGAACCCGGGTCCAAGAGTGGTGCCTTGGTCGGAGGAATATAATGGTGGACCGTGGATTGACCCTTGCGGTACTCCCACCACTGTAGTCCTGCAACGCCTATAGTTTACTCGCCGAGTACGGCCGGGGTCATATTCTCATCGTCGATGCATGGCCGATGCTGCCCCGAGGTGGTACAGTCGGCCGGAACAGTTCGTCGAACGCGATAGCGCCGTCACGAAGAGACGCGCGTAAATCGGTATGAAAATTAACGATGAAAGTAGAGACGGAGTGTAGGTCTGAAGAAATGAGAAAAATGCAAAGATTGATGAAATTACGACAGAGCGAGAGAGAGAGAGAGAGAGAAGAAGAAGTAAAGATGAAGAAAATAAGAGAAAGAAGATAGAATAATAAAAAATATACATACAAAAGGAGTCAAACGCGCACGACGAGTCGAAGCCATCGGGTTTTTCACATTCTACGAATCGGCGCAAGGCATCACTGGCTGCTGCCTTCTCGATCGATCGGGATCTCTGATCGATCGATCGGACGAGAATCGATCCCCGCCGTCGAAGCTAATGGGAGCCCGCGTGGTCCCCGTTCTCGGCCAATTAGAAGGCCCCTCGAAATTGGAAAACGATCGGATGGGACTTGACCGGTACCTTGGAAACGTCTTGTACCTATTCCCTAACTCCTATCAGGTTTCTCTTCTTCTTCTACTGCTTCGTCCTCTTCTACGTGCATATGCTTCATTTAAATTCCATCAGGCTGACAATGTGTCACGTATTTGCCATCCCGTGGCAACGCTCTCCCGTGCACGTATCCTGGCGAGGAAAGAAACGTTCCCGAGGATTCGGGATGAACGAACCGATCGGTGCGATGCGGGAAGATCTCGAGGGGGAGGCGAGAGAAAAAAGCGAAAAAAAAAGAGACAACACGCAGCACGTGAGATAAAGGGGAGAATGAGAAAACGTGTTCACGCAGACTTTGCGATACCGTAAGGCTCCGTGGTATTGAATTTTATTGTTCGTTTGTAAAGTCGATTCGAACCTTTATGTATATTTATTATTATTCCACGTATATACCTTGGAGACACATACGAATTCTTCCCGGGTACCGTTAACCGTTCAACAATGAGCAATAATAGAGTTTGGCCTAGGCGATCCAACAGCGGAGCCTATTGTTGGATATCACGTGGGGTTGCTTCTCCCTCGAAGAATCCGTATACCGGTGAAATCGAGTGAGCTGCCACAACTGTGGGTCGAAGAACGTCAAACAATGAGAAACCAATTGGAAGATATTGATTTTAGAAAAATTAGGTCGAGGTTCGTGAAATCCGAAAACAGTCGATATAAAGTAACGATCACGAGAGAACGAGAAATCCGGAAGATCGTGAAGCAATCGTAAGCGAGTAGGAATGGTATCGGTAAGTACCAGGAGACCGATGGCTGCTGAGAGTAAAAAGACGGATTAACGGAAATAATTGGGTCAAAAAAAAATAACTGCCATTAATTGCACGGGGAAAGTTTACGTAAATTTAGAAACGAAAGTAAAAGACGTTACCGATCATCCGAACCGTCTCGTTCAATTGACCCTCGTCAATCCAATTTCAAGCTTTCTAGATACTCGCTCGCGTATTTTCGCTTCGTTATGACAAACGCTGACCACGCGCTGTTTACCAAATGCAGAAAATCTATATATATATATATATATATATATATGTGTGTGTGTGTGTCAACATTTCAAATGCATCAAATTTGAAAATCAGACGTGACAATAGGGGACAATTCAGATGAATCTTGCAGAAAAAAATTCTTTTAATTGACAACCGCCGACATTTTCAAATTTCCTATATATTTGTGTCCCAGTCTAGGTGTGCACGATAAGAGACTAAAAACTGAAAACGATTGCAAGGAACTTACCGAGTAACGTCGCTGCTTCCCGCAACGTGACAGGGAGTCTGCTTGGCCGTGGCTCCAACTGAAATACAATCCAAGATCGAGTTGATGTAAACGACAAAAGAGACAAAAAAAAGAAAAACAAAAGAGACCAGAATTACCAGCAAAAAAAACCCAAATCGACAATTACCACCGAAATGACAAAAAAAAACCAACATAAAATCAAAACCAAAAATGTCAGCTCGAGAAACGTCCGTAAGGAGAAGTTAGTAAACGCGACAGCCATTAAACACGAGGCAGGATGGTCAGTCATCGGTAACTCAGCGCCGCGCCAAATGGAAGCTCATTAACTCGATATTCTTATCGATTTCGTCGGCGAAATTCTTATTAAGAGCCTCGTCAAGGTCCGCCAAGAGGTTAGTGGCATTTTTGCGGTGTGAATGTCTCGCGATTGGCACAACGAAGTTAGGCACGGTTATCGAGCGAGCTTCAACCACCTCCCGCCGTACAGCCGATGGCGCGCGAGTCGTCATAGAAAAGAAGTCTAGTTTCGTAAACGTGCAAGATACGAACAGCTCCCTCCCCCTCCCCCTCCCCCACCAAAAAAAAGCGGGAAAATTCAAATCACCACCTCACTGTATAATACACAGAGCATACAACCCACGTGGCATTCGACGCATGCGCACGCGAAGCTCTGGTATGGAAATTAATCATCGAACTGACCGAACACCAAGTAGAATCGCAACGGCAGGCGTAAGAACCGACGAAGTGGGTTACAGGAGACGTGAATCTGGAGCAAGCGCGTTTTCTGTTACGTGACTGCGTCTCTCTCCCGTGCAGTCGCCGATATCGCTAAGGTTTCAGTTACCTAATCACACTGTTGTGCTACACTGGGAGACTCAACGACGCGTGAACGAACTTTACTTATTTCATTAAATTTTCTAGTCCGATAATCGCGCTCGGCCTTTGCTGCTTACCTGTACCTTCATCTGTCTCCGTGCATACATACACGTAAGAACATATACAGATATGCGTATACGTGCAATATGCCAATTGCACGACTCGACATACGTAAGCATTATTCTCTCTCCTACAAACGATCTCGATCCGCCTATCTTCTCTCTCCAACAAGCCAAGGCGAATACGCATGGCTCTCGAACAATTTGTCGACCAGGCTTGTCGTTCGAGTTGTTCCAAGAATTTATGCCAATAAGAAAAGTATTACGATACACACATATATATACACACCATTCGAACACTATCTAAAGATATCAGTCCGATATGTAATTCCCATAAAATTCACGTTACCCGGTGACATAATAATTTTCACATTTTCTAAAATTTTTTTTTCATACCCACTATACATACATAATATACTCTTACCCTTATCACTAATATTATCTCCCGCTCGACATCGTTCAAGACATCCGTATTCGTGTCTTAATACCTCACGGCATATCGGGTCCGTGTTATCTTCCGTATTGAACCGCTGCTAGAGAAAGCGACTTCGATAGGCACGCCCCTGGCTCGCTGTTGAACAGTCCGGTAGCAAAATATCTGACATCGAGTTAACGATAAACGCAGCGGAAGATCCTCGAGTATAACGATGAATGTCGGTCTCGATAATACGGGTGACGTTTAAATCATGACTTTTAATTATCGTTCGGGTTATACCAATTAGCCCGAGTCGTTGGTTATACGGGGATCGTCACAATTACCAATGTCAAAGGTCACCAGTGTTACAGTATCGTGGCGAACAAGTCGGATGGAGAAGACGAGACGAAGTTGAAGTCACCGTAATCGGGAGGAATTCCTGTCTAACTGCATTTCTTATTACTTCTGGCTTCCCCTGTACACACACGCGCGCATGCGCGCGAACACACACTGACGTATACAGTATATATCGTCGTGTCTATAAAGTCAGTAATCTTCCTTTAATAATGTCTTCAACAATGACGGTTATTCCCAATCCCTTGGAGGTTCGCGTGGCTCGTATCGTTCCGTCGGTCAGTGCTTGTCCCGTGCTTGTCCCGTGGAAATCCCTTGGTCGTCCATTGTCCACGATACTTCCGCTCTCCCACCGTGTCCCATCCCTTTGTGTTACCGTAGGAAAATATATCGCCGAGAAAATTCCCGCGATACTTATGGGAATCTAACGAGTCGACTCTGTACACTGTACTGTGTATAGTATACGTATATACACGTACCTGTATACTCATAAACATCAAGGACTACGGCAAATGTCTCGAGGGGATCAGCAACGCTTTTAGTCGTTGCTCAAGATTGTCTCTCGTAAAAGAGCGTGACCTTTCGAGGATCGTGTCGTGGTAGCAATGAACCCGCAATTATTGCCGCAGCTGCGTTATCACCGATAACAGCTCGATAACATTAGTTTCTGATTTTTACGCGGATCCTGAAATATTGTCGCGTCCTTAAGAGAAAAATATTGGATAGGTTATCAGTGGCAGTGATAACGGCGAATAAATTTTTATCCACTTTAAACAGTGCACTGTCTGTGTATACATGAGTTCATATGGGCTACCTGGGAATGTTGCCAGATCGGCAGACTTCGACCCCATTAAATTAGGGGGGGATGTCGATTTATCGATAGGGGGTATCGAGGGGTGCAAGAGGGGGGTGTAGAGTGGTCGTTAAAAAGTATCAAGGAGTATGTGGAAGGATGAGGTGTACGTATGTGTATTATCTGATTGTACTTGGTATATGCTGATCCTTAAGTTAGGTTAATTAGATGATTCGAATCCTACTATATGTGTATATATATA